>CM077446.1:22243468-22725069 GCA_039654765.1 Mylopharyngodon piceus | reverse complement strand
GTACAGCATCATAGATACTGTAGTTATTTACCACAAATTCAGCTGTTAAGCACGATTATTTAAAAAGTAGAAATTATGCGAACAGATGCCATCTTTAAACATTTATAAGTTATCAATAAGTAATCAATTTACTTATGTAGAAAATGAATATGGCTTTTACTTCCGGAACATGGCTGTTGCACTATATTATAATAATTGTCTACTTTTTTGGAATAAAAGAAAAGACATCAAAACTATTAAACAACACAAACAGAAGTTTGGGAAGTGACCAGAAAATGTGAAATTATATTTACTAAATCAATTTCATGAGGTGCATTCTGGGAAAGAGTTTACAGTTCACATTCCTTCACTGTCTGGTCAAACTTATCTATTAATAATATATAATATATCCATTAATTAATATATAATTGATACATTTTTTTATAATATTAATGAAGTATTTTAGTTTTATAAAAACAATCATACATAGGCACAATTATGTATCTATAAAACTAATTTAAGAACATTTATGAAAAAAAAAAACGTTTGACTAGTAGTGTATTTGCATACAACACTAACTGAATTTCATACTATATATGCATCAATAATAACTACCATATCAGCCAAACTGTGCCAATCTGCACAATGCTCTCTGTAGTGATGGGATGAGTTCAGTGGCAACTTTCAGAACTGACCTGTCATGTGGGACGGGGATGATGGAGGACGTGTGCGGGTGTGGTGTCTCGGGAGATGGAAGGCGACATCCCGGCTCCCCAGGCCCTCTCACCAGGCTCAGAGCCTCCATGTGGGTTTGGTCTTGTAGCCTGATGCCATTCAGGATCAGGCGATGAGCAGGACAGCTGTGTTTAAGGACCCCACCTGAGCTCTGTTCGTCCTCTTCTCTGCCACATGCAAACTGAGAAGAAAAAAAAAAATGACAGATATACTTCTGGTTTACCAGATACCACGTGTTATGACCGAGACAGGGTCTTAATCACATAGTATTATTTGTTTGGTTATATTATTTAGGATGGATGTTTGGATCAATAAATGGCTTGACAAGAATAGTTTTCTCTCTGTGTTGATGACCTTTTGAAACAGAAAATAGGAATGTGACATGTTGAAGGGCTTGTCCCTTTAAAAAGCCAAATGTTAATCATGATTTGCTATAGCTAGTCAGTAGCAGGTGGTAGGGACATTCTCTTTCTGGAAAGAATATCTATTCAAAAATGTTGATAGTCCAACTCTCCAAAATGAGTCATGAATAATTTTGGTCCATTTTCCTGGAAAGAATTACTTCCAAGATTACTCAAAATCATTTAAATTAATATGTTACTATTATTATACAGTCAAACCTAAATTTATTCAGACACCTTGAACATTTCATTCATTAATACAGTTTATTCACCATAGTTTAAAAAAATGGTAATAAAATATGACAAGATCTCAGAGTTAAACTGTGTCAGAAAAAAATAATCTTAATTATGTCAGATAACACTTAAGCAAAACATGGTCAGGTCAAAGTGTCTGAATCATTTTTGGTTCCAAATTTTTATCAATTTTACTGGTAGTCCACTGTATGAAGAATTTTTGGGTATAATATGTCACAGTTTACTTTATTTTGCTATCCTCACTTACATAAATGAACTATAGTGTCCTGCACCCACTAGTAAAAATATATTTAAAATGTCTGAATAATTTTTGGTTTGACTGTATATCAAAATAACCAAGCTCTGATCTAAATTAAAATGCTAAAAAACACAAAATCAACATGTAAACTAAAATCAAATTCCCCCTCATTAAACTGTTATTTTTACTGATAAACATATAGATCTTGAAACCTTAATTAATTGACTTAATTAATTGCTTATAATACTATTCATAAAAAAATGAATATTGTGTTGGACAACGGTAAGTCGAGTCAAAGATGTTGAAAACAACTGATCTATGCTAAAATTTTATTTATCCTCAAAGCTGAAAAACATTGACCAAAAGCAATAAAACTTCAATACTGATTGTTCTTTATCTAAAATCTAGGGCCTCAGATTAAATTTGACCTTTCTCTTGAATTTATGAAGAATCCTGTAATTATGATAATATGACTGTCAGCCAGTAGCCTCCCTATTCTTGATCTCCCTTATAAATAATGGATTATAATTTTAACTGCATACCTTTAAAACCAAGCGGTTTTTCTAAAAAAAAAAAATAATAATAATAATAAATATGAAAGCATAAATATATTATACTTCTTGATAGTCTGAATGGGTTTCAATAAATTCACGCACGCCCCAAACCATTGCATTTGTTGCATTGCCTGCACAGCTCATATCGGTCAATTGCACGTTCGACATGCGCTGCTGCTCACAACAGAGCAGATACATTCTATGACGCGTCATCATAGAAGGGGGCGTGTCACGAACTCCTACACTACTGAACACAGCGAAATTAAACGCTGTTCTAAAGTGAACGCTCATGCGTTCGAAGGAATTGAACGACGCATATTGTTACTTCATCCATAAGCAATGCATAAACCAACTGTGACTATAATAATGTCACTTTATTTTCCTAAAACACAACGTAAGTTGCATATGGAAACACTTCTTTTTTCGATCAGTAAATATTCTAGAAAGCCATCAGGCAACGCTGAGAGGAATAACCAAACGTTGTTCCTGTAAAAACAAACCCTTCCACCGGCTTCAGCTCGAGTTAGATACACTATGGGGGAGGGGTGAATCGGTTAAATGTACCAACCCCCTGTTTTTTTTTTTTTCCGTTTAAACTTTGAACATGCAAGTTAAGTCGCCATTTTAAACTATGTGCAAAAACAGTTACCGCCTCGTCGACGACAGTATAACTGCAACGATTAAATTAAATTGCAATTTCTCCATGCAAACGTGAGTTTTAATCGAAAAACCGAGCTGCCATCGTATAACTGCCGACAGTCGTTTAGACTTGTTTATAAATGCAGCAAACTGTCGAAAAGCAAATAAGTGAACGTATGCAAAAGCATCACTTACTTTCTTATGAATGTAGTGCCTCTCTCTCGTTGAGGTATAGTAATGTCCATTTGGAGAGATTTCTTTGCCAAAATTCCTTACAGCAACTTCATGCAGCGCTTTTCCAATGACAGGCTCGCGCTGCCCGGCGCAGCCCCCCTCGTGCGTGCTGTCGCCGGCTCGAGGCTGCTCGAGAAGACGTTTGGAAGTCATTTTCAACCTGAATCAAATGTGACTTAACAAAATCACCAGCTGTCGGTAGATTTTAGTGCTGAGCGGGAAAAGATGCATTTAACAGTATTGTGTTGACCACGACTCTCTGTCGAGAGTGTATTTCACTACGGACCCTAAAAGCAGCCGGTAAAGGGGATAAAAATGATTGTTTTGCTTTTCTCTCTCGCCGAGCCTGACGCCACGCCCACTCTATCCTGCGCGTGCAGCCAGGCGAGATTCGCACGGCCACTCCCCTCATTGATTCTGATTGGCTCTCGACATACATAAACATTCTATTTAGGCACGCGGCCATCGCAGGTCTGCAGCTGATTGGTCGGTCGGGAAACGTCGGAATGATTTTTTTTCGAGAGTTTAGGGGGTGTGTCTCGATGATGGTTTGCCGGCCGGTACACACAGAGAGGAAGAGAAAAAAAAAAAAACGGTAAAAATTGACGCACTTTTTAAAACGAATTGTTTCTCAGTTTGCATGTCTATGCGGCGAAAAAAATAACTCGTATTAACTCGTCTAACGCAAAACAATACAAACATGACTGGGAAATACTTTTAAAGAGTATCCGCGCTAGCTTCCCTGCTAAACACACACACACGAACACACACACTTACACACATCTCAAACCAGCCTAAACTGGTTTGCTGGTTTTAGTTGGCCTATCAGGCTGTTTTTAGAAGGGTTTCGGGCACGTTTCACCCGGTCAGACTGTGAAATTTAGGTAAATCAGCTGAACAACCGCTTTACCACGCTGCGAGACCATCCTAAACCAGCTAAGAGAAGCAAATCAGTGTAAGATTCAAAACCACCACCCTATGTGCAGTTCTCACTCAAAATGTTAATATGTTTTATATGATTATGCACATTTTGTGGACCATTGTTACTTCTAGAAATGTCTGTATTTGTGCAATAAGCATTTTATATAATGTGTTCTCCCACCTCAAAAACTGATCAGGGTCAGTGACATGATGGGTCATTTTTTTTGTCCAAAGGCCTTAATAATAATAAAAAAACAAAGATATGACATCCAAAGTATGTAAGGTAGTACAACTAGATCTCTTTTATCGAATCCAAAAGGTTTGAATTATATTTTGCTACATATAAAGGTATTTTAAAGATTTTGAAGTGTCAGAAGGTCATATGGTTTTACCGTCCAAAGGCCAATACAGACATTTCATTTGTGATTAAAATATCTAAAATGTAATAATGTATATATTTTTTATTCTGGCATGATTTTATAACATCATATGTCAACATGGTGAAAAATGGTATTAAAATTATGTGAAGTCGTTGCTTTGTTATGAGAAAGAATGTCCAGAAAAATGAATTTCATTGATGTCATTCAGAGTAACCATTATAAAGGGACCATTTTAGATCAAGTCATGCGGTCAGTATCATGTGACAGGACGTGATATCATTCAGACACCTGCAAAGGACCACATGGTCGTGAAGCAAAGTAACTAAGCCTGCGTCTCAGTGTGCATACTATCCATCCTAAATAGTATGTGACATTAGTAATATTCAATACTATTTAGGGCGGATAGGGTGGATAGTATGCACATTGGGATGCAGGGTAACTCTCTCTTAACTATTTGAAAAATTCACATTTTCACTTGCTCATACGCATGTCCCAAAACATCAGGTCATTCGGTACAACTACTATAAATCATGGAAAATGTTGTAATATTTTAAAAACTTGTACTAAATATAAAATGTTTGATTGTCCTTTTGCTAGCTAGCTAGATATCAGCCTGTTGGCATTGTTTGAAAATATCATCATTTGGTATAACCAAAAGTGTCATTCGGTAAAACCGAAATTTTGGTTAAACCAAATGACTTTTTTGGTGACAAATTTTGTCCATCTTGTAGAAAATGACAAAAGCAGTGTTAATTGATTATAAAAACCACAATCTCATTGTTAACACTTAATAAAACTTCAAAATGAATTATATCTCCATTATGTTTTTTACACTTTTAAAAACCTTATTCGTCAGCAAAAGCCTTTTCAAAAGCTCATTCTCCAATAATAATAAACACACATGCTATATTACAGTAGAATAATCAGCACACAACCAGTCATATGGTGCAACTTTATTAAAAAAGTAAAAACAAATATTCATATGAATGATTTTTTTTTTTATAGAAAACATTACAATCTTTTGCACAGAATATTACTAAACAGATATTTTTTTATACACCATACTCTGTGTTACACTTTGGGTGGACCACACATAAACTCAGTTAAGCCAAGGACATATGCTGGGGAAGCAGTGTTACTAAGTACACACTTCACAACATACAACCTAAACAGCAGAAGTAGAAACCTTTCATTGCTTTTTAAAACATCAATACCAGAGCTTTTCTTTTCATAATATAGTTATGTTGCATTGCAGTATGCTCTATATACATGCGATTTGGTCTGTTTCATTATGGTAGAATGTCCATTTTTGTTTTTTGGGTGAACGAGAAGCATCACGTCAATGTATGTCATCTGTTTAACGCAAGCAGATGGATTTTTAATAGATATCTTATTTACACACTTGCCAATAAATATCATACTTCAGGCCTGTCATTTCTCTGCCTCTAAAAACCAGTAAACCCTTGTGCAGTCTGTACAAATCACACCCTCGTTTTCGACAAAAACAATGGACGATCTGGACGATTGCTTCTCCCAGCCTTTCTCAGAAGCGACAACATCAAAAGCACTGATCCACCCCACTTTACAAAGCGAGCCCTGTGCTAGAAGGACAGATTCAGGAGTGGGAGGAACCGCCAAGCCAAAGCTAAAGTGGAGCACACTTCCTCCCTCAATATGGCAAACGTCAAGTCTCAAGGACACATGTTAATAGTGGCAGAGAGGGCCTACAGTTGCTGTGAGACCAGATCCCCACTGTTTTGGACAAGTCCTGGACCAGATATGTGCTTTGTGCTCCCTGAGACGATCCATAACCTCTCAGCAGCAGCAGCAGCAGTCTATTGTGTCTCCTCTTCCCATTTGGTGACCGGTATTCCGTATTTATTTTTTTTGGCACTATGTCTTATAGTGTGAGGCACGGGTATGAATTATACATTATATTTGATGCACCAGAGAGGATAAAGAGAAAAAAAACGAGAGCTTTTGTTTTCAGAAGCATGCATTGCAAGCAAGGAAATAGTTGCAGCCTACTTGAACAGAACAGTGGAACACGTGAATGGCAGTGATAGTAGCTTTCTGAACATGTTGCTACAAGTGGAGTCAACCAATACAATTTTATAAGAAAATAGAGTGCCATAAAAATCTTTCATCTGAGTATATATTAAAACTGACATGACAAACCCAACGTTTCTCACCAGAGGTTGCGTGTGACATGGATGAGGACAGTGTCTTGGTTATTTATCCTTAATGAACTCTATCTATCCATCCCTGAGCTGATAATTTGGCCCTCTCGAATCCCCAAATCCCTTTCCTCTGGGCCTTTCCTGTAGCCCTCCAACAGACTTTAATGATCTGTATACGCAGTGTAGTAAAAATCACCAACCATGCATTGGAGTTGTTTTAATTCATGCTGATGGGCCTTGGAAATCTTCGGGGATCATCTCAAATGGTTTCCCCTTGCAGAGGTTGCTCCATTGTGCTATTATTTTCCCCGATCCTAATCCAAGCTCCCATAATGCATGTGGGAAAGGCATTGTTTACAATAGGATCAAGTCGCACAGACAGCCCAGAATATGAGACGTCCTTCCAAAAGACGTTTACTAGCAACCATAAGCCTTGTGCTGTGTTTTCCTTGGACACTGTCTCCATGAAATGCTGCTGGCGGCTAAGCCAGTTGGAGGCCCAGTGAGCCGGGGAGCAGTGCTGGCTCACACTGACCTGAGAGCAGTGGATCGAGAGTGGCCCCGGCCAAACTGGAAGCCTTTATTGCCCTCTGTACTCACACCGCAATGTTCCAGCACACTGACGCTACAAGCCTCATAAACTCCCATGTTAACAATAGCCATTGAAAATGACGTTAACTAGGCTGAGGCATCCCGAGAAAATCTTGTTTTGCCATTTTTACTACTTTCCATTCTGTTAATATTGCAAACAAAAAACATTCAAATCTTGTGAGAAACGAGTGGCATATCACTAAAACTACCTGACATCCAAAGATTGAGCAGAAGTGGCATGCTATAGACAAATAACAAAAAACAAAAGAAATTAAGAGCTAATGCACTTACACAGTCATAAAGTGACCTTTAAGAAGGCCCACACGGAATCTGAACCTGCAAAACTCCACAGAAAACTTTGTCAAAGTGTTTATATATCAAGTATTTTGCAGTTTTCTTTATTAGATATTTGTATATACTTTATATAAATCATTGTTTAATACTATATGTATTTACTGTAAATAATAATGGTATAATTCTATATATATATATATATATATATATATATATATATATATATATATATATATACACACACTACCGTTCAAAAGTTTGGGGTCAGTAAGACATTTTTTAGGTATGCATGAATATCGGCCACCATATCGGTATCGGCCGATATATGTTCATTTTTTATGTTAATGTTATCGGCCTGATAAGAAAATTTGGTCGATATATTAAAGCTGATAAATAATGGATTATTTCCTTCAGCTGAGACACTTCAGATGCGCACTGTCCACCATGATGGTTATGAATTGCTTGAAATATGATTGAAATCACTTCAAAAAGGAAAATACAGTTAAATGCAACATGTACAGTGCAAGTTTGTCATATAGACTACATAACATTATAATGAGAACATTATAATTGTGTGCTTTGGACATGGCTTTTAATGGTAAGACTTTTGTTTTTGTAATCAGCCTCTCAAAAATTATATAAAAAATTGGATTTAGATTTATCGGCCAATATATCGGTTATTGGCTTTCAAATATAAAGGATTATCGGTATCGGCCAAAATTTTCATATCGGTGCATCCCTACATTTTTTTTTTTTTAAATTAATACAGTTAATGACAGCAAATACATTTATAATGTTACAAAATGCTGTTCTTTTAAATTTTCTATTAATAAAAAGAACCTTTTAAAAAAACTTATCATGGATTCCACAAAAAATGAATGGCTGCTGAATATTCAGCTTTGTCATCACAGGAAAACATTACATTTTAAAATATATTAAAACAGAAAAGAGTTAATTTAAATTGGTATAATACTTAACATTATTACTGTTTTTACTGTATTTTTGATCAAATAAATGCTGAAAAAATAGACTTCTTTAAAAAAAACATTCAAAAATCTTAGAGAAACCAAACTTTTGAACGTTGGTGTATATAAAAAATATATATAATTTTAAATTTTAATATAATAAAAAAAAAGTATTTTATTGTAAAGTAAAAACAATTGTATGTAATGCATTCAGGTAACCAGGTAGCTTTGTAGCTCATTTTATCGCCTTTAAATCCACAATTCTGCAGATTCTTCTCCAAGATCAGTGCAAAAATATCTGCAGATTCCGCCTGAGCCTGACTGTAAGTTACGTGCGTACTGAAAAATGACCACACATACTGTATGTACACCACCTAAACTGTCACTCCGCAAACATAATGTTTAAGGTGGAAAAAAGAGACCTCGGTATTCTGTTTCAGCTAAACTAACACTGTGGTGGTGGACGGCAGTCAGGTGTGTTTTCAGAGTGTGTGTGTGTGTGTGGGGGGGGGGGGGGTCTCATGTGATCCCTGTGTTAATCTGCAGGTAGTGCTCACACGGCAGTGGGACTGACCCACAGTGTGTACATCCTGATCAGATCCAAACTCTCCTGTGCTACAGTAAGTCATACAGTCATTGATTTTAACCCTGCAGTGAACTATCATTACACTGCAAAAAATCATTTTCTTACTCAGTATTTTTGACTTGTTTTTCATTACAAATATCTAAACATTTTTAAATCAAGATGCATTTATCATGAGAAGCAAAATTACTTAAGATATTATGGGCGAGATTTACTAAACATTGATGTGTTTCCCAAAAGCATTGTTAGCCAACTATGGTCGCAAGTTGCGTCGCTATCAGCGTGGTTACACGAGTCGTGTTTCCCGAAACCATAGTTCGCAAACAGCTTCTCAAAGTTGTGTGGTTGGAACGACAGCTCTCACCAACAATGGAACATGAAACAAGCAGTTTCTTGTTTGCATGACGTGGACTTAACAAATCCTTATATTGAGCAAAATAAGCAAACTGAGATTCAGTACAACCTATATCTTATATTTCAAATATGTACAAATGTCATTTACGTCTTTTTGTCTGTCAAGAGATTTAAAAAAAAATACATATATATTTTTTGGAGTTTTGCCTTTATTGTGATAGGACAGTATGTAGACAGGAAGCGAAGTGGGAGAGAGAGGGGGACAGGATGGAGAGAGGGGGACGGGATCGGGAAAGGACCGTGAGCCAGGACTTGAACTCGGGTCGCCCGAAGCGCATCGGCGCTATATGTCGGTGCGCTGCCCACGAGGCTATCGGCGCTGACTAAAGTGCCATTTTTGAAGACAGCGCATGTGCGTACATGCTCTAATACATTAGAATGAGCCTATGATTGAATCTGGAAATAAAGCAAAATAACTGAGAAAAATGAGAATTAGTCCTCAGATGTCTGTAATTTATAGCAAAAAAGCATTAATTCCATCTCAAACGGATTCATTAAAAGAAGTTAATACTCCACCGCCTGCGTGACATCATTAACCAGCGTGGTTGAACGACAAATTTGCAGCAATACGGTTTTGGGAAACAGTCGTGACTAGCTAGTTGATTTCTTCAATGATACTATGGTAGTTAAGCAGCGAGTTACATTGTTGTACGGGAAACAGAAGCGTGAAACCACAATACCATGAAACGCCGACAGTAACATCCAGTGATGCAAACTTTTTACTCAAATATGGGTTGTTTTTAATTGAAAATATGCATTTATGTGATTCGTGTAATTCAACTGTAACTGAGTATGACGAGACTTTTATGTTTTCGACACGTTAGGCATACAAATCAGAGTAGCCTAACGTGTGCATATTTTAAAGCAATTATTATTATTATTATTATTATTATTATTAAATGATTATTTCCCAACTAGAATAAGACCTAGAATTTCCTTCACTGTTCTCTTTATGCTTTACAAAAAATTGGTCCCCCCCAATGTTCAAGACATGGTTACGGCCTTGTTTAGAACAAGAAAAAATATCTGCCAATGGGGTAAGAGAGTAAACAAGCTTATTTAAGAGAAATAAACTTAATTCAAATGGAAAATGAGTTTTATTTTTCTTACCCCATTGGCATTGTTTTAAGCATAAAGTCACTTAATTTTGATGTTTTTTTTTTTTCTTTCAGAAAACAAGACTTTATCTAATATCATTTTGCTTCTCAAATAAATGTATCATGATTTAAGAATATTTAGATATTTTACTGAGAAACAAGAGAAAAATCATTTTTAGCCGTGTAGCGACTGCTGTAGCATAGCAGAAAAACCAGTTTAGATCTCTGGATTGGGTAAGCATGCTAAAAACCGCCCGGCTGCAGGCCTGGTTCAGCCAATTCAGTGTTGTTTTTGTCTGCGTGAGCGTTGCTCTCCAATAAATATACATTGGTCATCTGGTTATGTAGGTTGGCATGTGTTTGGCAGCTGTAGGCTGTGTGTATCTTTTCATTTGTCAGAACAAGAGGGCTGCAGTTTGTTCTTTTCCCCTCTATAGGTGTTTAATTTGACAGTTTAAGTCAGGCTTTTTTTATAGCCCCGTAACGTACATTTCCATGCCGTCGTTAAAGGTAAAGATAGTGGTGGTGCTCGCTGCGTTTGCTCCTTGCTTCACATCGCCGATTGTCTCGTAAAAGTTCTCACAGGTCATGGCTCTGCCCGGAGCCTGTGGGGGCTTCTTTTTGGGCTTCAGCGTGTTGCTGGCCAGCTTCTCCCTTTTCCGGTGGGAATCGATGGTGGCGTAAGCCGGGTCCGACTCCACAGCCAGGGCCCGGGGCCACGTCTTCTCGCCCACAGGCTCGTAGCAGGGTTCCTCCTGGGGGCCGCTCCTCCCCCACGCCTCTTCCCCTGTAGCACTGGCAGCGGGCCAGCCCGCAGCGCCCCTGTCTGCTTCCTGGGGCGCAGCAGAGGCCATCGGCCTGCTCTCCTCCTGGCTTTGACCCTGCTGATGTCTCCTCTTCAGGGTCTTACAAACGGTAGAGTACATGTCAGAGATCTGAGGACAGAGAGAGATAACCGCAGAATGAGAAACACTGTGCAAAAGATAAGCTTTGCCAATGTGGATTTCGTAATAACTGTCCTGTGGACCACATTCTCAAGTTACAGTTAGAGTGCTGAAGGAGTTACCAAAAAAAAAAAAAAAACACAAAACGCACAGATTTCAGAGCGCAGAATAAATTACTACAGTGGTTTCTAGGTGGTTGTTTACTGGCCCTATCCTCAAATCTTTAAGATATTTGTTTCGCTCCATCAGTTTAAAGGGATTTTTCATCATTTACTCACCCTCATGTTGTTCCAAACCTGAGTTTCTTTCTTCTGCTGAACACAAAAGAAGATATTTTGAAGAATGTCCATAACCACCAAACAGCTGATGGCACCCATTGACTTCCATAGTATTTTGTTTTCTATAATAGAAGTCAATGCGTGCCATCAACTGTTTGATTACCAACATTCTTTAAATTATCTTCTTTTGTGTTCAGCAGAAGAAAGAAACTCATACAGGTTTGGAAGAACATGAGGGTGAGTAAATGATGACAGAATTTTCATTTTTGGCTGAACTTGTCCCTTAGGTATCCCTGGTATTTTTTGTCAGTTGAAAATGGATCACTTAGAACAGGGTTCCTCAAATCCGGGGAGGGCCAATGTCCTGCAGAGTTTAGCTCAAACCATGATCAAACTCACTTACCTGCAATTTTTTAGTAACTCTGAAGACCTTGACTAGCTTGCTCAGGTGTGTTTGATTAAGGTAGGAACTAAACTCTGCAGGACAGTGGCCCTCCAGGACTGGACTTGAGGACTTAGAATATTAACAGCACATCTCTCCTCAAAAAAGTCCACGATTTGAGGTGTCATTCATGACCGTAGTACAAAGTCCCATGCCAAAGTTTAATAGTCAGATTTAAGGGTTTGTTCAAAGTTTGATCAACAGTGATAATTGCTTATCACACTAAAAAGTCAAAGACAACAGGACAGATAAGAGTTAACACAACCTCTAATATGTCTGAAGATGTAGTATACGTAGTACATAAACGCCCACAGCGAAGGGCTGCGTGGTAACAGGACTCTGCTTGCACACAGCAGAAACATGACCCACTTTGGCCGTGATCGACATGCCAGTGTAAACGCTCTTATCTGGCTGCAGAGAGCAGCAGTGTTACCTAACCTGCAGATAAGCCTGTTAAACTTTCACCACAGCAGCCCACCGAGGCAGCATTAACCCCGCTAACCAGACAGGAGGTAAACGGGTGGGAAGACTTCCCATAATCCTTCTCTAATGTCCATGTGTGGTCCATTAGGTGTATGTGATTGAAAAATGTCTTATATGTACAGTGATGTGTGGGGGGGGGGACCAAATGTCCCAATAAGGAAAGCAATACCAGTAAATTTTGACCTTTTGGGGACTTTTTTTTTTTTTTTGTGGTCCCCATGAGGAAAACAGCTAATTAATCATAAAGGATGGTGTTTTATGAAAAAGTAAAAATGCAGAAAGTTGTCTGTGATAGGTAGGTTTAGGGGTAGGGTTAGTGTAGGGGGACAGAATATACAGTTTGTGCAATATAAAATCCATTATGTCTATGGGAAGTCCCCATAAAACATGGAAACCAGTGTGTGTGTGTTTGTGAGTGTGTGTGTGTGTGTGTGAGTGCGTGTGTGTTTGTGTGTGCACGCTCTGGTAACCTCACATGCCCTCTCAGTGCTAGATGACATTTAGCACTCCCAGCTCAATGGCATGTATAAAATCCCAGTCAGGAATTCAGCTCAGATCTCTAACTCACATAGTGACCTTTACGGCATTCGTGTGTACAGACTGAAGAGATGTTATGGCATGTATAGAGCTGTGGATGCAACTGCGTTTGTCATGTTAACACCTCTAACAACGCTGCAGCGTTCAATATTTTAGCCTGTATTGTAATCTGCAGGCCGCAGCATGAGGCATAGCATGTGTCTGAACGCAGACATGACTGAACCAGCCGATTTCAAGAAAACCGCTGAGTTCGGTGTTGTTTGAAACTCCCAGATGTGTGTGTGCGCCACGCTGATCTCTTCTCCTCCGTGTCGAGCATTGTTTACCGTGCTGTGCAGCGCTTTGCAGAGCGAGAGGAAATCACAATGACGGGGGTTTCAAAACTCTGTGCAGCTGTTGAGAAAGCCTTGAGAGGTTTTTTCTCCTTCCTCTTGCTCTCTCACTCGCTTTCTTTCCCCTTCATATTGCTCTTACTTTTTCATTCCCTTGCATTCTCACCCCCCCCACCCCCAACCCCAAACACACTTTTTTCTCATTTCTCTCCTTACAAATGCAGTCTTCTGAAGCAGCTCAATCTTACACGGCTTGCTGCATGTGTGCATACAGACGTTCTCACAGGTGTGTTTGCAATTGGACACAAAAGCAAAGTGGCAATTCTGTCGTTTGGAGATTTCAAATGAAGTAAGCACAAAAGTAATATCAACATAATACTTCAAAGATCTAGAATCAAGATACAAATCAATATTTTTTTCTATTTAAAACTAATTATTTAGGGTATATTTGTAGCAATAGCCAACAATACATTGTATGGGTCAAAATTATCGATTAGGATATTAAGATCATGTTCCATGAAGATATTTTGTAAATTTCCTACCGTAAATATAGCAAACATTTATTTTTGTGAGTGGATATGCATTGCTAAGGACTTCATTTGGACAACTATAAAGGTGATTTTCTCAATATTTTGATTTTTTTTTTTTTTTGCACCCTCAGATTCCAGATTTCAAATAGTTGTATCTCGGCCAAATATTTTCCTATCCTAACAAACCATACATCAGTGGAAAGCTCATTTATTCAGCTTTCAAGTGATGTTTGAAATCTCAATTTCAAAAAATTGACCCTTATGACTGGTTTTGTGGTCCAGGGTCTCAAACACACACACACAAATATATATACACAGTCAAACCAAAATTTATTCAGACACCCTGAACATTTCATTCATTAATACAGTTTATTCACTATAGTTTAAAAAATGGTAATAAAATATGACAAGATCTCAGTGTTAAACTGTGTCAGAAAAAATTAATCTTAATTATGTCAGATAACACTTAAGCAAAACATGGTCAGGTCAAAGTGTCTGAATAATTTTTGGATCCAAATTTTTTATCAATTTTACTGGTAGTCCACTGTATGAAGAATTTTTGGGTATAATATGTTTACTTTATTTTGCTATCCTCACTTATATAAATGAACTATAGTGTCCTGCACCCACTAGTAAAATATATATAAATATATATATTTGATTGTGTATATATATATATATATATATATATATATATATATATATATATATATATATATATATATATATATATATATAAGGGCTTGACATTAAGTCTTTTGCTCACCAGCCACTGTGGCTAGTGGTTTTCCAATGTTACTAGCCACACAGCATTTTCACTGGCCACAATTTTGACATCGAAACCATTGGGAAAAACTGTCATATAGATATTTTTAATATAATCTCATAATTTGGCAGCAGGTATATTAAGCTGCTGTCACTTTAAGACCCGACACACAGATCCATTATACTGTTGCACATGCATGTTTACGTTCACTTAAAACATAACTGACTGTTTACGTGAATACTCACCAAGACTGGCATTTTGTCATTATTCTGTGTGTATTTGACAATATAAGCAGCAAAAATAACTCAATTTAGTATGAGCCCGTACTACGAGGCGGTTAATGTGCACGCACTTTGGGTGTGAGCACTGCGGGAATGTAACACCAACAATATTGTCCTGGAGCAAACGAAACGAGTGAGTGAGGGGAGGCGGGTTTGAGAGAGTGAGAAAGCACAGCTGGTATCGTGTATCTATTCTGCGGAAAATGAGTATTGGAAGCGTTTCAGATATTTCAGTATCGATATGTATCGAAAAATCTGTATTTTTGACAACACTACATTGCACTTAGTTTATTATTTCAGATGCCTTTTAAAAGCCTACAACTGAAAAATGTATAGCCTATATTAGTATATATATTATGTTAATATAAAGCATATTTATATATATATATATATATATATATATATATATATATATATATATATAAAAAAAATATGTGTGTGTGTGTGTGTGTTGTTTTGGTTTAGTTTCATTATGTTTTGGTTCTGTTTTCCCTGTTCTGGTTTGCCTGTGTTCCCTAGTTAGAGTCCTTGGTTGTTAATTAGTTCTACGCACCTGTTTCTGTTCAGTTGATTACTCTCTCTTGCATTTAAAGCCCTTGGTTTCCTTTGTTTCATTGTCTGGTATTGTTTATGTTAAGCGTGGTTATTTCCTGAGCTTCTTCCCTGTGATTCTCCTACGTGTTTCTAGTGGAATTTACTATTAAATACTCCTTTTGTTATCATTTGTGATTGTGCTCTTACTACAGCCTACACAGCGCCTGACAACATGAAATACTTGTAAAAATTTGTCACAATGCACAACCATTAAAATTAACTGCAAAAATTTAAAAAAATGGAAAAAAGTAAGTCAAATGATTGTTTTCAAACGTTAAAAATGTAAAATAGTGATCAGTTATTATACATTACACATACATATTCCTTTATTTATTATCATATACACTAAAGTTTTTTCACTGATTTTTGAATGTTTTTGAAAGAAGTTTCTTGTTCACCAAGGCTGCATTTATTTGAATAAAAAAAAAAACAGTAAAAACAATATAATAGTAATATTGTGAAATATTATTAAAATTTATAACAACTGTTTTCTATTTGAATATATTCTAAAATGTAATTTTAATATTACTTTTTTAATATTATTTTTTTAAAATGTAATATCATCATTACTCCAGTGTCACGTGATCCTTTGGTGAATAGAAAGTTCAAAAGAGCAGCATTTATTTGAAATAGAATCTTTTGTAACATTATAAATGTCTTTAATGTCACTTTTGATCAATTAAATGCATCCTTGCTGAAGAAAAAAAAAAAAAAAAAAAAAGAAAAGAGCAAAAGCAAAAAAGAAACTTTCTGACCCAAACTTACAGTATTGTATGCAATTTCTGATCTAAAATCATGATGTTCAGAAATGTTCATGGATGTTATTTGTTCAGTATAATGTGTGAAGTAAAGTGGAGCAGAGGGCCAGTGTCACGCCCACACACTCACACACCCACCTCATGACATGAAACTGGGCGTGTCTGGACAAGAGAAGGAATGAGCAAAGAAGTGAGAGAGACGTGATGAGCGTGGAGAAGTGTATTCAGCTCAATGGTTACAACAGGCAACACTCCTATCTGAGCCAAAGGAGTTCAGCATACTGTTACACTACTAATGAACAAAACATGTACAGAATATCATTTAAAAGTACATTTAATAGCACAAATTCTAAAAGTTAAGAACAGAAGTTAAACGTTTCACTGAATTGTTGTGGTATGATAATAATTCAGAGACTTAAAAAGTATCATTTATCAGTCTAAAACTATTATCTTACACAATTTTGCTTTTCTAGTAAATCCTGTTGATATTTAGGAGGTTTAGATATTTCAACTGGAAAACAAGACAAAACTGATGAAGACTTTTTTTTTTTTTTTGCAGTGATAATGGTTCTTGTAACTTCCTAATAGGATCTAGTACTCTTCAGAATGCATTTGCTGTAAACACTGAATCCAACTTGTAAATTTTGATTGGCCACAGGAAGCTGATTAAACACAAGCTGGCCCAGAGTGCTTCAGAGTGCTTGTCTGTCCTGACCTCTCCCCACTTCTCATATTCCTTCCCTCACACCAACCCTGAACTGACAGTCAACAAACGCAGTCTACAGACCTTTGACCTGCCTGTTAGTTATGCCATACCAAGCCAGCGATAGAAAGAGAGGGAGAGAAAGAGATAGAGAGAGAGAGAGAGAGAGAGAGAGAGCAGGAAGAGAGAAAGAGAGGGGGAGGAAGAAAAGAAGCCTCAAACTTTCCCTCTCACTCACTATAGCAACAATTTATCAGACTGCAGCCATCATTCCACTCACTTCCTGTGCCAGAAAACGCTCATTATTAACGGAAAAAGGTCAGACCAAAAGATGTCAGAAATGTATGCGAATGGTCCTGGATTTTAGGGGTCAAATGTCAAAGTCTGCAATCTGATCCCTTCATGCAAACTCAAATGTCACGACCCCGTCTGCAGTGCTGGGATAGCGAGGGAGACGTTACCTCCACGGCGGTGGGATGGCTGTGTCCGTTCTCCAGCTGAGGAACCCCTGGCATGATGATCTCATCCTCTTCTGGTGGTTTCCAAATGTACTGCTCCCCATTGCCCATGAAGACCGCCTCCTGTTGGACACACGAGGAACACACAGGCTGGTCAGATCCCCTCATCTGAATATAAACTATTAGTTCACTTTAGAATTAAAATTTCCTCATCATTTACTCACCCCCATGTCATACAAGATGTTTATGTCTTTCTTTGTTCAGTCGAAAAGAAATTAAGGTTTTTAAGGAAAACATTCCAGGATTTTTCTCCATATAGTGGACTTCAATAGCTAACAACAGGTTGAAGGTCCAAATTGTAGTTTTTAATGCAGCTTCAAAGGGCTCTACACAATCCCAGCCGAGGAATAAGGCAGGGTTGCCAGGTTTTCACAACAAAACCCGCCCAATTGCTACTCAAAACTAGCCCAAAACTATCCCAATCACGTTTCGGGGGGGTCCCACGGTAAAAATCTAATTCCGGGGGGTAAAATCCACGTTTTTGGTGGGGTCCCCCTGGTAAAATTCGCATTCCAGGGGCTAATTATCATGTTATTTGGGTTCGCTTCCCAAAATTGAGATCGAGTTTTTCCCCCTACTGCGGTACTTCTACCTATGTCACGTGTGACCTTTCCAACGTCACACGTGACACGTGCATGAAGTCGCGGACGCTAGTGCAAGACGAGCATTTGTGGTTAAAAAGTATATAATTTTTATTTTTTTTTTAGAAAATTACCAATTGTTTTGCTAGATAAGACCCTTATTCCTCAGCTGGGATAATGTAGAGCCCTTTGAAGCTGCACTGAAACTGACATTTGGACCTTCAACCCGTTGAAGTCCACTATATGAAGAAAAATCCTGAAATATTTCCCTCAGAAACCTTAATTTCTTGTCGACTGAAGAAAAGAAGGCATAAACATCTTGGATGACATGGGGGTGAGTAAATTATCAGGAAATTTTCATTCAGAAGTGAACTAATCCTTTAACAGTTCACTGAAGGGGAAGATTATCAGTGAATAAAGATCTAAATTTTGGTCTGTTCATCACAGAAAGCTATCATATGACTTCAGACACTTTGAATTTTAAGCAAAAATCATATGAATCCCTGTAATGAAACTAATATGATGCTTTTATTGTCATTTTGGAGCTCAACAGACCCAGTCCTCATTCAATGTTTTTTTTATTATTATTATTATTATTATTATTATTATTATATGGAAAACGGTGGCCAGTACATTCCTCAAAACTTCACCATTTGTGTCCCACAAAAGAAAGAAAGTTCGTTCATGCTGGCCTGGAATAACATGAACCGTTCCTTTGATTTAGTGCTGATTGGTGTTTGTTTCTACAATGGAAGTGTTCCGTGAGTTAATCATTACAGGCGCAGATATGTTCGCCGCATAGAGAGTCAATGATTAAAGAGGGAAAGAAACACACCTCCTGTATGAATGATTAATACCAGCAGATGAATGGCCACAGTGTTTGCTGCTATTTATTTCTCTGGCTGAAGCAACTACCTGCTCTGTGGTTCCTCCCTGATGCCTTTAACAAAAAAAAACCAATGGCGGGATGGGCAGCCTGCCAACTTATCTTACATAATCAGGCCCAGTGCACTGGAGTGACACATGTGCTGCACAACTGCACTGCATGATCGCTTTTACACAAACTTCAATAATATTTACTCTAGAAGCAGAGTCGGAAATAATGCAGGTCGAAGACACATATGGTACATATTATTTAACCTTGCTCAAACATCAAATAGGTCAGATTTAGAAAGACAAGTATGCACTAAATACAATACAGTGCCTGTGTAAACAAGCCGTCAATCAACAAACCTGTGACAAACAAGATTTTTATCTCCATATGTGGCAAACAAATGGCACACACACAAATAAAGACAAGTAGAGCAGAGCTGAGTTAACAGGAAGACCGGATCATTATCCGATCATTGTCTGAGTGTTTTCCATTTTAAAGGCAACATCATTCCACATGGCTGTTCTGCTCTCTGCAAATCTTATCTGTCCTTGAAAGCCACACACAAAATAAACAGGTATCAGCTGACAGATGAACACGAATATGGGTGAAATGAAAACAGACACACAAGGTATATTAGCTAAAACAACTGACATTGCATCACTTCTGTTTATTTTTTTATCTTTAAGGTATCTTCAATATGCTTTATAATTTTAAATGAGTAAGATTATGGGCAACATTTTAACACTTGCTAATGTTCATTTCTTGAACCCGTTTTAATCAAAAACATTTAACATCTAAAATTCTGAAAGATTTAAGTCATCATTCATATCAGTCATGAAGATTTTTGATAATGCTTCAGCTTGGTGAATCTAGGATATTTTTATAGGAAACAGCAGTCTCTAGTGGTCAAAACATATAATTGCACTACTAGGCTCTACATTCAAGTACTTGCCACTTACATTTGTGTAACACTTACACTTGTGTTGACAGTTATAACAAAAGACAGTTTTTTTTTTTTTCATGTCTATTGCCTGGAAATAGAATGCATGGCCTTGGCATTGCTGAAATGCTCTACTAGTTGAGCTACAACATTAGAAAGACTACATTTCTGAAGAAAATGAGAGTGCCTTAAAGGGTTAGTTCATCATAAAATGAAAATTCTGTCATTAGTTACTCACCCTCATGTCGTTCCACACCCATAAGACCTTCAGAACACAAATTAAGATATTTTTTTGTTGAAATCCAAGAGGTGTTTGACTTATCCACAGCAATATAATCAACACTTTCAAGGTCCAGAAAGGTAGTAAAGACATTGTTAAAACAGTCCACGTGACTGCAGTGGTTCAACCTTAATTTTATGAAGCGACGAGAATACTTTTTGTGTGCAAAAACAAAACAAAAATAACAACTTTATTCAACAATCTCTTCTCTTCCCTGTCATTATCCTTATGCAGTTGCCGCAGTAAGCACAGTGAAGGCTTCCGTGTTTATGTCCGAATGCTGGCTCAGTATTGGCCAAAGCTGATCACATGAGTAGCACGACGCATGCGTGTGATGCTGACGCAGGAACTGGCCAATAATGAGTCGGCGTCCTGACGTAGAACCTGGAAGTGCTGAACATAAACAACGTATGAGAATGACACAGAAGAGAAGATGTTGAATAAAGATGTTATTTTTGTTTTGTTTTTGCACACAAAAAGTATTCTTGTCGCTTCATAAAAGTAAGGTTGAATCACTGCAGTCAGTCTTTAGTACCTTTCTGGACCTTGAAAGTGTTGATTATATTGTTGTCTATGGACAAGTCATATACCTCTTGGATTTCATCAAAAATATCTTAATTTGTGTTCTGAAGATGAACGAAGGTCTTACGGGTGTGAAACGACATGAGGATGAGTAATTAATGACAGAAATGTCATTTTTGGGTGAACTAACCCTTTAAAGATGCTAGGGTGTTCTAAGTTGTTGGCATAGCTTTGCTATGCAATCGCAAAGTTGTTCTGGGTGGTTGCTAGGGCGTTGCCATGCAGTTGCTAAGTTGTTCTGGGAAGTTTGTAGTGCTTTATTATGTGGTTGCTGGGGTGTTTTGGGTGGTTGATAGGTTGTTGTTAAGCAACTGTTCTGAGGTTTATTGTGCACTACTATGTGGTTGCTGGGGTGTTCTGGGTGGTTGCTAGGACGTTGACATGCAGTTGCTAAGTTGATCTGGGAAGTTTCAAGTGCATTATTCTGTGGTTGTTGTTGGGGGTGTTTTGGGAGGTTGCTACGGTGTTGCTAGGTAGCCGCTAAGTTGTTCTAAGGTTTTTAGTCTGTTACTATGTGGTTGCTAGGTTGTTCTGGGGTGTGTTTCCCAAAGATAGAGTTCAACAGATTTCAATGGAACTCGTGACCATAGTTGGCTAACAATGATTTTGGGAAACGCAGCCCAGAATGGTTGCTAGGGCATTGCTAAGCAGTTACTAAGTTGTTCTGAGGTTATAGTGAGTTATTGGGTTGCAGGGGTTTTCTGGGTGGTTGCTAGGGTGTTGCTATAAGGTTGCTAAGTTGTTCTGAGAGGTTTTTAGTGCATTACTGTGGTTGCTGAGTTGATCTAGGAGCTTGCTAGGGTGTTCTTGGTAGTCTATAGGGGCTTTTGCAGCGGAGGAACCTTTTCATAGTTCCTATAACTAAAGTACTCGCTTTTTGGCGTGTTCACACCGCAGGAACTGAGAACAATTTTAGTTGTAGATTAGCTCCTACTTCAGAGTAGAGTCTAACCCAGCACAATAGGAACTACCACTGAGTGTACGCTGATTGGCTGAACACTTGCGAAACACCGGCACCTGCCATTTTTAAAAAGCCTTGTAAACACACAGTTTAAAGGCCATATATTTACTCCACGAACATGGAAAACAGCAATAGATGGACCAACACCAAAGTCCAGGCACTTCTCAACCTTTATGATAAGCAGGAAATCCAACGTGACTTTGAGGGGGCCAAGCTAAACATGATTATGTATTTCTTTTTAGCTAGTGACATTGAGCATCAACCACACAGCAAACGCTATATAATAATTTTTAAACTTACTTTGTTTAACAGTTCTATCTAATAACGTATTAGACAGGACTGTTAAACAGATTGTAAACTAATGAAGATGGAGAATGGGAGCGCCGTGTGCTCAGGCTCTGGCTAAGTCGTTCTCAGCGCTGTCAAAATAAAAGTCCTGCACAACATCCAGATTGGCAGGACATAAGTGACGGCTTACGTCACTTCAAAGTTCCAATTGGCGGTGTGAATGCAACCAGGAAAATGGTCATACGGAAACATTTAGTTCTCGAGGGACCGCCCTGGTGGCTAGTTCTTATAACTACCTGGTGTGAAAGCCCCTCCATACATGGCTCAAGTCCCCCTTCGAGGTTTCTGTGGAATTTTGTTGCCCATTTTTTGGTTATGAGCTGATGTTTTTGACTATAACTATTCTGAATGTGTGGCTGATCTGTGTCATATTCACCTTTGGGAAATTGGGTAGGTGAAATGGTTCCACGGTTTTCCTAGGCAAGGTGCTGCTGGAGGACTCACTGCTGGACACGCTCTGGTGCTCCCTGTCTCCATCCTCCACCACTTCCTCCCTCCTACCACGCTCCAGCTTCTTCACCTTCCGTATAGAGGCGTATTCTGCCGTCACTGCCTCTTGATTCATGCATCCTCTGCTTCCACCTTGGCCATTCCCGCTGAACGTCGGGCTGTGGGCACGACGCTGAGTGGGCGTGTTGGTTGACGGCGGGGCAAGGGCAGCAGGCGGAGCGGCTTTATCAGACCCCGCCCCTTTGATCCCAACGCTCTCATACAAGCCGTCATCTGGTGGGTGGGATGTGGGAGAGGCGCGGCGGCAAACTTCGGAGTAAGTGTGCTCACGTTCCTCGTTGTCAGATTTGTTGGGAACACGAGGCAGCTGGCGGCCAGAGCTGGTTCGGAGGTCAGAATTGGAGCGGCGGGTGTGCAGGAGCAGGAGGTCCATGCTGGCCGGCCGGCTCTTAGGGGCGCCTGACAATCAGAATAACACTAATTAAGGCAAGAGAGATGGGAAAGATTAAACAGAGGATTAAAATAGAAGAAAGTTTGGAGTATTGATTTCAGATAAAATACTGAATACGCACATAGTACAAACGTCAATAAAACACCAAGTGTCATTAAAAATGTCACATTTGACATTACTCCAGGGAAACACAAGACCATTACTATTTGATTATCTCATATTTTCACCACACTTCCACAATCTTATCACAAGATTTTACCAAAGCTGAAAATGGAAACATTTCCCTTTCTTTGTATTTTCAGTTAGCTTTCGGTTAGCAAGCTAATGGTTTAACATACTAGCTTAGCATACCACTACTGATCTTGCATGAAACTGACGTTGAAACTTGTGGTCTTGGTCACATCAGAAAAAGGAAAGTCATTTCACTGTTGAAGCAATTTCTATCATGACAACTCTTGGAAGAGTTTAACATGGTAATGGATAAGATGATGTTAATGTATTTGGTCTTGGCGGAATAGATTTGCTACACTGCTGCTGTTGATTATTGCTGCTGCTGCAAAGCAAGTACAGAGACTTGCTAGTGCCAATACATACACAGATACACTGCTGTGAGCATGTAAGACATACTGTTGCTGTACAAATAGCATATAGGAAATTACCCATAGCAGATCTATACAGGTGGAGCTGGGGAAGGTGGAAGGTTTCAAAGGAACTCTGAAAGCGCGCTGCAAACTGCTACAGCAAACACTGACCAGTTATTTAAATGTTGAGCAGCAAGCTCATTGGCTGCAGATGCAACAGGAACCAATCAGCTTGTGCTGTGTAGTTAACGATGTAATTGTCAGCAGGTTGTGTTAACACCCATCAGCCTGTGCCATCTAGAGTTTCATGACAGAACTTGGCATTTTTCATTTTTTTCTTTTTAATTATTTGGAATAATGTGGACTGATGAATCCAACATATTGCAAACAAGAGCACATATTACGAAAGTAAATAGGGTCAGTCTTGTTTCATGTTGACCTTAACAGAATTGGGACTTTGTTATCTTTTTATTTTGTGTATTTTGTGTTTTAACACACTAAATGGAGCTGAGTATCCATTGGTCTGGATGTAAAAGATCAGAAGCTGTTGTATATACAGTTGCATGAAAAAGTATGGGCAACACTTGCAGAATCTCTGAAAATGTGAATAATTTTAACAAATTAAGAGAGATCATACAAAATGCTATGCTATGCTAAAATGTTATTTTTTATTTAGTACTGTCCTGAGTAAGATATTTTATATAAAAGATGTTTACATATAGTCCACAAGACAAAAAAAAAAAAAATAGCTGAATTTATTAAAATAACCCTGTTCAAAAGTTTGGGAACCATTGATTCTTAATTCTGTGTGTGGTTACCTGGATGATCCGGGACTGTTTTTTTGTTTTGTGATGGTTGTTCATGAGTCCCTTGTTTGTTCTGAGCAGTTAAACTGAGCTCTGTTCTTCAGAAAAATCCTCCAGGTCCTGCAGATTGTTCAGTTTTCAAGGATTTTTTGCATATTTGAACCCTTTCCAGCAGTGACTGTATGATTTTGAGATCCATCTTTTCACACTGAGGACAATTGAGGGACTCAAACACAACTATTAAAAAAGGTTCAAACATTCACTGATGCTCCAGAAGGAAACACGATGCATCAAGAGCCGGGGGGTGAAATCTTTTTGAATTGGAAGATCAAGGTAAATTGTATTCAATTTGTCTTCCGGGAAACATGCAAGTATCTTCTGTTGCTTCCGAAGGGCAGTACTAAATAAAAAAAAAAAAAAATAATAAAAAAAAGATATTTCAGCAAAATAAGAAAAATTTGGACATCTTCATCCTGTTCAAAAGTTTTCACCCCCGGCTCTTAATGCATCGTGTTTCCTTCTGGGGTATCAGTGAATGTTTGAACCTTTTTTAATAGTTGTGTTTGAGTCCCTCAATTGTCCTCAGTGTGAAAAGATGGATCTCAAAATCACACAGTCACTGCTGGAAAGGGTTCAAATATGCAAAAAATCCTTGAAAACTGAAGAATCTGCAGGACCTGGAGGATTTTTCTGAAGAACAGAGCTCAGTTTAACTGCTCAGAACAAACAAGAACAACCATCACAAAACAAAAAAACAGTCGTAGATCATCCAGGTAACCACACACAGTATTAAGAACCAAGGGCTCATAAACTTTAGAACTGGGTTATTTTAATAAATTCAGCTATTTTTTTGTCTTGTGGACTATATGTAAACATCTTTTATGTAAAATATCTTACCTAGGACAGTACTAAATAAAAAAATAACATGCATTTTGTATGATCTCTCTTATTTTGTTAAAATGATTCACATTTTCACAGATTCTGCAAGTGGTTCCCATACTTTTTCATGCAACTGTAAGGCTTTGAGAAGTGTGTGTTCTCTGACTCAGCTCTTTCTCAGCCTCGCAGATCACACGTTTGTGGCAGTGGGAACATGAACTAGTAAACATCTTACCATGACAAGCCTCTGGAGACGTCAGCCTTTGCACGCACATGCATCGGCCAGCGCATATGTGCGTATGTGTGTGGTAAATGAGTCTGTGTGTACATGTGTCATAAAGTGTAGATAAATCTCTCTGCGTCTCTCACCGTTGGCGTTGCAGGGCAGCCTGTGCATGTCATGCAGGCGGGTGTCAGATTTACTCATTGAGTTCAGCTTGGATTGGCGCAGTGCAGCCTATGATACAAAACATTATCATGTATATGTAAGTACATCCATGTCTAATTGTCCATAAATACACTGTGTGAATATGTGTGTGTGTTCATTTATACTTATTTGCACTCACTGTTTCCAATTTCTGACCTCCTCCGTTGGCGTGGCCATGTTTGCTCTTGCTTTTTCTGCAGACAAAATGAGACACTCTTTGTGAGGACAACATAAGATACAACATTGGTTATACAATATTGGTTACCCATATTCTTCAAAATATCTTCCCCACAAGAAATTTTACGTTCCCAGAACATTCTCAGAACGTCCCCACTGGTGTTAAGGACGTTGTCTAGTAACGTTCCCAGTACGTTCAGAGACGGTCACGATGTGGAGTTCTTTTAAGGGTTGGGGGACGTTATTTGGTGGACCTTCACAGAACATTCAAGACATTCTCTGAACGTTTAGGGAACCATAATTTATTTGGAAATGTTCTCAGAACGTCCCTGCTGCCCTTGTCAAAAAATTGAATAGAAAATTAGAGCTAAATTGACTAACAAAAGTGGCTGTTCAAACAAAAACTAATTTTTCTTAAATGTCTTACAAAAAAAAAAAAAAAAAAGCTCTTTACAGGTATTTCCTGGATTATTATTATGAAACCTTTTCTTTAAAAAGCAAATCTCTTGTAGTAAATCATTAGCTGACAACAGCACATGCATGAGCTAATGTAACTGCTGTATCACTGCATCAGCAACTACACAGTTACTGTGGCCTTTAAATAAAGCAACATGCAGCATAACATCAGTGTTTCTGGCTCATCATTGACTGAAGCACAGGCTCTACTCTCCAGCACAATGGTAACCTCACAAAACTCAGATAACAGAAACAGAACATTAAACACTAACAGATCTCTCTAGATCTCAGCATCTTCACTTATTACAAACCACTCTGACTTTATTTCTTTCATACAAATCTTCTTAATGAGGTGTTGATGTTTTATTAAAATTTATAAATGTCACCGTTATGGAGGCAAGCGCTTGCTTTAGTTGGGCTCCTGACCCTTGAAGTTTTAACTTTAATTTTTCTCCAATTGTTGTAACTGTGTGTTTCTAAAGCACATGTGTTACAAAAAGAAGTTGTGAGAAAAAAAAAAAATCTGATCAAATGGATTTGGTTGCTCGTTGTTGATGATTTCATCATCATATAGTGGCTTTATTCACTGATCTCTGAATATTGTATTTCTTTCATGTTGTTGTAGTCCTATGATAATGCATAAAATCCTCTCCTGCTTTGATATTTTGAAAGTTTTTATCATTGTGCAGAAATTATTCAGATAGGATCATGTAGACTGACACAGACATCAAGATTCTGTGTATGAACCTCAACAATGGTGACAAAATTTTCAGATAAACAGATCAGTTCTGAGCATCACAAAACAAGCTACTAAAGTCACAAAAAAGATTTTTGTTTATTGTCACCATTGTTCATACGCTGATTCATGATGTCTGTGTGAGTCTAAGAAACACCGCTCAAAACTCTTAGTATAATGAATTTAAAATAAAACTCGTAAAAAAAGAAAAAACTAACCGTTAATTAATGCAAAACTAACAGTTAATACACTCAGAGTTTAGATTCTGGAGAGAGTCAGTGACTCAGGACACTCCATAATGATTGAATTACCGTCACTAAATAACCAAATTCATCTGATCAGAATTTCTCTGACAATTTTTGCTGTAACAAGCGTGTTTTGCGCAATGTTCCCTAAAAGTTCTCTAAAGGTGACGAAAATTCTGAACCTTTACAGAACATTAGGGACGTTCCTAAAACGTCCTCTTTTGATAATGAAAGTGCTGCAGTTCAAGGTTCCTTATATGACTTTAGGGGGACATTAGAATTTGGTTAATTTTATGGTCACATAAGAACGTTACAAAGAGGATATTTGGGACATTAACAGAACGTTCCCACACGGTCCTCTGTTGGTCATTTAATAACGTTCCCGATATGGGACTATAGGACGTTCTGTTAACTTCCCAAATGTCCTCTTTGTAACGTTCTCGCGCGACCATAAAATAACCAAAATAGAATGTCCCCCTAAACTCATATTGGGAATGTTATTAAATGACCAAAAGAGGACCGTGTGGGAACGTTCTGTTAATGTCCCAAATGTCCTCTTTGTAACGTTCTTTTCTGACCATAAAATAACCAAAATGGAACGTCCCCCTAAAGTCATATAAGGAACCTTGAACTGCAGCACTTTCATTACCAAAAGAGGACGTTTAAGGAACGTCCCGAATGTTCTGTAAAGGTTCGGAATTTTCGTCACTTTTACAGAACTTTTAGGGAACGTTGCGCAAGGTCCTGAGAACGTCGCCTTCTACGTGGGCTTCTTCCAGAAGAAAGAAATTCATACAGGTTTGGAACAACTGAGTAAATGATGACAGAATTTTCATTTTTGGATAAACTATCCCTTTAATGTCAAGAGAAACGTACGTTGGGTTTTGTCGGATCAGTGCGTTGCCTCTGCTGGCATTGGTCGCCACTTGTTTTCGCTGATTGAACGTTTACCCAGCTAACAGGGAACATTCTCAGAACTTTGGCTAACGTTCTAGCAAGGTTCTCTCAAAGTTATGAACAAAAGTTCTTCCAGTCCCGCCTTCTAAATAAGAGCCAATCGCCAATTGGTGAAGTCATCGCATCACTGCAGCGGCCGTTAGAAGCTCCGGTTCCTATAGAAACAGTCAGACGCGCACTTAGGACTGCGCATGCGCATTAGCTTGATCCAGCCTGAAAAATACCGTTTTTTTGTCATGATTTGAGAGTTTATAAAACTAAATTTATGAGACCGTTGTTGTCAGATTTCATTGGTGATTTCAAATATGAAATTTAATCGAAAGCTTGGCAAACAGCTTTGGAGAATTTGATGTTTCCCCATTCAAAGAGATAGGAGCTGCACTTGCATGCCCGTGAGGCGTTTCAAAGATGGCCGCCGAGTGAAATGACTTGTCTCAAAGGGACTTTGCTAACTTTCGCATAACCAAGAAAAAACATATAAAAAACTGGACATTTTGAACGTTCAGAGAACATTCAGAAATAGTGTTTTCGTAACTTAACAGGAACGTTAGCAAAACATTCTTAGAACATATTTTTATTAACTAGGCAACCGTTGTTTGTCGGGTTGTGGAATGTCTGGGAAGTGATGTATGTGGTGATTGTCTGCACCGGCCTCTAGAAAGCTGCTGCTTTTGTAGGCTCTAGACATGCAGCTCGCTGGCTTTTGTAACAGAGCTATTGTGCACTCTTGAATATGGCAGGAAGTAAAATTCCACTACAGCGAGTGTTTGTAATGGCTCTCTGTGGGGTTGGCAGGGCTGGGATGATGTAATCACGAGGGACTAGATATGCTGCAGGTGTGGTGGAAGAAGAGAGAGCGAGAGGATAGATAGGTAACCCTGACGATCCCTCCTCCCTTGCTTTCCTTCTCCTCTCATTCTCTACACACACCAGGTGTGACATCAATTATAGCTTCTCTCTCTCCACCAATCCAACAGCCTGTGAAATACACACAATTTTTTTTCCACACACCTTTTTGTTCTTCTCACTCTCACCCCATTTTTAACATCCACTGCTACACGCATCTCTCACACTTACGCAAATCTGAGAAACAGAGGATTTTCTCTCCTCTCTCTCTCTCTCTTTACACCCTTAAACTATATGAAGAAGGCTTTTTATGGATGAATAGATAACAGAAGACATTTAAAAAGTAAAATAGCGTAATGCATATGTCTCATAGAACTAAGAAATCACAGCCATAATGACTGTTTGCTGTTTGTTTGTAGTTGCGAGGGCTGTATCGCTCTATTCCCCTGTGAAGGTCAAAACTCACGAGGCCGGAGGGACACGTTTGCACCTGGGTTTTTCTGACCCTGTGTCTACACACATGACTGTACATACTGCAAAGCCTCACGCAGCAAAATAACAGCTGCACTCTGAGTATGCAATCATGACTACAGCATTAGCATAGCCATGCTTTAAAAGAATATTCCAGGATCAGTGCAAGTTAAGCTCAATTTGAGGCATAATGTTGATTATCACAGAATTCATTTAGACTCAATCAATTTCTTAAGAAAAGCTAAAAAGCAAAAATTGAGGTTACAGTGAGGCACTTACTATCAGTGTTGGGGAAAGTTACTTTCAAAAGTAATGAGTTACATTATTGTGTTACTCCCTAAAAAGTAACAGATTGTGTTACTTAGTTACTTTTTATGGAACGTAATGAGCAGTGTTGGGGAAGTGTTGAGCAGTGTTGTTATGTAATCAGATTACTTTTTCAAGTAACTAGTAAAGTAACACATTACTTTTAACTTAGATATTACTTAAAATATCTAAGTTACTTTTTCAAATAAGTAACGCAAGTTACTTTTTCAGATTTATTGACCAACAGCTCTCCTGTCCACATGTTGAGAGAAATAAAGTTGTGTGCGCTGTGTGAACATGATGGTTATTGTAGTTCTAGACTAAATGTGAACATGCATTTAAAATACTGTAATTTCTTTCTTACTTTGCAATCTAACAGTTACTTTTTCTAAATGAGACTGCCTTGATGTAGTATGCAGCCTTCAAATACGAGGATGCAGCCTCCGAAATAAGATGCAGCTTATTATTTCAGCAATAAAAAACGGGGGGAAAAAATGAAACAAATGTGATTGGTTGAATTAGATCATTGAAGGTCAGCAGCAAAGACATTGGTTAATAAAGTGAGTTTAAATACAGTAAATACAAAAAAGTATATTTGTATTATTTAACATATTTAATTATTGCAGGTTTTCGTAATATTCTGAGTTTGTATTTCACTTTTTATTCATTTTGTGCAAGTGAGACAAGTAAACTCCTGCTCACATTTAGTCTAGAACTACAATATCCGTCATGTTCACACAACACCTCTGCACTTACTCACGATTTCTCTCAAAATAAGGACAGGAGAGCTGTCAGTCAATAAATGGGAAAGCAAAGTAACTTGTGCTACTTATTTGAAAAAGTAACTCAGATAATTTGTTCTACATTTAAAAGTAATGCGTTGCTTTACTAGTTACTTGACAAAAGTAATCTGATTATGTAACTAGCGTTACTTGTAATGCGTTACCCCCAATTCATTACCCCAACGCTGCTTACAATGGAAGTGATGAGATGATTTACAGTAAATGCAGAAATAAGAAGCTTATCATTTTAGAAAAGCAATTTTTCTCTTAAAACTTGTGTATTATTTGAGCTGTAGAGCTGTTTAAATCATCATTTTTACACTGTCATTTTTTAGAGTGTTGTGTTGTCATGGCAATTGTAAAACTGGAGTTTAATAAGGTTGATAAGTTTTTTTTTCACAGTAAAATCATGTTCACACACATATTGTTTCTGTTTTGTGGCTACACTACTGAAACAATAAGTATTTTAATGTTTACAGATGTTGGCCCCATTCACTTTCATTGTTAAGTGCCTCATTGTGACCCGAATTTTTGCTTTCTTAAAGGATTAGTTCACTTTGAAATGAAAATTACTCCAAGCTTTACTCACCCTCAAGCCATCCTAGGTGTATATGACTTTCTTCCTGATGAACACAATCGGAGTTATATTAATAAATATCCTGACACATCCGAGCTTTATAATGGCAGTGAGTGGGATCAATGAGTATGAGCTGAAAAAAGTGTCTCCATCCATCATAAACGTACTCCACACGGCTCCGGGGGGTTAATAAAGGCCTTCTGAAGCAAATCGATGTGTTTGTGTAAAAAAAAAAAAAAAAATATTTACCACTTGTTAAATATTACCATATTTAACAAGTTATGAAGTAACTTAAAGGCAGTCTGGCGAAAGCTAGATATTTTACTTCATAATTTGTTAAATATGGATTTTTTTTTTTACACAAAAGGCCTTTATTAACCACCCCAGAGCCCTGTAGAGTACATTTATGATGGATGGATGTGGATGGAGACACTTTGTTCAGCTCATACTCGTTGATCCCGCTCACTGCCATTATAAAGCTCAGATGCGTCAGGATATTTATTAATATATCTCCAATTGTGTTCATCAGAAAGAAGAAAGTCATATACACCTAGGATGGCTTGAGGGTGAGTAAAGCTTGGGCTAATTTTTATTTGAAAGTGAACTAATCCTTCAAAGAAAAGGAAAGACTCATTTTTAATTAATTTTCATAGTAATCAACATTATTTATTATTTGGTAAATTTGTTAATGTGCTTGTCATTTTATTAGATTTTTTTAATGTTTTGAACCTCCTTCTTCCCCACATTATGAACTGTGTTAATTCATTTTAATTTCAGTTTGAGTAATTTTAGTACCTTAACTTATTTCATATCAACTTATGAAACTTATTTCTTATTTCATACCTTAACTTTAATATCTTTACATTACAACAGTTTTTTTTAATGGTAATCTAATATTCATACTCTATTTTAATTCAGCTTTATTACTTTATTACTACCAAAAATTATTTTTAATAGTTAACACTGTTCTGAGGTCATATGATGTGAGCAAAGCTCATTTTGAAGTCATTTTTGCTAAATTTAAGTAATTATTTGCCCCTCACAAATCTTATTTGCATGGCATTGGATAAAAACATGCATTTGGTGTCTGTTAAATAATTTCTTATTTCTTGGGCTTCACTTTTTGACTTTCTTTGTGTCTTGGGATTTTTCCATTGTGCACATCATGTACCTACCTAGACAAAACAAGAAGTAGTAGTCCTTGGACACACTGACACTCTCACACACAACCAGAAGTTGAAGACACACACACATTTACGCACATATATTTCCTATTTGACAGCTCCTCGTAACATCAAACCTGGCACGATTATATTTAAGAGCTGACTGTAGCGCATGAGTAGTATATTTTATGGTACTTTATATTTATATATATTTTATGGCCACTATGCTTTCATTGTATAGAAAAGAGCAACATGAACATTCTTCAAAATATCTCCTTTTGTGTTCCACAGAAGAAAGACATAGTGTTTCGAACAACATGAAGGTGAATAAATGATGACAAGATTTTTAGGTGAACCATCCTTTAACTCTGCAATGAAAATGAGATGGAACATTTAAATTATGAAACTATGAACTATGAACTATGAAAATGATCATTTGTGTATCTCAGAACAATGAGCTCAGTGTGTGTTTTCCATTTCGCATCTGTTGACTTTGCTGCAATGCCAGCCTGCTCTCTGAGCACTAAATATCAGTCGTATTTAGCGTACCTCTATTTTTAACATTGGAATGACACTAAAACAAACACACTCGGCTTCTATACAATTAGCTTGTATTCCCATGCTCTAACAATTCAGAGCGAGTTGTTTTGCAGTACAGCAAAAACATGACTTTGTGGTGAAAATGCAACAAACGAGTCTAGTCCCTATTCATCTTTTCTGTGAAACGTTACACAAAACAGAAATAGAACAATGCCTGAGAGTATGTGAAACTGATTTGTCGGAGGGTTTCGTTCCTTGTAATATCTCTAAGCAAAAGTCTTTGTCACAAATGAGCATCCGACGCAGAGCTTAACTTAAGGCAGTTTCCCAGCGAAACGGCTCCTACAGAGGGCACGCAATCTGCTGAAGGAGTGATATTAGCATTCATCAAGTCCCTCCACAGCGGGGAAGGAGAGATAGAGACAGTAAGAGAGATAGAACTAAAGAAAAAGAGGAGGAGGTGCCCTGACACAAGAGTGGGGGAGAGTTTTTAAGAAGCCGACGCATTCTTCTGACATATGAGTGGGGCGCGTCTGTGCAGAAACACTTTTATGTGCAAACGAACAAACAGCTCAGGAATGAAGCATTATATCACACGGATGGGAATCATAACGATCCTGGTTTGGATGCTCTTAACAATTCTGGTTCCTTAACGATTCTTCAATTAATGATTCTTCAGGACTTGTGGAAATAAGAAATTCAGTTCTCCACCCTTAAAGGTGTGTCACAGTCTGTGTATATTCACTCACCTCTGACACCCCACACACACCAAGACGATAAGGATGGTGACCACAAAGGCAGAGGCCGCTGCGATGGCCCCCAGTATCAGCACCTTGGGGAGATCTGAAAACATTCCACTGAGCTGCAGACACACACATACACACAGGTCCTGCCGTACGGCTCGTCCAGGGCACCTGCAGACAGAAAAAAAATCATATCATAAGTTATAACTACGCCCACAGCGCACAGAACGTATTTAACAATAAATAAATGACAGGAAAGGAGAAGTGGATATAAATAAACGAATGTTATACTGAGGTACTAAATTATGCTAATAATTATCGACTCTTTAGTTGCCTGCAGGAAGAACTACACAGTTTGAAATTATTAATTAAACAGGGTCAAGGCATGTCAAGATGTTCCATCTCAATATTTTAGAGCAAAGCGAGAAACTTCTTTTTTGACATCGTGCTGATGGACTGTCAACTCACTTACCGATAAAGGTGCCCCACTTAATGTGAAACTGTTAAAGTGCCCCTATTATGCTATTTTAAAGGTTCATAAGTTTGTTTTTTTGATTTCTCCTACAATAAGATCTACATGCATTCAAGGTAAAAAAACGCTTTGTCTCATAATATACATTCAAGCATCACCTCTTTTCTCAGAGTGTCTGAAATGGCTTGATCAAGGATTCAGTCTCTCTAAACCCCTCCTTTCTGAGAGCCTACTCTGCTCTGATTGGTCAGATGGCCCAGTCTGTTGTGATTGGTCTACTCTAATCTGACTGGTCAGATGACCCAGTCTGGGCTGCGTTCAGCCCCTACAAAACATTGCAAAATGTTTTTTAAGCGGAAACGGTGGTGCGTTGAACACCCTGTTCTGATGACGCAAGAGTTGCAAATATGGCAGCTGAGAAGGCCATTCTTTGTGTTCTATTTGAAGAACTGATATGCTATATTTTTACTATAAAACTCTTACGACAAACATGTCTTCTAATATCTTCAATTGTTGCGTATACCGAGCTGTAGCGGACACATTTGTAAACGACTTTACTTGGACCCATTGTGCGAGCTGTCTCTTTAATATCGTGTGGTTTATATACATGTTGCTGCTGATTGGGCCGACATTTTTGACACACCCACCAAAAGAGAAAACATATCTCAAACCCCATTGCACACCGTTTCCAGGAAACTAGGGCTGATCCAAATACAATTTTTTGAGCTTCGAAGCTCGATAGTAATCAGCACCAAATATTCGAAGCTTCGGCGGAAGGGAGCTGAAGATATTCTTTTCTCTAATAAAGGCATGTGTAACGAGTAGAAATATAGTGTGGCCCCTTTAAGAGCTACGCGCTCCCGGTTGAACTGTGTCGAACGACTCGAGCACCGCATGTATGCGGGTTATTTCTGTTTTTCTGTTGCTCATTTAAAGTTCTTTTCTTTATTAAGTAACGCTGTAGACGGCATAACATTTGCGACGGACAGTTACACGTGTTTCATGGGGAATAAAGCGCCAGTTGTGAAATGTCAATCGCCTCTGTTAAGTCTGTGTGGTATCAATAACTCAAGCTAAGTGAGCTAACGTTATCCCTATTTGCTCCGTAGACAACGCGTTAAAGCAGGAATCTCTGTGTGTCTGTCTGCCTGTTTGCATTTTGATTATGTCGAGAACACGTTCAGAATTAATAAACTTTTAATAAACTACAGAACAGCGCGAGCCGGAATGCGGCGCGCCTCACGCGGGCAGGGCTTAAATGCTACGAGAACGGACACTGCACTAGTGATATAAAACACAGGTCTGTTAAGAGCATTACTTTTAAAAAGGTAGCTAAACATTTTTCTGACAAACAAATCGCTCCCAAATCAGAAATTAGCAGCACAGTAATTACTGACACAGTAGGGTAGGCTATTTAAATAAAAGACGAATGAAAAATAAATGAACGAACGCTAATAAATAAAGAACACGCCGTCCCAGTAAAATCTCACGTTTGAGTTTTAACAAGCTCCTATATTTCGCAGTGGATTCATTTAGACTGATAATAACGGGTAAAAAGGCTATTACATTTTGTTTCTATTCTGTTTTCCACAATGTCAAAGCAGCGCAGCTTAACCCAAATACGAGCTCATGCAGTTGTGCGCTTCAGACAGAGAATACTCCAGTTGCAGGGAACACATTAGAGGGCTAAGAAGATTTATATTTATTAAGTATAACAAGGTTTGGTTCCTTAAACTGTCCATCATATTAAAAACGGCTAGGCTATATAAGATAATTGTAAAAAAAAAAAAAAAAAAAAGAGTATCGTATTTTGCCATATTTTGTAGTGTAAACATATTCAAGCGCGAATGAGAACCGTTGCGCGAGGGGTATGCCAGATGTGCAAAAAAAGAAGAAAAAAAAAAGAATATTGGAATCCCAAAATTGAAAATCAAATACCAACCTACCAAACGAATATTCGAATATTCTGGTCCAGCCCTACAGGAAACATGTAGTTCAACCCGGAAACCGTAGCAAAACGTTGCGCACCAGTTTGAGCTTGAACGTGGTGTGATTAGTCTACTCTTCTCTGATTGGTCAGTTGGCCCAGTCTGTTGTGATTGGTCTACTCTGCTCTGATTGGTCAGAAGACCCAGTCTGTTGTGATTGGTCTACAGCTTACAGTGTGTCAGAAATGAAACGCCCATTACCATATCTGAATTTCAGCTCTGAAGTGCTTCCTCAGCACTTGATACACAGTGATACAAACAGCAATTACTGTTTCTATTTGAGCACGGGTCCTTATCCTTTTAAAGTGAATGGAAAGTGGATTTGCTTTCAGAAAAAAGCATCTTCTCAACATGTCGACAACACGAATCAAACTCTTCCAGGTCTCAGCTACAACTACAGTATTTGAGGGTCAAAGTAGACGCTGTTCACGGGCATCCAATGAAGACCATAGGCTGGCATTATTCAATTTTTTTACAAACCTATGTAGGCTTGAGCAGGAATTAAGACTGGAAATACTGACGACTCGTTTCAGGCAGTTCAGAATGGGTTCTTTATTTTGGGAGACAATAACTTTATTTGTCTTGCACTTTAATCTTTGAAACTTTGCAGACCTTTTACATTCTATATTACAAACTACATGAAAGATATTATCAGAAAAAGCATAATATGGGGCACATTAAATGAAAATTCACATGAGTAAACATTAGTTTAAAAATGAGTAAATAACAAGTAAACATTTAATACATAAACAGTAATTGTGTGAAAGTGCTGTTTTTGTAGCTTTGGAAGTGTATGGTTTGGAGCAAGCATTAATTATTCATTTGTTTTTATCTTTTTTAGCTTTGAATCCATTCATTTAATTTACCCCATGTGGCTTAAGTGCTCATACTATGACCAATATACAATACCTAAAGCAAGAAGAAAACTGAGCTTGGGGAAACATATTTTTTTACAACCAGTAACTTTCTGACTCAAATTAAAGTTGTTAAAAAAGTAGCATACCTCTGCCAGTTGCTTTTAACGCTAGCTAAATGTGCCTCGAATCACCTGCAATCCTTCATATTGCTTGGATACATCAGTGACAGACATGGCTGCCGTTTAATCTGTCTCTGTGTACAGTAATGCCGGGGATTAAATCTGAAGTTTAATATTAGTTGCTGAGGCATACAGGCAAAGCTTAGCTAACCATTGCAAAGCTATAACGTCTCAGCCATCATTCAGTCATGAAGATAAATACATGGAGTCACTGTGTCTCGTCCAGTTTCCTGTGATGATTCAATGCAACATGAGTAAAGAGAGTTCACTTACTATGGAAATACCATGTTTTTTGAATGTGTAGTAGCTACTATGGTATGGTATTCTTTGAAGTACCATGTAAATATTAACATTCAGTTATATGGTTTATAATAGGGCTGGGCAATATGGCCAAAAAATTATATCTCAATATTTTTTTTGGCTAAATGGCGATATACGGTATATATCTCGGTATTTTCTACATTTTTCTATTTTGAAAAAAAAAATAAAAAAAAAATTCTGTATTCATTTGAAAAACATCTTATATCACATCCTGCCCAATGTTGTCCTACAAATAATGTTCACATTAAAGGCTATGAAAACAAATAGCCTATAGTAAATGTAACCGTCTATGCTATATGTGCAAAAAAGGGTCAAATCACATTACATTCTAACATTGTAACATTACAATGCAATCTAAGAATAAAAATAATGCTTTTTAAAGCAGATGTTAAGTTCAACCAATGAAAATGAAAATAAAAACAAAAGCACAGACTATTTTGATTACCCCATTACAATAGTCACTTTAGCAAAATGTATATTTCAGTCAGAATTATGACGCTCCTATTCTATTGCGCGCCGTCTGTTTGGCGCGCATGCGCGCAGCGGCGCTCGTTCACGGAAACTCGCTTGCATATAAGGCTCGTCCACTCCTGACAGCAAAATGGAAATATTTGCATGATTTTCTAACATTTACAGATGGAGAATATACCTGTGAAATGTAAGTTATGCACTGAGGAAAAAAACACATTACAAACACATTAAACAGCGCAAGTATCCATGTCTGTCAGAGCATCTGACAGGGAAAGCCGCTTTAAACTACGTGTTAACTATATCTTATGAGTTATTTTAAAGCCCTTAATATTAAGCATGTCTTATGTTTAGGACAAATTGTATTATGCATTGTCCCCGCAGCAGCTCACTCAGCGTCTTCCGCTATTTTTCAGATGCGCTCGTATCAAACTACTGTATATTGATATAAACGGTATTGCCTCATTCCATATCGTATACATAAAAAATATATTGATATATCGTACTAACTCGATATACCGCCCAGCCCTAGTTTATAAGTAGTGTGATATTATACTTTGATATTAACCAGATGCAATGCAACAAGCTTTGTTGTTGTTGAGCAACCGAAGCACGAGCTGTTAAAGCTCCGCCCTCTTCTGGAAAACAGGCTGGGAGCAGCAGCTCATTTGCATTTAAAGGGACACACACAAAAACGGCGTGTTTTTGCTCACACCCAAATAGGGGCAAATTTGACAAGCTATAATAAATGATCTGTGGGGTATTTTGAGCTGAAACTTCACAGACACATTCTGAGGACACCAGAGACTTATATTACATCTTGTGAAAAGGGGCATTATAGATCCCCTTTAAAATATATTAAAATTGAAAATAGTTATTTTAATATTTTACAATATTACTGTTTTTACTGTATTTTGGATCAAATAAATGCAGCCTTGATGAGCATAAGAGACTTTTTCATTTAAAAAAAAAACCTACCAACCCCAAACTTTCGAACAGTAGTGTATACATATGTATCATATACAATTACGTGGAGCAGGATGAGATTTCGCAGTGGGCAGGTCTGTCCAGCATGACAATGTAGTCATTTTTGCAAGGTATAGCTAAAAATTTCTCTTTTGAAAAAACATCAAGATGATGAACTACTAAAATGTTTTCACTATTTTTCTATAAAACAACACCTGGTCCTGACATTTGTCATCATGTCATGAAAAATGCCAGCCTGGCATATGAAGAAATCCATCATTGTGTGTATGTTGTTGAGCACATACATCATGGATTAAAGAGAGCAGTGATGATGTTTGGAGTGAAGCTAGCTGGACTCATTCCTCTCCTTTACACGTGGGATCAAATATCAATTTTTCAAGATGGCCTGAGCTTTCCCCTCTAAACACACACACACAAAACAACACACATGCAGCCAGAGGAGAAATGTGGCCAAAGCTTAGGATTAGACTGAGAAAGACAGCGCGAGGCAGAGAGAGCGGGATATGACAAAAGACCGACTCGGGAAAGCAGGTCATGGAAACCCAAAAGCATTCACCATTTTTATGATGGTGGGTGTGAATTGCGTGCATGTGTGTGCCTGGTTTATAAAACAAGCCTCGGTGTGAGATAAACGCTGTTTTCGTGTTCTCAAAGATATTATTGCTTCCTTCTACCATCCCAAAAATTCAAAACCATGCCTCCCTCCCTCTCTCCTCCGTCTGATGCTGCTGTCAGCACATTTCCTAAATATTCCGTCGGATCCAGAGAGAACGGCTGCAACATCTGCAGCTAAACGACAAAATGGAAAGAAAGCGAGGAGAGTATTGAAATAAATGGAGGCGTAGAAACCTCACAGATAGTATTAGGCTTCGGACGAGTCTTTAAACAGGGCAAGTATTTGGAGGAGCGTGTTGTTTAGTGCTTTCCCATGGGAAGGTTTCTCTAGCAACAATTCATACATCTCTGTTTTTCCCACATCTCACCATAGCAGCACTGATGAACGCACAAACGCAACATATTCGTGCATACACACACTTTAATCTGAGTGTGTACAGCAGCGCATATCTTTGCACAAAAGGAAATGGCAAGTGTGCAATGTGTCGCAGGGCAATGTGCATTTTCTCTGACTTACCACAGAAAAAAAAGCTTTCTTTATGCTTCAACCTGCACTTTCAGCAGCTTAAATGCGTCATTTAAAGAAATACAACCACAAAAAAGGTTTCAACTATGAAGAATGACTCTATTTAGATGGAAATCAACTTCAATCTTTCTCACTGACAAAAATCTCTATTATTGTAAATGTGCATTGCCATATACATAGTTTCTGCAAGCCAGGCTCATTGGAAAAGCGTGCCCATGGCGATATTTCTGCAAAATGCACATTTCACAACACTTTTGAATTGAAATGTCCAGTGCGTGGTGCTAAAAGCATGAACGTAAAGTTGTTGTACGTATCGCTGCGTTTGGAAAATAAAATATTTGGTGAGCGAGGTTAATCCTCACATTTGAAAATACGTCCCACCTATACTAAAACCTAATCCTAAACAAGAGTGTTAAAGGGGTCCTTGATTATGTTTTCACTTTTTTAACTTTTGTTAGTATGTAATGTTGCTGTTTAAGCATCTGCAAAGTTACGATGCTCAAAGTTCAATGCAAAGGGAGATATTTTCTTTTACAGAAATCGCTTTTTAAGGACTACAACAAACGGCTGGTAGGGACTACAAAGAGCTTCTTCCTGGGTTGACATCACTAACCCTAAAATTTACATAAACCCTGCCCCCGAGAACACGCAACAAAGGGGGTGAGGCCATGTTGGGCTGCTTTAGAGAAGAGGAAGAGTTGTTGTAGTAGAGTGTTGTCATTTTACGCCGGACTGCTTCAAAAACGAGGGTCAATTCAACGCTGGATTTGCACAAAAGATTAACATGACAACACATGCTAGTTGATGAGTTGAATCAACTCCACAGCAACTACATAAATTTATCCACTAACCATTCAGAAATGTCCAGATGCATTATAAAAGTTGTAAATTAGAGTCTCTCCATCAGTGTCCGACTCCGGTTTGAACAATGTAAGGCTGAACACGTTACTGACAATCCTCATTTTGGCTGCGTGAGATTCTCCAGCTTTGTTGTTGTTGAGCAACTGAAGCACGGGCTGCTAAAGATCCGCCCTCTTCTGGAAAGGGGGCTGGGAGCAGCAGCTCATTTGCATTTAAAGGGACACACACAAAAATGGTGTGTTTTTGCTAACACCCAAATAGGGGCAAATTAGACAAGTTAAATTAAATGATCTGTGGGGTATTTTGAGCTAAAACTTCATAGACACATTCTGGGGACACCAGAGACTTATATTACATTTTGTGAAAGGGGCATTATAGGTCCCCTTTAACAAAAGCAAATGAGATAAAAACACATTTGCTGAAGTAACCAGGCCATTTTATCATGCTTCTACAAGTCCTTGAGCTCTTTTATTGTGACTCGTGTTTCATGGGAGTCGTACCCGAGCGCTCTGCATCACAAGTGTAATGCTGTACCAAGTGAGCTACAGAGCAAGTTTTTTGTCAGAAAAGCCTCACATATGGAGCTGGTTATGTGATGCAAATGTCAAAATGTATTCGTTTACAAATCAAGCACTATGGTAAAAGTGTTTTGAGGTCAAAACACTGTATTGTGGAAGGAATAACGCAAAAATAAGACTATAAATTTGCATGAAATGGAATAAAAGTTTTACTGTCTCTAGTGTTTATTTCAGCTATGTACTGGTATGTTTTTGGAGTTTTGCAATAATGTAGTTACATAGTCCTTTAGTGAACACAATATAAATCCCATCATACAAATATGCGCACACTCATGCTGCATCATTGTAATCAAATTTTGAAGCAGACGAGCTGTTCCCTCCCTGCCCATCATCCTCTAATGGCCCGTGGAATGACCCAAAGCTTCTTTCAACTCTCGCCGCAGGAATACAGACCTGCCACAATTTCCCTAATTGTGGCCATGAATTCACAAGCTGAATGTGATGAGTTTGCCCTAACCCAAGTCTATTCACACAACACAGTAAACATTCAGTTTTGCACATATTTTAGGGACAACAGGTTTTACACACAATATTTAGGGAATGATATGCTAGAGAAATAATCAGGACTGAAGCTCTATTAATTTTTAGTCAGTTTCAGAAAAATGCAAAAGCAGTGTTGCGATTTCACTGATAGGCTACTATATTGAACCTGTTGCTATGTGTGTGGTACTGAAATAAAATGTTGCTATTTTGATAACAGCACGTGTGATTCAGTACAGTTGCTTGCAATTATTTAAAAATGCAGTAGCCAAGAGAAAAAAATGACATGTAACATTTCTTAATATAAATGACACTGTTTTTTCAGAGTTGAATATAAATTTAGAAAAAACAGCATTTATTGAAGATAGAGAAGCATTATAAATGTCTTTACTTTTTAGACCAATTAAATGTATCTTTGATGTATCTTTGGTCAATAAAAGTGTTAATTTCTTTAAATATATATATATATATATATATTTATATATATATACACACACACACAAACCTTTGAATGGTAGTTTATACATTTATTCTAACAAAACAAGAGCTTTGTTTCAAACCGTAGTGAGCTACTAGAGCACATTTAAGGCATTTAAAGCCTAACTTTTAATGTCCAACATTTTGGCCAAATTCCAAGGATTTTCATGTATGCTTCATATTTTTTCAAAGCATTTAAAGGATTAACAGGATTTCACTTTCAAATGAAAATTACCCCAAGCTTTACTCACCCTCAAGCCATCCTAGGTGTAGCTATATGACTTTCTTCTTTCTGATGAACACAATCGGAGATATATTAATAAATATCCTGACGCATTCGGAGCTTTATAATGGCAGTGAACGGGATCAACGAGTATGAGCTGAAGAAAGTGCCTCCATCCACATCCATCCATCATAAATATGTGCTCCACACGGCTCAGGGGGATTAATAAAGGCCTTCTGAAGCAAAGCGATGGGTTTGTGTAAAATAAAAAATCCATATTTAACAAGTTATGAAGTAAAATATCTAGCTTCCGCCAGACCGCCTTCCATATTCAACTTACGAAGAAAGTGTAAAACTCTCGCAGTTCAAAAAGCTTACGCTACGTCCTACGCCTTCCCTATTCAACTTATGGAAAAAGTGTAACTGATGCGACGCCAGTTCCTTTTTTTTCGTAAGTTGAATATGGAAGGTGGTCTGGTGGAAGCTAGATATTTTACTTCATAACTTGTTAAATATGGATATATTTTTTTTTACATAAACGCATTGCTTCGCTTCAGAAGGACTCCCCGGAGCCATGTGGAGCACACGTTTATGATGGATGGATGTGGATGGAGACACTTTCTTCAGCTCATACTCATTTGGTAACGCTTACTGCCATTATAAAGCTCAGATGCGTCAGGATATTTATTAATATATCTCCGATTGTGTTCATCAGAAAGAAAAAAGTCATATACACCTAGGATGGCTTGAGGGTGAGTAAGGCTATTCTAGTTTCATTCATTCTTTTTTATCAACACTTGAATGTGGGTAAGTTTCATAAAAAAGCAACATTTTGAACAAAAAGCTTAGAAAATTGCATATTTTTCAAAGACTTCAACATGCATAAGCAATGTTTTATCGCCTGTTTCTGCTTCTTCACCTGTGTTTTGATTCAGAGATTATGTACTCTTTCAGAAGATGCGTAATAGCGCTCCCTACCGTATAACAGTGAAAACATGGATTGTGTGAAAATTCTGTCAATGGCGGGGAAAGAGATAAAATGCACTATTTTGCCCCAGTATATGAGTAATAGGTATAAAAGACATTCTTTTAGAGTTGTTCTTATTGGAGTTGACTCATTATCTAAGCAAAATGCTAACACAGTTTTAGAATCAGAATGTGATTCATAAGGTACGTAACACAAGCAATGAATTCTCAGCATTACCACACAGAGCCTATAGCAAGCATTAGCATCATGGCTATTATGGTAAACTTATAACTAAAACTACTAAAAACATTTTTGTCAATTGAAATGAAGCTGAAATAAAATAAAAAAATATTAGAGTAATTAAGTGGTTGGCTAAAAAACATTTGAACAAATGCCAACAGAACACATCCATCCATAGAGGTGATCACGCACCAGCCGAACAACTGTCAGTGCTAACGGTTAGCTTTCTTCAGAGATTATATTTGGCCTATATAGCCAGAAAAGAATCTTATGAGGCTCTGTAACAGAGCTGTAGTCTGTGACAGTAAATGTTCCACAGAGTCACAAAGTTCTTTCTACTTCAGAGCTGCTGCTGGAATCACGTGCACCTCATCACATGCACTCAACAACACGCTCACCATGCTAATATGACAGCTAAACTCGATCATAACAGGCCCTCGTGAGAATGAGGGAGTTCAGCCTCCTGCTGCTCTTCATACTTTCCTCATCCCTCTCTTCATCTTTTTGCTCACCATGCGGATAAATCTCATTATGAGAGCGGAAAACCCCTCAATCCATATCCTCAGAGAGACTGCAGAACAAGTCCCTGACTGACCCCGACATTTCAGAACTGGGTGAGTCGTTGCTGTTGGGTATTTTGCAGACAGTAGAGCCGTTTAACACCTCCCCACCGTGGCCTGTGGGTTTACACTGTGGAGTGTTTTACAAAGAGGACCATCTGGACACTTTCATAACACTGTGGTTGACGGTCGGACAGGATTGACCAGTGCAGTATGACGGTTTTGTAGACCAAGACCATGTGTGTGTGTTTACACTTACTGTATCAACAGATTTCAGCAAGCTGGCAGCAGTTATAGGTCATGGTTTCTCCTGCCAGCAAGCTTCACTATCACTATTGCTTAGTGCTAGTGATTTAAACAAACCCATACTATGCATTAAAGAGGATTTTTTATGCATTTTTTTACGTTCAACTCTCTTTAGTGTGTAATGTTGCTGTTTGAGCATGAAAAAGGTCTGCAAAGTTACAAAGTCACTCCAAAGGGAGTGATTCTCTATATCAACACTGTTTCTGAACTCCCTGAAACGCCTTGATTGTAGTCTTGAGTTTTCTTCCATGAATGAACACTTCACAATTAGACTTGCGGCGATAGTCAGTGTTATCGGTGTTACACAGTGTTCAGCTGCAACACCAGTTACATCACTTGCCCACCACGGCACCACCCCCCACCGTCGTTTTGATTTTTTATAGTGATAAAAATCACTTAGTTCAGTTAGAGAACAGACACTACAAAACTGAACGCGTCTGCTCAATTCAGTGAGCCGAATGAGAGTCGCAGCACAGACCAGAAGCAGGAGTCAGATCTCATTTATCATGAGAGTGAGGCGAGCTGACTGAGAAGACGATAGCAGAAGATTTGGTTTCAAAGAGAAATGTAAAAGCACCTATTTGGCAATATTTTGGATTTAAACCCAGTGCTAATAGGGAACCTGCAAACGGTTAGTTGTGTTTTTCTAGTTGTTGTGTTTTTCGTTAAGAATAATAATGAACCCACCATTCAAGCAATTGCCGCCCCAGAATTTCCGCTAATTCGAAAGTGAAAGTAAAATGCGCACAGCCATTCATAACGGTTAATGGACACATACCGTTATGAATGCCTGTGTGGCTGCGCGCATTTTACTTTCACTTTCGAATGCCTATCTCTTCATCGGTAAAGTTGGCGGTAAGTTTTTAATGTTGTTTGTATGTCTATGTGGTGTTTTTAAAATGCTTTTAAAAGTCAACACCATTGCCGAGTATTTTCTCTTTAAAACTGCAGTGATCTAAAAACGCGGTTTAGAAATCACTGGTGTCTGTGACGTCACAAACTACCTTGTAACCAATCACATCAATGTGCCAGCGGGCTTTAGCATATCATTAACTATGCTCTGAAGCAGGGAAGTCTCAAGAGAAGGTTATCCAGGTATATTTTTCTGTTGATATGAAAAATCGGGTAGATTTAGCAATATAGCAGGTGTATGATGTATATTACGATGTTACGACGAACTATATGCCTTTCTCCACTGACATTCTGAGTTGTTCAAAGCATTTGTAAGGATACTGATATTTAGAAGGCAGACTCAGATGGCGAACGGGAACATGGTTTGTGTAACATTAGCAACACATTATTAGCTGTTTGATAACGCAGTCAAGCAAAAGGCTAGTCATATTAATTACCGTTATATGTCCGACATTGTAAAAAACAATACCATTGTGTAGCGTTTACCTCAGTAAGTTGACCGAGTGGATCTCTGAGCTCGTGCGAGTGAGGGTGTAGAGTTACATTCAAGCTATTTTAAGGCATGGTATTTTTTTCACAGGAAAAAATGTTTAAATATGTCATTTTGGTGATGAGTTTTAAGGGATAAAATTATTGATTACAGGGGGACTTTAAGAACTTCTTTAATACTGTAAAATGACCGTCTTCATCTCTCCAGCTCTTTGAAGTTTACAGTCACTGAAGGCTCTATCAGTAAACACTCGAGGTCTTCTCATAACAGTTTGAAGGCAGTCTAAACGCCTCAAGTACACTGTAAAACACCCAAATTGGATTTTTACTGAATTTGTCTCCACATGTCCTAATGTATCAAATGTCTGCTCAAAGCAGATTAAAATTATTTCAGTGCTTAACTTCACATAAAGCATCTTAACTCTAAACTAGTCAGACCTGCTGCTGCTGAAGGTTCATCGAGGCTTCAGCACACTTCTCCATAATGCTATTTCAGGCTGAGAGAAAGTCAAAAGCATGGAAATGTTGTTTTTCTCCATCACAGGCATCGTTTGAAGCATGTTGAGCGTGAGAGTGACAAATCCCTTCCCTATGCTTCAGTGTCAGTGATGCGTAAGCGTGTGAGGGGTGGCAATCACTTTGATCCACGACTAATCTCTGATTGTCCGTCCCAACAGTCCTGTTTGGTATCCTGACCCCTCTACATCATTACAGCAGCTCTCGGAGTAACAGCCACAAGCAGTGGGCTTTTTCACTTTACATTGCCATCATTAGTTTAAACTCCATCCGTCAGTGTGTCAAGTGTTTTCATAGTAGAACAAAAATAATATCAGTTGGAGATGTGATGCAGTGATTGACATTATGAGCTGTGATAAGTCCAATCCCATTTGCCACCCTCACTTGCAATCATTTTCTGTTCACTCTTTTAAAAGTATATCTCTAATAAAAAGCAAAAAGTAATGAAACTAAATTATCAGTTTTAAAATTAAAAAGCCAAAATAAATGACATTTTAAACATAAAAATGGACAACAATAAACAACAATTTAAACTTAAAATTTTAAATTAAGAATTTTCAAATTAAAATGTACATGTAACTATTATGTTATGTTTGTGTTTTCTTTCTGTGTTTAGTTCCTGTTTGCTTTGTTCTCGTTGTTAATTAGTTGCTATGGTTACTCATTGATTTGTTCATTATGTTCACCTGTTCCTTATTTAGTTTGTTTGGATCATGTATACATACTCCTGTGTTCGAGTTACTGCTTGTCGGTTCTCGTTTGCGTTTATGTGTGGTTAGCTTTTCTCCTGTGGTTTCCTGTGATTTTAATTATGTAAATAAAAACTATAGAGATTATGGAATATTCTCTTTGTCTTTATCATTGTGCTTGTCAGCCACCACAGCTCATGACCGTGCAAAATATAAATTATAAATAAATTTGAAAATGAAATAAAAAAGTATTAAAAGTATCTCTCTCTAATAACAGTAAGAAAATTAACTTAATTTTTTTATTTTAAAATGAAAAGCTAAATTACATTTTAAACTTGTCTTGCAAGTTTAAAAATAAATTTATAAATACATTTTAAAATAAATTTATAAATACATTTAAAAATTAAATAAAAAATCACTTTTAAAAGTATCTCTCTCTAATAAATATAGAAAAGAAAATGAACTTAATTTTTTTTAATGAAAAGCAAAAATATATTTTCAACTTGTCTTGCAAGTTTAAAAATAAATTTATTTAAAATAAATTTGAAAATTAACTAAAAAGGAAAAAGTATTCTGTTCATACTTAAAAGTATCACTCTCTAATAAAAGGTAAAAAAGAAAGTTAACTTAAATTTTTAATTTTAAAATAAAAAGCAAAAATAAATGGCATTTTAAACAAATATAATATTAAGCTTAATTTTTTTTAACTTTAAGAGTTTTAAAATTAAAATGTGCAGAAATTTAAAAGTATCTCTAATAAAAGTAAAAAAGAAAATTAGCTTAATTTTTTATTTTAAAATGAAAAGCAAAAATACGTTTTAAATTTAACATTGTAAAATTATAAAGCTGAAAATAAATTCATTTTAAGTTAAAATTGTGAAATTAAAATGCAGAAATTAAATTCTAAAATGTAAAAAGCAAAAAATAAAATACAGGTAAACTTAATATTTTTTCATTAAAAAGCATAAAATAAATTCATTTTAAGTAAAATTGCAACATTAAAATGTAGAAATTAAATTTTAAAATTAAAAATTAAAAAATAAAATTGAAAATTAAAAGTAACAAAATAACTAAATGTAATTTAAGAAAAGAAACTATACTAGAAAATTACATTTTACAAAAGAAATAGTACATTGATGATATGCATCAATGTTAAACTTATTCAGATGTCACCACAATACCATCAGTGGACGGATGAATAGATCATTGTCAAGAATCTTTTACACAACAGCACACAGAGTTTCTTTAATACAAAACGATGCATCCCGTCCCCTTTTCCCTGTTGATGAGCAATCTTTTCACACTTCTGAAGGCAGGTTTCTATTTCTGCTCAAACACTGCACATTTAATAATTCATTGCGCCTCCTCTGTACACATAACTGCTGTGAGACAAGAGAGACCCAGCTCTAGAAAATGGGTAAGAGAAGCAGGATACACATCAGATTTTGGACTACATCATCCATCATGCTTGCATCTGTTCTAGGCTCACTGTTTGCTTCCGGTTTAGGAAGTTACGGGATTGGGATTATCAGACGCACATTAATCCAGAATGCAATGTTTTAAGCACCTGTACCGAATGGTGCTAAGGGTTTAATAACATAAAGGCTATATAAATCAATTAAGATGTGGAAAATAGGGAGTTTCTAAACACTAAATGTGCATTTGGTCACATTAGGCACATCATGCCACATCTGACCTAGTTTTGGCCTCAGAAAGAACATCCACAGGCCGTTCACTGACAGGCTGCAGATTGCACACATCAGTGGCAAGAGCAAGTTCTGATCTGACTGACTGGCTTTATACCATCTCCCGGAGTCAGGGTGCGCAGGTTTTTATCAGTCCACCGGGAAATAAAGTTCTGTTTACAAGGTGGCAGAGGCTGCTAGATTTAGCGCTTCAAAAGACGACTGAGTCGCTGAATTTGGCAACGTTTGCAAGGTTCATGGTGCCATCAAATTTTTGCACAATATTCAAGGGCTAACTTAATACATGTGTAGTGTGAGCCAATTCTCCCCTCGGAGTTCTCTTTGAGATAATTAACAGCAAATAAATGAGACAAGCACATTTTTAAACTACCATTTTGGGGTCAGTAAGATGTTTTTAATGAAAGATGCTCAGCAAGACTGCATTTATTTGATCAAAAATGCAGTAAAAACAGAGTAATATTGTGAAATATAATTACAATTTAAAATAACTGTTTTCTATTATAATGTATTTTAAAATGTAATTCATTCCTGTGATGTCAAAGCTGAATTTTCAGCATCATTACTCCAGTCTTCAGTGTCACATGACCCTTCTGAAATCATTCTGATATGATGATTTCCTGATCAAGAAACATTTATTATTATTATCAATGTTGAAAACAGTTGTGCTACTTAATATTTCTGTGGAAAGCGTGACACATTTTTTTCAGGATTTGTAACATTATAAATGTCTTGACTGTCATTTTTATTCAGTTTATTGCATCCTTACTGAATAACATTATTACTTTGTTCTAAGTGTTGTCAAAAGTACCGACTTCTATACCAAGTCGGTACTGAAATTTTAAAAAATGTGACGATACTAGCATTTCCCCCTAGCATTTTGAGCGCTGTTGAGCGGATTCTTAAACACTTCTGATTGGCTGTTGTGTTCACGCACTCAACAGATAGGTCTGTGATTGGCTACAATGATCAACGCTTCAAAAACATGCTGTAAATAGACATCTGTGACGCTCTTCACCGAGCGCTTACACAGATACACACGGGAGCGTTTGAAAGCAGGCGTCTATCAGCAGATAGATTAGGGATCGCCTGCTTTCAAACGGTCCTCAACAGCGCTCAAAATGCTAGGGGGATTTCAGTACCGACTTGGTACCGAAGTTGGTGATTTTGACAACACTACTTTGTTCTAGTATTTAGCAAATACTTTTCCAAAGAGAAAAGCCCTTGTATCCTGAGAGACTTAAGAGACAGATGTCCTAGAAAAACCTATGATTGGGTTGCATTACTCAAGGGAATAGAGGTGATAAAAACTGCTGCGATCATTTTCCTGCTACTGGATTGGTCCTTCTTGAGGTTAGACACGCAACCCAGATCTTCAACCATGTGCTTCCCCATCCTCATCTGATCTACATAGCCATTCATCCTGTTTCACAATGCCTAGGTTTTGTGCTTCAAGGTGCAAACTGGCAGTCTAAAGCAGGGGAGTACTGTCAAAAGGAGGATTTTGAAGAATTCACCCAGTCGCTCTTTTCCATGTAATTACAACGAAAGGGCACTGAAGCTTTCAAGCTTCAAAGAGAAATCAAAATCACTCTAAAAGTGTCAGAAATGGTCCATCCCGTAAACACTATATTCCAGGTCATCTGAAGGAACAAACCAAAATTTAAGACACTGAAACTCGACTTGACATCCATGAAAGAATCATTCTTTTGGATCATGTTTTGCTAATGTTTCCATTAAGTTATGAAAAGATTATTTTTTAATGTTATTTTCTCAAACATTTAAAACATCTCATTTTTAAATGTTATGCAAACATTAAAGGATTAGTTCACTTCTGAATTAAAATGTCTTGATAATTTACTCACCCCCATGTCATCCAAGATGTTTATGTCTTTCTTTCTTCAGTCAAAAAGAAATCAAGGTTTTTGAGGAAAACATTGCAGGATTTTTCTCCATATAGTGGACTTCAATGGGGCTTAACAGGTTGAAGGTCCAAATTGCAGTTTCAGTGCAGCTTCAAAGGGCTCTACATGATCCCAGACGAGGAATAAGGGTCTTATCTAGTGAAACAATCAGTCATTTTCTAAAAATAAATAAAAATTATATAGTTTTAACCACAAATGCTCATCTTGCACTGCTCTGCGATGCGCCACGCATTACGTAATCACGTTGGAAAGGTCACGTGTGACGTAGGTGAAAGTACCGATCCAGTGTCTACAAAGCGAAAATGCAAAGATTAAGTCAAACGGTCTTTACAAAAAAAAAAAAAAGGTAAAACAACGATGTCAGATGATTTTGAAGTTTGAGGAGAAAATGAGATGGAGTTTTTCGCCCTACCGTGATACTTCTGCCTACGTCACGCGTGACTTTTCCAATGTGTTTACGTAATGCGTGGCGCATCGCAGAGCTATGACAAGCATTTGTGGTTAAAATGTATACATTTTTAATTTTTTTTTATTTAGTTTGAAGTGCAACACAGAATTTGAAATTACGCTCCGCACACAGAGATGTTCCGCAGCGGTTAAAACAATGCTATATTTGTTTGGTACACATGCATACTGAACCGAAAGACCCGTACCGAAAATGAATATGTGTACCGTTACACCCCTAATGTATAAATAATGTTTTTGTGCTAATGTTTTGAGAACATTATTAAAGACCGATAACTTTGAAAGAACGTTCAGTTAATGTTACTGACAGAACCTTGTGTGTGGCACAAGTCCTGAAAAGTAAAGCGAAAGCGTCTCGATCGCCCCCTAGTGGCTGGCTGCAGTAAAAGTCATAAACCCCGTCCTCTCCATGTAATCAAATGGGACGCTAGCCAAACTAAAAAATCCAATTACACTTCAAATATTTTTTTTCCAAAGATGGTTTCTGTCATTTTAGGTAGATCTTATCATGCAGACGTATGTTCAAATGTTCATTTTCCCATTAATTTTTGGTTTTAATTAGTTATTTGATGCTATAAAAACGGGGTGTAACGTCATGATTGACAGCTGTGCTCGCGATTGAGGGGCTGTTTACACGACACCATTTTCAACTTAAAATGGAAAACTTTTTATGCGTTTTGGCTGTTCATTTACACGACAACGGTGTTTTGGGGGCCTGAAAACGCAAACTTTTAAAAACGGGTTTCAAAGTGCAAGTTTTTGAAAACGATACTGTTATCATCTCCATGTAAACAACAAAAACGCGGATCTGTGAAAACGGTGACGCCATGCACATGCATATTACGTGTTTAGTCTATAGGCATGCACGTTTGGCGTGAGTGCTCTGTAAAAGAATGCACATGTGCAGGTGCGTAGTCTTTTTTTACAAAGTGACATCGCCATCTACTGTCCTGGCATGCATAATACAGTGTTTTTAGTCATTTTCGCAGATCCGTGTGAACAAGGATCTTTTTGATAACGTTGTCATTTGTACAAAGAAAAAACTTTTCCGTTTTAGTACATCGTTGTTGTGTAAACATACCCTGAGTCTGCGGGAGTGGGAGTGTGGGCGGGACCTTGATACCATGGATCCACTACTGCGCAGACTCGGGCTCTGAACGACATAATCAGCAACGACCATTACTGGGATATTTTGGCTTCATTTTTCTACAGTGGAAGGAAGCAGAGACATGCTGTCCATCTTTTATTACAGTCTATGGGCAGAACGTTTGCTCATAACTTTGAGAGAATGTTCCCTGTTAGTTGGGTAGCAATTAACAGCTCACTGATTTTCAGTGAGTAACGACTTTAAAGGGACAGTTCACCAAAAAATGAATTATTTACTCACCGTTATGTCGATCCAAACCCATAACCCTTTAATAAATCTCACTGGTTCTAGTATGTCAAGCACACATTTTTAAGCTTCCGTGGTAGCCATATTTGGTTTGAAGCGATGTTAGGAAGAGTAAAAGATGACAGAACTTTAAGTTCTAGATGAACTAATCGTTTAACCTGAGAGACATGTTAGATGCTCAAGAACCTGCTGGTCTCACTGGTGTGCTTGTGACTTAACATTTTTCACAGCCTGACAACACCTCTGGGGTTTCAGAATCTCATATTGCTTTATAAAAGTTAGTGGTCACACACATCCACACAAACTGCATCCCCCCTTTAAAAAAGAGACAAAGAGACACATCTCACAAGCCAATCCATCAGCCCGCTCAGTGTCCGTTCTGCCTTCATACGCTGATTCTGCGTCCCCATATTTCCCTGAGGACAGCTCAGACGTCGGAAAGCAATTTGAGTGCTAAAACAGTCATACATGCGGGCAGCAAGAACCAATCCCTTGCTACAAACACTCTTTTACTCATTTTATCTGGCTTTTTTTGTCTTCATCCTGCTCTTTTGCAGGGGGCGACATGTCTCTTGATCAGCACACAATCTCTCCAGCATCAGAGACTCCAGCGGCCCCTGTGTGCAAGACAACAGCAGCGGGTGACAGACTTCTGTTCTGTGAATTTGACAGGGTCACCTCAGAAGCTGACCGCATTTTCCTCCACCCTCAGCTTTGAGATATGACAGATGATAAGATGTCCTCTGAGGAACAAGAATCTGATGACTGTAAATGATTCATTCACTTCTCAAAGTGTTGATTAAAAATCCTACTATTTGAACTACACTTTAAAACTTTTAAATAATCGTTTTAGATGCATAATTTTAAATAAAAAATACATTTAAATATTTGTGTGTATACATATTCATATAATATAGCATATATTAAATATGCATTTATAAACATATAAACATCTATCTATCTATCTATCTATAATTATTTTGTATAACATTAATCAATTTTATTATATCGTAAATTATAAAAATAATATATATATATATATAAATTACAAAAATGTATATATAAATATATATATGTATATGTATATATGTGTGTAATATTTTTTTATTAAATTGATTAAAAATTACAAAAGTAATTGTATATATATAATATAAATTGCATATATATATATATATATATAGTATATATATAATTTTGTATCATTTTTAAACAATTTTATTATTTTATAAATTATAAAAATAATATATATAAAAATTACAAAAATGCATATATGTGTGTGTGAAATTTTTTTTATTAAACTGATTAAAAATTACAAAAGTAATTGTATATATATATAATATATATTGTATATATATATATATATATATATACACAATACATACATTTTTTTTTAAATTATCATCAGTTATTATCAATTTTTTTAAATTATCAATTTAATAAATACATTTAAATATTTGCATATATATTATATTCATATAATATAGCATATAATAAATATGTATATATAAACATTAAAAATGATAAATATATGTATATATTTCAATTAAATAAAAAGTTTAATACTTTATTTTACTCACCTAAGAAACATTAGGAAAAGTATTTTAAGAAATCCTATTTTAAAAAAAAAAAGTTAAAACAGCATTTTAAAAAGTTTCTGAATGAGTTTGATGTACATCTGGATTAAAAAAAAAAATGCTTTTGAATTAAATATAAAACAAATAAATTTCCATTTCACTCCATTTGATTCACACATTTGTTTGACTAATCTGGGGTTAGTCGGACAGGCGTCTGACCTGTTTTATGAATTTGTGTTGTGAATGAAAAAAAAAGTTCTTAATTTAGAAAAACGCCATTTCATTATTCTGTCAAATGGCAGGTTAATCATTAATTAACCTGCATTATCAGGCGTGTGTGTGTGTATGCAGTTGCATGTGTGCAGACGCAGCCCCACAGCGCACAAATCCACTCTTGCTCTTGTGGTTTAATTTTGGATGACTCACCCACTTTCCACCTTCTTCTGCAAAGGTGCAGGCAACCTCCACCCTGCCTCCACATCAGCGCACGAACCCACGCCCACACACCACTGCAACCGGGACACATCGTGATCAAACACATGAAACACACCGAGGGCCTTTCAGCGCTCCAGAGCGCTTTTTCCAGCAGGAGAACAAAGCAGAATGACGGTTGATTGTCTATGGCAGTATAAAGTGTAACTGTCTTTTCCATCCACGATCAGATCTGTGAACCTGACGCCAAACAAACTCCTCTGAATCTTCTATGACATTTCACAACGAAGGAACCGTTACATAATTCTCACATGAATAATATATAACAGCCGTGTGAGACGCTTGAAGTGTACAGTATGCAGCAAAAAGACAAAGGGAGCTTCTTTAATAATCCCCCACTAAAAATCCATCAAACCTCAAAAAGATTTTGATTTTTAGAATAAGCCTTGTTCTTAAAAGCATATTCCGGATGATTTTCAACCTCATGTTTATGCATATGTCTAGAAGTTTCTCTGAGTGAGAGGATGATTTAGACAACTTTACAGATCAAATAACACACATTTACTAATTGAACAATTTATATAAGAGCTACGGGCCTCACATTTCTGGTTTAAACCCCTTAAACCTACTTGCCCTGTAGACTTCCATTGTAAGTGCATTACTTTACAAAGACATCATTTGTGTTAAAGGTTCAACACAATTTATTTCAGTTGTAAAGTTGCTCTTTTTTATTTTTACCATTGTTTCAGGGTTTTATGTTGTCAAGCAACAAAATTGTATTCTCTAACCCAGACTTTGCCTTTTTTTAGAGAAAAGGAGAGACAAGTTAATCAGCATTATGCCACATGTACCGTCAACTGAGCTCAACTTGTATTCAACCTGAAATATTCCTTTAATAAACCAACAGATTTGTAAGATGCTTTACAAGTTTATATTTAACCCTACTGTATCATATTTGATACACAATTTGCTAAGCCCTCTAAATTATGATCAAAACTTTGCTGGAAAACCTGTTGTACACAATCTACCACATGCCGTCTGTCGTCTGACTGGTAGTTTATATGTTTTAGCAAGTAAAATGCTTTTATTATGTATTGTAAAAACGTCCCCCTTCAGGTCGTGGTTCACTTGTCTTTTTGCTGTGAAATATTTACTGCTTTTTAAGAATAACTTTTAAATAATGTTTTTATTATTTCAAGATGAACTCTTCCTGGACTGAAGCAACTTAGGTTTACTTGATTATCCATACATTTTTTGGATAAAATCATGTTAAAATGTGAGTATCAAATATGATACATCAGGCTTTTGAGGAACGTTTATTTGTTCATCTCTCAGTCATCATTGTATTGCATTGCATTCATGGTCAGAAATTAACTTTTCAAATTTAGGGGCAATGAATATTTGCCCCCTGGAATTGATTTCCAGGGGCATTTTTTTAGGGCAATTTTTATAATTACCTTATTAAATGTATCTGTGTTGTTTGTTTGTTTGTTTTTTTTTGTTTTTTTTTTATGTCAAATGCTTAAATTGAACCAGTTACTGTAATCAATCACAATACTACAATTTTATTAAAGGGGACCTATATGGTGTCCCCAGAATGTGTCTGTGAAGTTTCAGCTCAAAATACCCCACAGATCATTTATTACAGCTCTTCAAATTTGCCCCTATTTGGGTGTGAGCAACAACACGCTTTTGTGGTCCCTTTCCAGAAGAGGGTGGAGCTTTAACAGCTCGCGCTTCAGTTGCTCAACAACAACAAAGCTGGAGAATCTCACGCAGCCAAAATGAGGATTGTCAGTAACGTGTTCAGCCTTACATTGTTCAAACCGGAGTCGGACACTGATGGAGGGAGAAATGACAACTTTTAGAATTAAACTGGACTTTTCTGAATGTTTAGTGGATAAATTTATGTAGTTGCTGTGGAGTTGATTCAACTCATCGACTAGCATGTGCCGTCATGTTAATCTTTTGTGCAAATCCAGCGTTGAATTGACCCTCGTTTGTGAAGCAGTCCGGCGTAAAATGAAGGCATGGTAACTTCCTCTTCTCTAAAGCAGCCCAACATGGCCTCACCGCCTTTGTTTAGTGTTCTCGGGGGCAGGATTTATGTAAATTTTTGGGTTAGTGATGTCACCAACCCGGGAAGAAGCTCTTTGTAGTCCCTACCAGCCATTTGTTGTAGTCCTTAAAAAGAGATTTCTGTAAAAGAAAATATCTCCCTTTGCATTGAACTTTGAGCGTTGTAACTTTGCAGATGTTGTTTATGCTCAAACAGAAACATTACACACTAACTAAAGTTAAAAAAGTGAAATCATAATCAAGGGCACCTTTTACATCAATAAAAGCCTTCTTTATACTGCAAATGTGAAACAAAAGCTGCATCTGACATGCCATTTGTATTTACACAGACTGTTTAATGCTGCTCATGTACATGTATTTAAACAAACACTGCATAATGTAAATGGCTTATAAATTAAAAAACAAGAACTCAGAGGGTGAAGCTGCAATATCAAGACAACATCATTATTGTTGATTATTGCTCTTGATATTGTAATAATGATTAATAGAAAGTTTTGTGGGGGAAAGGCAAGTCATATTCTTGCTACAGATGAAACAAGCTAAGAACTGTTTATAAATTTGTTTATTGCTTTTACATTGGTTATTTCAGTAGCATGAAAAACAAAATGGTTATTCAAACTGGGAATAAATTATATAAAGAAAGCGAGTAAAGAACTCAGTCTAATGTGTGAGTTCACTTTCGCACATACTACCGTTATTATCACTGAAGCTGTCTAATACTGCAAAATGAATCTCTAACTTACATCTTTTCTGCACTTTGTTGTTTGTGATGATGAATGCAGATTCAGAATTCAGTCAGTGAGTGCGCTGTGACGAACCTAAACACCTCTGATTGGACACTGCATTAATAAGCTCAACAGAAACGTGTGTGATTGGTTATAATGCTCAATGCTGCAAACCGTAAAAGAAAAACTGTAAAAAGAAACGTAACAAAATGTAAGCAAATCTACTGTAAATGTAATGCCGTAATCGAAACTTTTCAATAATTTCACATTTCACTTTAATCGTGACAGCTGTAGATCTAGTTTAATTGTGCAATGGCATTTATTGCCCACTAATCTTGAATTTGGGGGGCATTTTTTTGTTCATTTTGGTGGCATTTTTGCCCTAAGCCCCGAAAATTTTCGATTATATGTTTTGACCCCTCAATAAAAAGTACAGAGCTTTGATCATAAAACTAAGCATTTAAATATCATCTTAATAAGACATATTTTAGGAGATATCGACAATTGATATTTTATAACAGTCTGTTAAATTGTTATAAATATCTCAGTGATTATAATAATAATGTTTATTTTATATAGCGTCTTTCTACAATTTAAGCTTTACAATATTAAAACAAATGAACATGATTTAAAATTTATATTATCTTACTTTTTGGCCATTTAAATATCTGCAACTGATGTTTCAAATATGATACAAAACCTAAAACACATTCGCAAACTTTTATTAATTTTTTTATATTTTGTCAAAAAGTTTAATAAGCCGGTCCATTTAAAATATATATTTATTTCATATGCCAGGCTTTACACGGTTAAGACATTAAAGACTCCCCCCTTCCATATGTAAAGCGCTTTGAGTGCCGAGAAAAGCGCTATATAAATGTAACAAATTATTATTATTAAGTTGTAAATAACCCAGAATATTCCTTTAAGATCTGTTTTCATTGTAATGTGGGATTTCAAAACATATACACTTTATTATCCAGCTATATTATCTCATAGCAGTTTGGAGCTAACTATGCAGAATATTTATAGGCATACAATATTTCTGGAGATATATCTCTGTTATATCTATATCTCAGATTTTCTTCTATTTGTACATCTGTACATAAACTACTCTTTATCTATTTGTCTTTTTCACAGCAGTGTGAGGTGTTCACATGCGGTCATGAACTATGGGGGGCAGCGGTGGAGTGAACCGGTGCAATCGTAGGTTAATGGTGCACTCATTGATTTTATGCTGCTTGAAAGCCAGGGCAGGTTTACGCCTGACAGAGTTATGAAAAATGTAGTCCCAGCTGAATTTGACCAACCGCTCATCTGTCCATCTATCTTTCCTTAACCTCTTTTCTCACCAGGGGCAAATGCACCAAACAGTTACATGTGGCATTTCATCTTATTCACTATAATCAACCAAAATTCAGCAAAAGTAGTATGTAAATTAAGCCATTGTTATTTTTTTAGTGCAAACACACCTCCTTTTCAATGTTAATGAGGTACATTACAGATTAAATGTCAGGACTACTTCAATAAAAGTCTTTAATTTGACAAGACATTTGTCTCCTTAAAGTGATGTAAACCGAAGATTTTAGATATACAAAGACGGTGCACTTATATTACTATGAATGGGAGAAAGTACAAGCACAATATGGCGGAATAAGTCCTGCTGTAACGTGTATAGTTTGTTTTGGTTTCATTTTCACTGTTTCCTGTGCTTCTTTTGCCTTAGTTCCTAGTCATCATTACTGATTTTTGTCATGATTTGAGAGTTTAGAAATAAAATTTATGAGACAGCTGTTGTCAGATTTCATTGGTGATTTCAAATATGATATTTAATCGTAAGTTTGGTGAACAGCTTTGGAGAATTTGATGTTTCCCCATTCAAAGAGATAGAAGCTGCCAGAGAGGTGTTTCAAAGATGGCCGCTGACTGAAATGAAGGTGTTTCAAAGATGGCCGCTGACTGAAATGAAGCTGTTTCAAAGATGGCCGCCGATTGAAATGACTTGCCTTGAAGGGATAGTTCACCCAAAAATGAAAATTCCGTCATCATTTACTCACCCTCAAGTTGTTCCAAACCTGTATAAATTTCTGTGAAGATATTTTGAAAAATGTCGGTAACCAAACAGTTGTGGGGCAGCATTGACTTCCAAAAAAATACTATAGAAGTCATTTCTTCAAAATATCTTCTTCTTTTGTGTTCAACAGAACAATAAATTCATACAGGTTTAGAACAACTTGAGGGTGAGTAAATGATGACAGAATTTTCATTTTTGGGTGAACTATCCCTTTAAAGGGACTTAGTGTATACTCATTGATTGGACAGACAGAATTTGCTGTTTAGCTCAAAAAATGATGAAGGTCGAGCCACATTAAGTCATGACACTAATAATGAAAACTGACATTCACTGACCTTGCTCACCACTAATCAGGTTGATAATAATGCGTTTAGTTTATTTTTGATATGGCAGCCAAGCATAACGGCTTGAATAATTCATAAGCTGGTTTTTGCAGCTAATTGGGTTACTAACAATCATTAGAGTCCTCTGTAGTTCTCAGAACACTCTACCTATTGATCAGAGGAATCGATACGACACAAATCTATTCATCACTTTCAATAAAACACAACCACACTGGGAATAAATGCTTTAGTGACCTTTCCATTCATCTGCAAAGAAAGACAGAAGGGGTCCAAAACGGGTCCAAAGAATGGAAGAAGTGAAAGAAGTGAATCAGACAGAGAGAGAGAGAGCGAGAAAGAAAGAGCTAAAACACCTCTCATTCCACAACTCATCAGTTCCACTAGGGACTGTGGGATGCTTTCATGTGGAGGTGCATGCATAAATAAACAAAATTAATTCAACAAAGAAAACTCCAGAAATAGAGCTCTCACATCCTCCAATGACTTTAGCAAAAGCCTCACCTGCTATACAGGGAATGAAAGAGCTTCTCTGAGAGTCTAATACCTAGCAGCTATATTAGGCTCATTCTACGAATGGGGTGTAAAACATGATAAAAAACTGATAAAAATAAAAATAAAAAAAAGAATACTTAAAAAAGGTGCTTGACCACTATGAAATGGCATTGATTGTCAACCTCAAGAGGTTGAGCTGTTTTATTTTCTATTCATTACTTAAATTTGGGACTTTGGAATACAATTTCAATCTCTTTTTTAGCAATAAATATGCATTAGAATTAAATGGACCCTACTCAAAAACTATGGCAGAATGAGTAACAGGGTTGATGATTTAGCCGATTAACATATCAGTCAGAAGGGACTAGCTAATTTGGGACCAAATGCTGGTTTATAAGTTATTATTAAACTTATATATCCCAATATAATAAAGAAAAATATTTCATTAATCCTTTTTATTATAATAACTTGATAACAGGGTTGGATTTTTGAGCTTGATGAATGCAGTCAACACTGCAATATTTGTAAAATTTTGCTTTTCTTCCTGCCATGATGTAGAAAGGGTCCAAATGATGTCACTCCTCGGGTTCCACAATTTTAAGGAATGTTACATTTTTTTAATAACGGTGGGAAATCATGCATGTGAAATGTGGGCCAAACTATATAGTCCAATACAGTCTGCTGCTTCATCTGACAACAAAAGTTTCTTTGCAAACTCTCCATTACACTGTGCCTCCTTTACAAAACAAAATGCTCCGAATAAACATATAATTGTTCATAAACATGATCCAGGACGCCATTAAAATAAACCATCCACTTGTTTCTGACGCTGGGATCCTTCTGAAGTCTGTATAGAAACACAAATGAGCTGTTTAAACTGTACACATAAAAACGATCATTCTTTCACTCTTCCATTTGTCCTGTTGTCGGCAGACTCAAGTGCGTGGAGATATTTTGCAAAAAACAGCTCATAAATGATTTAGCTTGACTTCCTGAGGGTGACAATCAATGTCATTTCATAGTGGTCAAGCACCATTTTTTAAGTATTCTCTTTTTTATCATGTTTTACACCCTATTCGTAGAATGAGCCTAGGTAATAGACTCTCAAAGAAGCTCTTTCATTCCCTGTATAGCAGGTGAGGCTTTTGCTAAAGTCATTGGAGGATGAGAGAACTCTATTTCTGGATTAAAAATAAAATAAAATTTAAATTTTTTTTAAAGGAGTCATGCCATGAGAAATGATCTTTTGATATATAAGAGGTCTTTGTACCATTAAAACATCCTGCATGTTTCGTCCTCCTCATTATAAATTAAGCAAGCTCAAAAAACAGCTTGTTTGATATTGTGGGATCTGTGACATCACATGGTCAAATATATTTGCATATGACTGCCTCCAGAACAAGACAATGGCGAACAGTCATACATCATCGCACCATAGGCCCCACCCACTGGCATTCAGTCACTTAACAGCTGACATTTTCCTACACTGGATGTAATCATTGTGTTGCGTCAAAAGCAAATAGAACCCATTATAATCACTGACGCTGTCTACGCTGGATACAGTATACAGATGCGCATTCAGTTTCTGACATATTTCAGAGTGAAAGAGTGAAAGAACGTCCGCTTCGTTTTGATGCGTCCAGTTTAAACAGCTCGTTTGCATCTCTTTACAGACTACAGAAGGATCCCAGCATTGGAAACAAGTGGATGGTTTATTTTAATGGCATCCCGGTTCACGTCGGAGAATTATATATTTGTTCGAAGCATTTCGTTTTGTAAACGAGGCACACTGTAACACATTGTAATCTTTATACTTCAAAATGTCATGTTTTAATTCAGTGTGCTGTTTCCTTATAATTATTTGTGAAATTTACTACCAAATTCTGAGTAAAAACATTGTTAAATCCTACACCAATTTTATATAAGCAATACTAAAAATAACACTGCACTGAAAAGCAGCCCAACAGATTATGTCATTTATGTTATTTGATCCAGATCCAGATCAAGACTTCAGAGGTGGGACAGACCAGTCACCATTTTAAAACAATACAGGCATTTTATATATTTTCAACTACAGTTCATGCTAGAATAATTTTGTGTTACCCTACCATATTTAATAGTTCTTACAAAAAACATAGCATTTAATGTTTTTTTTTTTGTTTGTTTGTTTGTTTTAAGAAACAGGACACCAAATTGTACAGTATTCATGAAAAGTGTCATTAGCATCACACACTAGCAGCATGGCTAAGATAGATCCTCCAGTCTGCACATTCTGCAAATGCATAAAAATAGGCACATTTTAAACAACATATTCCTATTACTATTCAAAATATTGATCAAAAGATAGCTAAGATAGCTATACAAAGCTCACAGGTCTACACGGCTGAGCAGCATTTTAACATATGCTTGCGTCTTGCAGGCACTTGCTAAAAATAGACTTGCACTGGTGTCTGCCGTTGCTTCATATGACACACTGGTAAAAGGGGACAGCACAGCAAGGGTGTGTATGTGTGAGCGTGTTCTGCAAGCTCTTCATATGTAAGACCACAAATTCTTTGAACTACCACAACTGATTTCCTACCGCACACCGTCTCACTCTTTCACCTCCTGGCAAACTGCAGACTGTTGCGACTCGCAGCAACGTGTAGGTGTTGTTTTGATAAGGATGCAGTTGCCGTTTGCCAGGGCGACGGCACAGAGATTATGTGATTGTAAATCAACTATAAATAAACAATACGATGTCTTAATCTCAGTCTCCGTGGTTCCATTCAACTGCATTTAACAACATAGAAACCGATTTGTTTATACTCTGTTTCTAAGTATTACATCCTGTTGTTTTTGCACACAAATGGTGAGCGGAACATCTCACATTAGTAATACAGTGGTTAAATGAATGGGGTCAACAACGTTGATATAATATCTACCTTCCCTGCAGAACGTTGGGTCTACAGAAACAGACAGAATCTGTTAAACTGACCGCAATTACCAAGCTGATCCAGATGAACTAACAGGGAATGTTCTCAGAACTATCGTTTTTCTCAAAGATATGAACAAAAACGTTGCTCCAGTAACGCTAACTGAATGTTCGTTCAAAGTTATCTGGTCTTTAATAATGTTCTCAAAATGTTAGCGCAAAAACACTATTTATACATGGAGCCCCGCACATGACATGCAAGAAAAAAAAGTAAATTGTGTGCATGATACTATTTCATTCCCTTGATTTACTAAATCATGTGGATGATTTACTATTTCGTTCCGAGCGCTTACACAGATACACGGCATCTATCAGCGGATCCCTAATATATCACTGATAGACGCCTGCTTTCAAACCGTGTGTATCTGTGTAAGCGCTCGGTGAAGAGCATCAAAGATGTCTATTTACAACATGTTTTTGAAGCGTTGATCATTGTAGCCAATCACAGACCTATCTGTTGAGCGCGTGAACACAATGGCCAATCAGAGACATATTGCTCAAAATGCTGGGGGGAAATACTGGTATTGTCACTTTTTTAAAATTTCAGTACCGACTTGGTACCGAAGTCAGTACTTTTGACAACCCTGTGAGGACAAGCTTTTGGCCTAGTCAACCATGTTCCACAACCACCAAAATCTCTTCCTCTCTTTCACTTTTTACCTCTCTCTCAGATCGGTTTGTTGTGTTTTCTAGGCGGATGCTCTGCAGCTCATAGAGATGCTGCACTTTTCCTGTTGCGCACTACTATAGTGAGCTACACCTACTAGAAACCAGGACTCAGCGTGGGCCAAAAGAGGACATAGAAAGCTGATCTCAGACCATTCTCAGAAAAAAAATAGGTCAATACGCATTAGCTGCGACCACATACAAAAGTTCCTTCACTCGGACTGGAGAAAATCATCTGTATGTGTCATGTCTCTCTCCACACAAGTCCACCGTTTCCTCTTCTAGTTAATATTTATATTACGGAGCACCACAACAACAGACATCAGTAGTAGAAACTATCATTGCTAAACGCAAACTGGTGGCTTCATTGACCTCTTCCACAAGGCAAAATGTTACTGAACTAAATCCATGTCGAGGTTACATCACACTAACGTCAAATTCACGCCATTCTATTGACACAAATGCTTTATCCCATTATTGACAGACTTTTGCTACCCTTTGGAGATTATGGTGTTGGCATTTTAAGTACTTTAATGGCAGCGAACAGTCAAAGTGATTAGGCAACAAGGGTGATAAGGAGTGAAAATAGATAAAGGCTATTATGCCCTTCGCCCTGAGGAAATGAATCAATATTGTGTAGTGTTATGGATGAAGCCTGTTAGTCTAATGCGTATCACAACAGGCCCCGAAATACTCCTAAGTGCTTAAATGCCTATTGAGTTTGGTGCAGCCCACTCCTATTTCCTGACCATATGATAGCCAGTGATGAGAAATAGAAAGAGAGGGGGGTTTCTGTCTGCCTGGATGAGAGGAATAGCAACATGAATCTCACTTTCTATCATCTATGGTGGAAAGAAAGAAATGAGAGGGCCGTTCCTCGGGTCACCACCTCTCAAACAGAAGATGATGTCAGTGAACCAAACGCATGCAGGTCATTCTCTTGTTCAGCTGTGAATAACAACACATTTGCACTCGTAAAAGTAAAGGTTCGGAAAGGGTTTTGCAGCCTGATACCACAGGAGAACTTTTTCAAAAGTTTCAGGAAGAAAACCATCTGTGTACTGGTGCTCTAAAAACCCAGAAACCAATAGACTCTTCTGAAAAATGGATTCTAAACGACAGCAAATAAGAGTTCTTTGGCTTGTGGAACCCTTTTTTGGTGCTGATTAGAAACCTGCTTTTTTGGGTTGTATGAAAACAGGAGTAAAGAAGCTCAACATCAAGCATCATTCAACACATTTTACTTTCAGGTCTACGTTTATGAAGACAAGCAGTTTTGCTATTTTATATAAAAATAAATAGCATCATGAGTTATTCCCAATAAGACCAGAAAAAGTACATTTTGATTTATTGTTGAGCATAAACCCAAACACAAAGGACTTGTTCAACACAAAAGGGTTTTAATATGGTTCTAAATTATTAATGGCATAACCGTCCTAACCAGACGCGACGCGACGCCGCAACGCGATAAAAGGTATCTTTTTTCCATGTTAATCTGAGTTTTTGTCCTAACCAGCCACAACGGTGACACGCAAATATGTCTCACAGAAGAAAGTAAGTCACACAGGTTTGGAACGACATGAGGTTTTCACTTTTGGCAAAGTATCCCTTTAAGGTGACCAGTGATGGGAATAACGGCGTTATAAATAAACGGCGTTACTAACAGCGTTACTTTTTCAGTAACGAGTAATCAAACAAATTACTTTTTCCCGTTACAACGTCGTTACCGTTACTGACAAAAAAGTGCCCCGTTACTATAATTGAGCTCACTGAAGCGGTTTTCATCCGAGTATGCTCTCTCTCAGCCATAGGACCTGCAAAGTTTTTCTCTGGTGTGTGTTGGGGTGGGACACATGCTAACTAATGACGACGGGTGTGTGAGTAGAGATGATAGACCTGCAAAGCGTTTTGTTGTGAAGAAATAGTACAGGTTAGTCATAAACAAATATAATTTTAAACTGATAATAATGTGCGATGCTCTGTGTGTGTGTCAGAGCATGCGAGTGGAGCGCGAGCTCAAACCAGAATACCCTTTGTGACATGCTGGATCGAAAATATGTGAAATAAGTTTTTCTAGTCGACAAGTAATTGTTCATTTAAGCCATTAGTTGACTAATCACATTTATATTCATTTGATTTCTTAAATACTGGAGAGAATAAACCATAATAATGAGCGTTTACGTAATATAGGCTATATAGCACTCAAGCGCACACATAAAGCTTGCCATAAAGAACCGGCAAAAGTAATGATTATGAATGTCACAAAAACAGTAAGGAGACATTTTAATTGTTTTCTGAATCTGTGTCGGCTGGAAAGATGAATTTGACATTGCTGACTCTCATCATCTCCGTGGACGCGCTTAGAGAGAGAATGCACATTTCATTCGGATTACATAATCAGAGAGTAGCCTATTTCTTTTCGTTTTGAATTATTTAGTTTAAAAGTAGACATTTCAAGCTTTCTATAGATATATTTCTCATGTCTGTGAGGCAAGCAGCCGCTGAGTTTCGGTACATTTAGCCTATAAGACACGCTCCAGTTCACGTGCGAGAGATCGCGCCGGCGCCTCCATGTCATGATTATATTGTCTGCTATATTTGCTTCTTATTTATTAAATCCAGACAATTGGTTGAAGAAACATTGATTAAAATTAAGATATAATGATAATGAAATTCACTTTAAAGAAAGCCTTTCTACAAAACAAAACTTAATGAAGTGTTCAAAATCATGTCTGACCCACTCCATGTCTCGGGATATATTGTGCATCTTATGATGTATCCTATCTTACTCATGCTGTTCACTTTTCATAATAAAATAGATGAATTTAAAACATAACATAGGCCTACTTAAACAAATAATAATTTATTTTTAGACTTGTATTTAATATTGGGGGCATCCAAGTTAATTGACATATTTGATTTTTTTTTTAAAGTAACGCAATAGTTACTTTCCCTGGTAATTAGTTCCTTTTATAATGATGTAACTCAGTTACTATTTGTGAGAAGTAACTAATAACTATAACTAATTAATTTTTTAAAGTAAGTGCCCAACACTGAAGGTGACACACTGAAGAACCTTTAAAAGAAAAGCATCATGTTTCATTCATTTTGGGAGATCCCCCAACACTTCTCAGTACAGTTCATTCGTTGCAGATAACACGTTGACCACTCTGCATGTCACGTACACCGCAGCTTTCCATTCGTCTGCACCCATGCTCTTGCAATGTGTAGTGTTAATTATTAAGGGATTTTCATACAGTCAGTGCATCTGGTGCCCTAAACCCTCCCTCTACCCACAGTCACACATATTCCACCCGAATCCATAGGGACTATTCATTTTTCCCTCTCTATCTCTCTCTCTCTCAGTTCAGCTCATATCTGTCTTAAGATACAGAAGCGAATGAGTGTTACTTGATCCTGAATCTTCTTTGACATCAGCAGTGGCAAGAGTGCATGGCGTGCATATTAAACCCTGCCTGTGCACAGCGCACATAAGCATATATAGAGTACAAACTGACCCATTCGTGCACCTTTTAACACAGAGAGAGCAGGTTTCGCATCCTGCTGTGACAGCATGACGGTCTGTCACGTCACACAACACAGACGAGACTGGTCATGTGGTTAAAAATGCAGCCACTGTAGCTTGTCTGTAAGGATGTGGCATGTTTAATATATAAAGAGTCAAGCAAAAGAAAGCTGCTGGTGGCCCTTAAACAGTTGTGGGCTTGATTGCATATGTGTGCGAAAGAGAGGTCTATATTTGGACAAGGGCTTTCGTTCAACTTTTTTCAAATTTATTTTATTTTTTATTTTATTTTTTGGAGCGAGTGGCAGTCCTGGTTCACATGGTGCCCTATGCAGGCACAAACAAAATCAAAGAAAAAAAATTGTTTATAACTTACAGCTTACATGTTTGTCTAGTTTTTGATCAGAGAGCAATTGGGCCTGGGTTAAAATCCTTGACGATATAATAATAATACTCAGTAATATTAAGTAATATTAATCAATAATCTGTTCAGCTGCAATTTTACTTTATTAAATAAATAATAATTTCTTGTGAAATATCAATATTAATAATAATAATTATTATTATTTAATTATATTTAATATATTAATATTTAATTATATTTAATATTTCATTGATATTTCACAAGAAATTATTATTTCTTTAATAAAGCAAAATTTCAGATGAACTTGAAAGCCATCAGGTTTTACATTTTGATAATAAATCTTTGTGTTCCACAGGAAAATAAATTATGAGTTTTGAGTAGGGAATAGGGATGCACCGATAGGATTTTTTGGGGCCGATACCGATACTGATTTTAACAAACAATTATTGGCCGATTCCGATACCGATATTTGTCACTTGCTCTCTTATTTTTGTCATTAAAATAGTGTTTTGATCATGTTTTAAATCAGCAAAGTTATAAAAAAAAAAAAAAAAAAAAAACATGCATTAAGTTACACTAGCTAGTTTATTGCTGCATAATTAACTAATTTCTAATGAACATGGATTGGATCCATTTACCATTCAGCAGGCCTACATAAATACAACTGAACAAAGATACATATGAAATAGCTTTTAGGTAGGTTTAAAGCTACAATATGTAGTTTTTTTGCCGCTAGAGGTCGACTATTCAAAACAAAGGCGTAGCTTGATGACACAGGGTTTGAGCATGGGAAATGTCGTCTTCACCTCACAGCCGGTGGAAAAGAATCGGGACGGGACTCGGGCAGAAATCATGTTCATGGATGAGATTATTAACATTACTGTATTATGAAGCAGAGCAGGGCGAGTGCTGTTGAAGCTGAACGAGGCCACTGGAGCAATTGCTAATGAGAGACGAGCGCAACACACAACTCGAGAGCAGAGGAACTTTTATTATGCCGCAGTCGCTGCTTCCACTTCTTACGTTCAAATGTGTATGAGGTAACACAGTGCTGTTTATCATATTAGATACATTTGACATTTTTAACGTTACTCTGTGCGTTCGCATGGTAGCTGCTGTGAGACACTTGTTGCACACTACAGTAAGCTAGATCGATTTTAGAATATCATAATAAATACTGGGTGGCTTGTGTTGATAAATGGCATGCAATTGATTTTAAAACATTGTATGATGGAAAAAATGCTGTATTACTTAGCTACTTGTCATGGTAAGTCATGGTAAAAGCATGGTACTCTCGGAAAATCTGAAAAAAAATCGGAAAAGAGAACTAGATTTAAACAATAAGACTAAATGTGTTGAGCTATACAACAATAATTCGTTTTCTGTCTATAAATGTAACCAAACAGTTGTTCCATAGTCTAATAAAACATGTAATATTTTAAAGCGTCTTTGGTGTTTCCATGGTTTCTACAAAATAAAACAGGAAACCGAGGGTAATGCGGATATGACGCCATTGACAGGCCACTCCCGGACGCGTCCCAGATCCTTGGTTAAAATCACGATTTTCTCACGATTTACAAACAGTTGGAAACATTTGGGATATTGTAAGTACTCAACTGAACAAAATATATAACACTGGCCTAGTGGTTTTTGGATATTTTACTGCAAAATTCTTACATATTGTGCCTTTAACAGTTTTTAGTTACAGAAATAAAGTAAACAAATGTAAAATAACACTGCATATATTCTTCACAAATTAAATCCATATATTATTATTACATTGAGATGTAGCTAAATTCTACTGTACAACGGTAATATTTTATTAAAAAGTTAAACTGAACTTTTATTTTGACGGGTTGCCGTGAAGACCTTCGAGTTTCTGTGTGTTTATGATATTGCGATAGATTTTCTCAAATGAAACGATAAAATTCTTATGAAGTAATTCTGGAGATGAAGTTCATGCATTCATGTCCTCATACAGTGAGGCAGCAGAGGCTGAAAACACCGCGAGCTTCAGTGTGTGCATGTGAGGTAAATGAAACCGCGTGTCTGCGCCATTCATTCACACAGAGACACAAAAGAACATGCAGGATTCATTTTTAAAAAGTCTTTTTGCAGTTTAATATTCATAGACACTAGTCTATATCGCAAGTTGATTTAAGTGTACTGACCTACTTTTTATTTATTCATCAAAACTTTGACAAATTCCATGACATTCCGCGTTATACTGCGCTTGTTTTTATGACTGGATTCTGCGATTCCGTATGTGTTTTCGCAGACACTAGGCTTTATCGTGAGTTGATTTAAGTGTACTGACCTACTTTTTATTTATTCATCAAAACTATACAGTGTTATCTACGTTTTTATGACTGGATTCCGTAATTCTGTCCACGTTTTCGGCGTTGCAGAAATCATAGGGCCCTATACATACAGTGCTCAGCGTAAATGAGTACACCCCCTTTGAAAAGTAACATTTTAAACAATATCTCAATGAACACAAAAACAATTCCCAAAATGTTTACAACACTAAGTTTAATATGACATCTGTTTAACTTATAAGGAGCCACTGAATCACTTTCACCCTGTTCTTCTTCAGAAATCCAACAGTGGCCTTAGATGTGTGTTTAGGATCATTGTCATGTTGGAAAAGTGCACGACGACCAAGGGCACGGAGTGATGGTAGCATCTTCTCTTTCAGTATAGAGCAGTACATCTGTGAATTCATGATGCCATCAATGAAATGCAGCTCCCCGACACCAGCAGCACTCATGCAGCCCCACATAAGGACACTGCCACCACCATGTTTCACTGTAGGCACCATGCATTTTTCTTTGTATTCCTCACCTTTGCAACGCCATACAGTTTTGAAGCCATCAGTTCAAAAAACATTTATCTTGGTCTCATCACTCCAGAGTATAGAGTCCCAGTAGTCTTCATCTTTGTCAGCATGGGCCCTGGCAAACTCTAGGCGGGCTTTTTTGTGCCTGGGCTTTAGGAGAGGCTTCTTTCGTGGACGGCACCCATGCATGCCATTCCTCTGCAGTGTACGCCGTATTGTGTCACGGGAAATAGTCACCTCAGTTTGGCTTTCTACTTCTTTAGATAACTGCATTGAACTTGCATGCCGATTTTCTTCAACCCTTCTCATCAGAAGACGCTCCTGTCGAGGTGTTAACTTCAGTGGACGACCTGGACGTCTCTGTGAGATGGTTGCAGTTCCATCTTTTTAAAATTTTTGTACCACTTTTGCTACAGTATTCTGACTGATAAGTAAAGCTTTGCTGATCTTCTTGTAGCCTTCACCTTTCTGGTATAAATTTTTTTTTTCTTTCTCAGGTCTTGTGACATTTCTGTTCCATGTGGTGCCATTGCTGACAGCATGAAATGGGAAGGGGTTTTAACACCCTTTTATAGTCAACTGTCTGCTGGACACCTGTGTAATGAATAATTAGACTCACCTGTGGTTGAATTCTTGTTAAATTAGACATTTGTAGTCTAAAATTTAGCTTTGCTCCAGAGACTTTCAGTGGGGTGTACTCATTTTTGCATCACCCTAATTTGAATAAAACTGAAAATTTTGTTCTCTAAGTTGTATTATTAACCTTACTTTCATGTTATAAGTTAAACAGATGTTATATAAAACTTAGTCTTGTCAACATTTTGGAAATTGTTTTTGTGTTCATTGAGATATTGTTTAAAATGTTACTTTTCAAAGGGGGTGTACTCATTTACGCTGAGCACTGTATTAACCCTTATGAAAGTTACAAAGTTATTTAGTCAAGAGTAGTGAGCAATTTTTTTTTTTGTCTTTTGTTTGATTAACATTAAAACGCAGACAGCAACACAGCAGGAATATTAGATTATGGATTAATCTTGGATTATGCAACAGACATTATACAGCTCAGTGCCTTCACGCAGCAAATTAATAAACCATGGGTTTGTTATATCAGCCTTTTTCATGCTGGTTGTAAATTGATCAAAAATCAGCCGATAAATATCGTTGGCCGATACATTGGTGCGTCTCTAGTTTTGAGTGACATGGGGGTGGGTATACAGTCACAAAATTTTCACTTTAAAGTAAATGATCTTTAGAAGGTGTGATTTGGTTGAACCGACCAAAATGTGAATGTGAACAGTTGATTTCTGTCCTAGTGCTTTAGACAAACTTTTTTTTAACCAATAGTAATCATGTGACTTCTTTATCAAAGATACAATTTTTTTTTTTCTGCTGATGACTTGTGCTGCTTAAATCAACACAGTTGTCATTATAAGGTGCAAAAGACAGTTCATCAGTCAGTAAGCCCTCAGCAGAGAGCCTATCTCTCTCATACACTCACACACACTGAGTTTGAGCTGCAGTGTAAGAGGATTTCATTCATCCATATTCACTGTATCGGACAGACTCTCGCAGTTTCTCGGTCAGCTTGCGCTGGGGAGGGGAGAGGGGGGCATAAGCTCTTGGTGTTAAGTCACTTTCTTGCTTAAATAAAGTCTATCCCGGTGGGCCTGGAATAACTTAACACTTAGGGATCACATCATTAATTGCGCTCTCATAATGAAGACACTAAGAGCTGCTTTTTCACAGGTGCAAAAAATACACTAAACACACTGACTGTAATAATGCTAACTACATCAAACCACAAAATCTGACAGTGGTACACTCTGAAAAATGCTGGGTTAAAAACAATTAAAAACGATTGGGTTGTTTTAACCCAGGTTAAATGTTTGCCCAACATGCTGGGCAGTTTTATTTAACCCAAATATTGTTTAAAAATTACTATATGGCTGGCTTAAAATGAACCCAAAAGAGGTTGGAAATTAAAAATCAGACACATAATTACTAGAGGCAACAATAATAATCAAAATGTGAACATTTATTAATAAGCAATTTAATAAATGTTTATTGTTTAATTAATATTCATTAAACTTATTAATAAATGTTCATTTATTAAAGATATTAATAGGCTAATTTCCAACATACTTTAGGTTCATTTTAAACAAGCAATACAGTCATTTTTAAACAATAGTTGAGGTAAATAAAATTACCCAGCAGGTTGGGCAAACATTTAACCCAACCACTGGGTTAAAACCATCCATTCGCTGGGTTAAAACAACCCAATCACTGGGTTTGTCCATTTTCAACCCAACTTGGGTTGTTTTTAACCCAGCATGTTTCAGAGTGTACAGTAATGCCATCATATATTAATACTATAGATACTGTATACACCATTCTACTAGAAGATGACCATATTCAATATCATATTTGAAGCAATACCATGGAATTACCATACAGTATGTCCAAAAATACATTACTCACAAACAAATAGAATGGTACCACCATGGTTTTTGAATATGTACTATGGTACTACCATGGTATTTTTTAACTTGGTATCATTGTAAGTACTACCATATAAAATATTAGTTAATATAATATAAATATTTCAAAGCACCATAGTATTACTATAACTATACCATGCTACAGTCACAGTACTTTTTTTGAAAGAAATGATAGTGCATGGCATTATCATGGTAAATATACATAAAACCATAGAAAAACCCTAAAAAATGTCCAAAAACATGGAAGAACCATGATACACATTCACAGAAAAAGTGGTACACCCAAAAAACAAAGGTCTAATGGGGCATGGTAGTCCATAGTACATGCCCCCTCCAAAAAACCTTGATAGAACTGTGGTATCATATCCACATAAAATAGGTTGTACCATGATACTGTTTGGTAGTTTTTATCAGCCGAACATTCATTCAGGACACACTTTAAACCATCTTTACCTTATTAATTTACTCTCAGTATCTTCCCCTTCACCACCCCTCTCAAGAAAATACAGAATCGATAAGAACATCGATATGAGCTCAGAATGTCCATTCAATGATCTCGAGTCTCCTGAAAAAAGATCTCAGCACAGCCTTAATCGTGTTTTAGACTGACCGAGGCTGCTATTGTCTGTGAAATGTCTAGTGACTGAAACCAAACAGCATATTTAGGCTATACAGAATGTTAGTTATATAAAGTGACAAACATAATAAGAGTCTCATAAACTTCTACTCAACAACCCACCAAGCCAAACACTTAAAACGCCTCCAAATGACGGACAAAACACCTCAAAGTTCAACATTTACTGACAGGATCAGTGAGGGAAGATGAAGCGCGCTTACCGTGCGTTTCACAGAGCCAGAGAGACTGATGCGGCGCGCAGCATCCCTGCCATCCTCAGTGAGAAGACTTCTACTGCGCGCTCTTCTCCGGCATGATCACCGCTCCTCAGCTCTCCTCCAGCTCAAACAGCTGCAGGCTGACAATCATGGCTGGTCTTTTGCTCTCAGTTCTTCGGCTGTGGAGCGCGAACAGTGCCGCCTACTCTGATTGAGTTTAGAGAGCGCAGAGGCTGCGATGATCGCTCACTTTCTCCGGGCATATGGACCATGTGATGAGACTCATCCCTCCATCTGCGCGAGCCCGATCAGCGCCACCCAATGGAAAAATCATGCTATTCATCACTAATGCTATATGGGCCGCCCAATGGAAAATTAACCGGCCCAGTTCTGAGACATTTAGTGACAAAAGCTTCTCCATTTGACCAAATTTTCTTAACTTTGAAAGTACCATTTAGATTTAGATTTATTGCTTTTACATATAGCTTAGGTGAGAGTGGGGCTAGTTGTCACAATAGCTATATCTCAGTAGCTATACGATTTGGTGTTGAAAGTACACAAACGTGATTTCTTTTGCAGTGGTTCTGAATGTCGTTTTCTATGGAAGCTTGTTTTGCCACGGAATTAAAAATAAAAAAGCCAATTGCGACTTTTTATCTCACAATTCTGGCTTTTTTTTCCTCCCAATTAAGACTTAATCTTACAATTCTGACTTTCCCTCCCAATTGCAAGTTTACATAGGCCTAGGCTATTATGGAGCCCCTAAAGGGACATGGTGAAGGAAAAAAAATATGAGAAAAATTTGTCAATGCTTTTGCGTTCTCTCGCAAACGCTTTGCGTTCCCCCAAGAAAATTTGTGTTCTGCCGAGAAACGTTGCAGTCGCTCGCAAGAGCTCAAAAGGTTTCTCAAGGGAACGCAAAAGTTTTGCAAGTGAACGCAAAGTTTCTCGGAGGAACGCAAAAAAATAATTTAAAAAATGCGATAGAATACAACAGCCAGGGTTGCCAGGTTTTCACAACAAAACTCGCCCAACTGCTACTCAAAACTAGCCCAATTGCGTTTTGGGGGATCCCCCGGTAAAAATTGCGTCCCTGTGGGATAAAATCCACATTTTTGGCAGGGATCCCCTGGTAAAATTAGCGTTCCAGGGGCTAAATATTATGTTATTGGGGTCGCTTCAACACGTGGACATGAAAAACAACCCGCAGCAACACTGTAGCCCAATTCCGCGGGAAAACCGCAGACTTGGCAACACTGGCAACAGCACTGACTTATTGTTTTTCCTCCCATTTCATTTTTTTTTCCACCACCATGTCCCTTTAGGGGCTTTATAATACCTCACAATTCTGAGAAAAAAGTCACAGTTACCTTTTTTTTATTCCGTGGCTGAACAATAATTTAAACCTCCAAACTACATTTACAGTATCATATTTTTTCTAATAGCTGTTGTATAAAAAAAAAAAAAAAAAAAAAACATTTAGGCAAAATCCAACTAATGAAAGTAGATTTTAACCTAAAGGTTGAACTTTGTTTCATAAATGTCTGGTTGTCAGTTTGTAATATTATAGAATTCATTTTTTACAATATCTGTTGTCTAAACCAATTGTACCCTTCACATTTTTCGCTGCATCATGTCTTGTTTGGTGCTTCATGGTTTCCATTGTGACAGCTTACCCCATATAGCCTATGTCAACATGTAAAAAGGCTAGGCAGCTGAACTCCTGTATATTTAAATTTTAGATTTAATACTTAAAAAATCACGTTAGAATAGCAACGACAGTTTGGGTTGTTTCTAAGAAGTGATTGGAGTCACAAGAAAGCACAATTGTGTGACATTACTTTTATACAACAGGTTAATATTGAGTAACTTACATTTTAGACAAAATATTGTTTTTGTCAAAGAAAATTGTTCCAAACGAAGCCACATCCGACACTGATAGGTCACGTGACAGTGACAACATGGCGAATGTAGTACGTCCGGATTACATTCATACTACACACACTCATACTAAATAGAATGTACTTTTTAGTGGTCATGAAGTGATTACTTATTCAAAATAAATACCTACTCAAGAGAGTACGCAATTTCGGTCGCAGCCTTACTAAATGAATTAGCGTTTTTGAGTGAATCGGTTAAATAAATGATTCAGTGACTCACTCAAAAATCACATGCTTTGTTCCTGCAGAAAGAGTTGTTAAAAAACCCCAACCCCACCACTAATACGGAATGACAGTCTGTCTAGAAAGTGTAAACACAGAGAAGCGGAGCAATATAAACAGTGAAAAGTTTGTGTACTGCTGAACTTTGGAACGCTGCTCGACTTTTATTTCATATAATACCTTATTCTGGTTCTTATTCCTCTTTACATCATTGTATATTTAACATTGCATTGAATATTACATGTTAATACCTCAATTTACATAACATAGGATGTATTACTCTTACAATTTACCATGCTTTTTAGGTCTTCACTTATGTGTCTGCTTCAGTGTTCTGTTTTCCTGCGCTAAATTGCACCTCTGGGACTAATACAATTAAAGTATTGCATTGTCCTGCCTCCAGTGGACTATATAACCCTTTTTTGTCATGTGAAGTGTAGAACTCAATAGTTTTAATCAAATAAAAGCTGTCACACTTTACATAAGTGTTCATGTTTCAAACTAATTACAGAATACTCAGTAAAAGTAAGTACTGGATAAGACTAATGAGCAGTGTGCTTGTTTTCTGAAGCAGCTTGTAACTACAAATTGCTATCGTGATGTATTGTATTTACATGGATTGAATAAAATGTATTTTTTGTTTCTTTATCATCTTATTTTATTTCCTCTGATTATGCTAGATTCTCCTGTTTATTTAAAATAATGCACAGATAATGGTATTTCATAAGTGGGCAACATCCACTAAAATAGACATGGCTCATATATATAGGCAACACTTACTGTATGAGCTGTTTTATGACTGTGGGTCTTCTCCAAAAGAATCAATGAGGAACTCACTTTCTCTGAGTGCTCTTGTGTGTGTGTGTGTGTGTGTATGTGTGTGTGGGCAGGTTTTATACTCCTCCGTCTTTGTTGGAGTCTCATTGTGGGCTTTATTTACGTCTGGCTCGCGCAGGTCTCGCCTGCTAACTGGCCTGTCAGTCTGCATTAGATCTTGCTGTTTGAAAAGTGTACAATACAAAGCCCCGACCCTCCATTTAGAGAAGCACACATCAGCGCACTTTAACTGGAGGGAGGTGATGAGAAGACAACTATAGGACTCCATCATATACTCTGAGGTGTAACCCAGTTTGACCTTCTTTCCATCGCTGGTGTTTGTGTGGGTCATGTTATGCCCACATTGTGGGGACAGGCAAAGCAAGCAAGAGGCTGTGCAGAGACAATGCTGAGGTGTTTAAAAGTAAAGATAACAAATCATATCAGAAAATCTGGACGAAACAAAACAAAACAAAACAAAACAAAAATGGAAATAAATAAAAATGATAATTAACAAATAAATAAATAAAGTATATAAATGTCTCATCATTTTTGCAAGGCATTGTTAATATTATTAAATAATATTTGCACATTCAAATTAAATATTTACAAAACAATAATGTTCTTCAAACAAAAAATAAATAAAAAATAATAAATAAATAAATAAATAAAGTGCACAAATGCATCATCAAATTTTGCAAGTCATTGATAATATTATTAAATAAACTTTGTTCATTAAAATTAAATATTTATGAAACAATAATGTTCTTCAAACAAAAATAAATAAAAATAATAAATAATGTGTGCAAATAACTCATCAAATTGTGCAAGTCATTGATAATATTATTAAATAATCTGTGTACATTAAAATGAAATATTTACAAAACAATAATGTTCTTCAAACAAAACAAAACAAAATAAAGTAAAAACAATTGAATAAATAAAAATAGAAATAAATAAAATGATAACAAACAAATAAAGTGCACAAGTAATTGTTATTATTATTAAATAATATTTGTACATTAAAATTAAATATTTATAAAACAATAATGTTCTTCAAACATAATAAATAAAAATAATAAATAAATAAATAAATAAAAGCACAAATGCATCAACGTTTTGCAAGTCATTGTTATTATTATTAAATAATATTTGTACATTAAAATTAAATATTTATAAAACATAAATAATAAGTAAATAAATAAATAAGTAAATGCACAAATTCTTTGTCAGATTGTGCAAGTCATCGTTAACATTATTAAATAATCATTGTACTTTAAAATTAAATATTTATAAAACAATAATGTTCTTCAAACATAAATAATAAATAAAAAATAAAAAAATAAATTAATGAATGAATAAATGAATAAATAATGCACAAATGCTTTGTCAAATTGTGCAAGTCATTGTTAACATTATTAAATAATCATTGTACTTTAAAATTAAATATTTACAAAACAATAATGTTCTTCAAACAAAAAAGCAAAGCAAAAATAAACAAATAAACAAATGAAATGGAAATAAATAAAAATGATAAACAAACAATTAAATAAATAAATAAATACATTAAAATTAAATATCTACAAAACAGTAATGTTCTTCAAACAAAATAAAAAAACAAAACAAATATAATTGAACAAATAAAATGGAAATAAACAAAATTATAACAAAGTACACAAATGTCTCATCATTTTGCAAGTCATTGTTAATGTTATTAAATAATATTTGTACATTCAAATAAAATATTTACAAAACAATAATGTTCTTCAAACACAATAAATAAATAAAAATAATAAATAAATAAATAATAAATAAATAAATAATGTGCACAAATGCCTCATCAAATTGTGCAAGTCATTAATAATATTATTATATAATCTTTGTATATTAAAATTAAATATTTACAAAATAATAATGTTCTTCGAACAAAAAATAAAACAAAAACAAGTGAACAAATGAACAAATAAAAATTAATAATAATAATAAACAAATAAAGTGCACAAATGTCTCATAAAATGGTGTTAATATTCGTTAATATCAAATAATCTTTGTAAATTAAAAATAAAATATTTACTGAAGAATTGTGTTCTTCAAAGAACAGTATCTGCTGTTCTTTCATCCAAAAATATCACACAACTATTTATAGCAGTTTGTGGTTGAGCGTGTGTGTGTTTGAGCGTGTGTGTGTGTGTGTGTGTGTGTGTGTGTGTTTGAGCGCGCGCGCGCGCGCGCGTGTGTGTGTGTGTGTGTGTTTGAGCGTGTGTGTGTGTGTGTGTGTGTGTTTGAGCGTGTGTGTGTGTGTGTGTGTGTGTGTAGCAGGGAGGAGGGAAGCTTTTAAGAGAGGAAGCAGAGGCTACAGTGATGTAATGAGAAGTGAAGTGCTCCATGGCAGTACAGGCTCAACCTGTAAAAGATTCATCACTCTGCCTCATGTTCAGAGAGGAAGAGTCGAGCAGCAGGAGGAGGAACCGCTTTAAAGGCTTCTCTATAATGGATCAACACAGACAGAGCCAAGCTGTCATGGCTAAAAGACAAGAGTTAGTTATTAACATTCACTTCATCATTAATACCTTTACTGTATGCATATGTGTGTGTGTGATATTTACAGTGTTTTGGCAAAGTACTTGTTTATTATGTCAATAAATATGGATCTGAACAGGGAAAATGGGGGTATGAAAGGGGAATGTAGCTTTAGGCAGATGGACTTATCAATACAGCAAATGAAGTGTCTCTCTGAACAGACTGAGCATTTACAGTAGTTATGATTTGATAAAAACTTAATGTCTCAAAAAAATTGTCAATACGTTTCCCTATAATCTTCCATTGTAAGTGCATATCTGAAAATAAGACCAGTCAAAGCAGCAAAAAATGAATCCTGCATTACGCTCAGCACTGACTGCATTTTTGTTTGTCCATCAACTGCCTTCTATCTGGCTCATTTTCATACAGTAGATTTAAATGTGAAAAAAAGAGGAAAACACTATGCTGACAAATTATTAGTGTGTTGAATGATGATAATTGTGTTGGTTATTTTAATGTGAACAATTAAGGGATACATAACACAGCTTACTTTTCAAAAAAATATAATGGGGTGTAGCTTTGATACGCGACCGGCAGATGGCGGTAATAGACTTCAAAGAGGCGAACATTAGTTCCTTCCATCATAGAGTGCAGACTTTCAACAGATGTGACTGCAGATACACAATTCATTTTCTGTCTAAAGTTTGTGACAGTACAGATCTGACATGTTTATCTCAGCCATGAAAAACTGAAAACATAGTGTTCGCCATCACTGTCAAAATAACTAAATAAACAAATAAATAATGTTAAAAGATGATCGCATAAAATATATACGTCTCAGAATACGAATATAAAATACTTTGTATAAACCAGTGCTAAATGACTAACGTTGGATTGTCTGTTTGTTAGATTTTTACATTTTTTAACTGCAAAACACAACCATGTGTTATCAATGGTGAAAAACATTCACGATGCAGAAAAAAAGCAAACAGCAATGAAGAGGTTAAACGAAATTTATATATATAAATCCTCCTGACACCCAGCTATGGAGTTTGGTCCTTATATTTTTAGCGAATTAGTCCTGTAAAGAGCACATTCAGAGCTTTTCAGAGATACCAAATGTTCGGAGGTTTCACCATGACCACTCCCTCTCATTGGTCTTTAAAATGGCTGACATTAATTTAGTGATCAAATTTAACACCCTTATGGAAATATGATAATATTTTGTAATTAGCATTTAAATCTGACTAATTTTCAAATTGTTTGTCACAAATCAACAGCTCAGGAAAAATGTTATGCACTCTAAAAAAAATGGTGCTATATACTACTAAAAGTGGTACTTTGGCTCGTAATCATAGGAGAACCACTTTAAGTGCTGTATAGCAACAAATCTTGGTGCTTCAGTGGTTCTTTGGGATGACTGAGGTGCTATATAGCACCGCTACCGTATACAGCCCCTGTTAAGCCCCTTTAAAGGTTCTTTACAAGGCAAAGTAAAGATGGTGCTGGTGCTGTTTAGCACCATTTTTGTTTTTGTTTGCATTTTTTAAATAAAATGCGATATGGCACCTCCATTTGACAAAGGTGCTGTAGAGCACCTTTAAAGGGGACCTATTGTGCCCCATTTTACAAGATGTAAAATAAGTCTCTGATGTCCCCAGAGTGTGTATGTTAAGTTTTAGCTCAAAATACCCCACAGATAATTTTTTATAGCATGTTAAAATTGCCACTTTTTGGGGTTGAGCAAAAACGCGCCGTTTCAGCGTGTGCCCTTTAAATGGAAATGAGCTGCTGCGTTTGGCCTAATAGGGCGGAGCTTCAAGAGCTGATTCTCCGGTGTCAGGATCAGTCAAGACGCACTATAATGTCAGAAACTGTGAATGTATGCTGCATGGAGATAGAACAGGTATAGTTTAGTTCAATTATGGTTATAACTTATATTGTCTTCTTCCACTATATTAGTACAAGCCTGTTGTACCGGACCCGGTCCGAATGATGGCCAAAACTTTACAGATGAGTTTTATGATGTTTATTGTACTTCACACAAAAGATGAAGCGTCCGTTTTCACTCTAGAAAATCACTGTAAGAGCTTAATAAAACACAGTGCAAGTGTGCATTAAAATATTATCCATAAACTCTCTCTCTCCCTTGCATTATCATCAACATACATAGCGAAGTACACAGAAACACTCGTTACAACTAACAGTATAAATAAAGACCTTATGCCTTTTCGGGTGGTGCTTAATAAATTGGTAAACTTTATATCTGTAAATCAACTCCGATGAACTGTAATAAATGTGCTCTCACCTTCATTACTGCCGTATCCAGTATCACTCTGGAGAATGTAAGCTGGATCACGAACAGTTTACTGATCTATCCTTGAGTAACAAATTTTTAGCACAACCTCTGTTTTGTATTTTCCCTTTGTATTGACATTCGTTCACAAAGCAGTCCGGTGTGAAATGATTCGCGCAGACATAATCGAATTTCGGTAGAATTGAGGGAGCATTTTCTTCGAAAACCAAATGAATCCACCTCGTCTTCAGCGGCTCAGATTTCAGGAGTAAACGGAGAGAGCTATGTGGATTAATCCATCCAGCTACAGAACACCTAAAACGCTTGGGAGACATTTTCGTCAGTGCAACAATGGCGGACTGTGTACAACTCGCTGTGAACTTGCTCAGGGCGGTTCTATGTTAAAACGGCAGTGTCTGTCAACATTCGTGGGCGGGGCCTGTGGCTAATGTGACGTCACACTGCCAGGGATCTGGAAACGGCTTGTTCTGAGACCCTGCTTATGATTTATGGGGAAAGGAGTGGTTGGATTTTTATCATTATAGGGTGGTTGTGTACACACACTGCTAACACACATTTATGTCCAAACACCATGCAAAAGTGAATTTTGCATAATAGGTCCCCTTTAAAGATATGGTGCTACATAGCACCAAAAGTGGTTCCCCTATGATTACAAGCCAAGAACCAATTTTTGTGCTATATAGCACTTTTTTTTTTTTTTTTAGAGTGTGGGGTTTCAAATCAAAATATGACTTTCTGTTACGAAACAGGACATCGATTTTATACGTCCTCAGTAGAGGACAACAGGACTTAAAGCATGTTTATCGGGCATTTTGGGAGACACAACAAGTGAATAGGGAAAGAAATGATATATTCCTATGAAATATTAGATATTATTATAAAAATCTTGCCAGTTATTACTCCAGTTATTGCACTTCTTTATTCATTACATATTGCCCCAAAAACACATGAATATGCAAATTAGATACATTGTATATAATGGGAAAACATGTCTATGGCCATTTTACACACATATTGCATAAAGCCAGTGGCGTAACTTTGTTTTAAAAAGTGGGTGGGACAGGAATGTGTGTGTGTGTGGGGGGGGGGGGTATCATTACAATTATAAATGCACAAAATTTATCGACATAGACCTCATGTTTAATATGATAGTTTCGTCCTTATATCTGTTGTTAGTCCCGAGAACATTTGCATTAATAAATACGTGGATCCGCAACGTTTTATAAGATTGGGCTGATGGACAAGGGGTAGAATTTTAGTTCAGCATGCCAGAGGTTCTGGGTTCTAATCCGCCCTCTTGTAATTTATTTTATTTTTTTTTTTCATTAAAACCAAAGATGTTCATCAGTGATTGTATATCAAGAGCAGGGACACGTTTATGTGTATTTTATTTTGTGATTTCACTGTAAAGAATAGAGTCTCCGGCCGCAACAGCGTTAGAGATAGATTAAAGCGCTCGTCCGTGTGAAGACTGCGCAGTGTGCACGAGCGCCAAGAGAACACTGTTGCGCCACTGATAACAGCGGCAACGAGCACTCAACATGATTTCAAAAACAACACATCCCAGCGACAGATCGCCTATTATTTAACACAAACGAATGAATTGCTAATCATCTAGAAATGTTTCTTTTGTATTAGTATCCGTGCCGCGAGATGTTTCAAAAAGTGGTGGGGACAATGTCGACCCTGGCAAAAAGTGGTGGGGACATGTCCCACCCGTCCCACCCGCAAATTACGCCTATGCATAAAGCAAAATGGTATATCAAATCATTCTGTTATATCTTTCATAACATAGTTGAGAATCATCTTTATACAAAGTTTGGTATAAAAAAATCCTGAAACCTAAAAATTTATTGACGGTTAAAAAAAAAATCCTATTGTTTTTGCCTTTTCATGTCTATTCATGTCTTATTTTAATTTTAAAATAAAAGTCCTGGTGTCTTCTTCAGAGGACATAGCATAACATATGAATAAAATATTATTTTTCATGTTATTTTCCAATTTTTTTCTTATGCTCTAAACAAATGTAATGACAAAAAAATAAATAAATAAATAAATAAAATAAAATAAAATAAAAACAATTCACAAAACTTTTTTTTTTCTGGTAGTCAGGAGGATATAGCTCTCTCTCTCTCTCTCTCTCTCTCTCTCTATATATATATATATTGTACTGTATTGTAAAAATGGTGGTAACAAATGAATCCTAATTATTGCATTATTGCACAGGCTTAAATATTACTTAGTACCACAAATTCCCTCTAAACAGAAATTTTAAATAAAAAATATTATTGAGCAAAAATATATAACATTGATTTTACTGGGGAAAAAAGAAACAGTTATAGGTTTTTGGCCACTTTTGACTGGGAATGTGTGGGTGTGAAGAATGAAGAGCTAAACTAAGACCAGCAGACCATCTTTGGCTGGTTTATGTTTTCTTTCTTTCTTTCTTTCTTTAGCAAGGACGTGGTCTCTAGATATGGTTTTTAAGGGGTTTTAAGCTTGTTGTTTGGTGGTCTTATGTGGTCTCCAAACCTGGTAATGTATGCTGATTTTAGAGGTGTTTTGGGCACTTTTGAGCTGATCAGGCAGGGATATCAGCTGGGCAACCAGCTAAACCAGCTGAGTTGACAGTCTTCTGAGACCAGATTAAACCAGACAACCAACACTTGTTTGGTTTAAGCTTTTGCTTATGGTTCCTATGATTTTTTTCCCGCTCCAGTCCAGTTTTAGGGTTCGAAACAACAACAACAACAACAACACACACCGTGGTTTATTAACACAGCCTGTGTCTGTGTGTGTGTGTGTGTGTGTGAGAACAAGCCATTGTGATTTACATACACCCCCTCTGCCTGCTACCCCCGCCCCTCTTACCCCGTCTACGGTCTACCCCTTGTTCTTCAGCCTCTTTCTTCGCACTTCAGTCACTCACACCCGAGTCTCACACACTCCTCCAGCTACACTCACGCGACGCGCTGCCCGTGTTCAGCTTTCACACTTCCACGCGCGTTTCACTGAGCGCCGCGGGAAACAATGGGAACGGAGCCGCTTTGTGTCGGACAGAGACTGACGTGCTTCTCTGTGTTTGTTTAGGACTTTCTGCTGATAGACTCATAGCTATATTCAGGATCCCATTATCACGCTTTAACACAATGGGCTGCTGCAGCGGACGGTGCACCCTTATATTTCTCTGCACGTTTCAGTTGGTAAGTTTGTTTTCTGAAAGAAAAAAAAAAAAGGTATTTCATACCGATAATTATGAGTGTTGATAACCATGTAGCTATGCGAGCTGTTTAGTTTATAATACGCCTGCCTTTTGCTTTGTTGTTGTTGTAATGTTGCTGTTGCACCGGATAATACACAATGAGTTTATTATTTAAACACTGTGTGTGCTTGAACTCTTGTCTTGATCTGAGTTAAGCTTGAACATATGTTTAAGTAGTTGGACCCTCCATAAAATAACCCAGAGTTGTAAAAGACACTTTTATAGCCAGTTGAGTGCTTCTGCTCTTGCACTATTTCAGCTTCAGTCAACCCAGATGAACTTTTCTCATAGTGCCATACAAAATTGGGAGTGCTGGGACAACACAGGATACAGGACTGCAAAAATGAGTTTATCTACCAATTAATTTTTTTTTTTTTTTTTGGATTAATCTGTTAAACAAAAAATATGTTTTATCATGCTGGTCATTCAATGCACTAATGCTGCCAGATGCAAAACATGTAATGCTGAAGTGTAGTATATTATAATATATCATATTATAGTAAACCATACAGTTATATTTGCATATTTTTAAATATTTTATAATGTAATGTTAAGATTATTATAAATACAGAAAATCTAGCATTCAAACCAGTATTTAACCCAATTTTCAACTCCATCTGTTGAATTGTCACCACCATTAGACTGAAAATCAGCTGACAGTGTTGACATAACCATATGATAACCATATATTTATATTATATATTATTTATATATATATTATTTAAAACACATGAATTAAATGCAGTAGCAGTTTTGTTTTTCTGACATTGTTAGTTAAATTATCTAAAAATCCCAAACCATTTCTTTACAATTTGGGTGAGATATATTAGCTTTACATGACAAAATATATGCGTTACTTAAAGGGATATTTCACAAAAAAAATGAAATTTACGTCATAAATTATTCACCCTTATGCTGTTCCAAATCTGTATGAGTTTCTTTCTTCTGTTGAATTAAATTTTTTTTTTTTTTTTTTTTTTTGAAGAATGTTGGTAATCAAACAGTTGATGGTAGCCATTGACTTCCATAGTATGAAAAAAAATACTATGGAAGTCAATGGGGTCCATCAAATGTCTGGTTACCAACATTCTTCAAAATATCTTCCTTTGTGTTCAAAAGAAGAAATAAACTCATACAGGTTTGGAACAACATGAGGGTGAGTAAATGATGACAGAATTTTCATTTTTGGGTGAACTATCCCTTTAAGTCATCATGAAATGAAAATTCACCCTTTATATTTTCTAAATGCATTTTATAGACCTTACTGTAAATGTTTATTTATTTATTTTATTTTTTTTACTGTTTTTACTTTTTTTTAACTTCATAATTTTTAATCAATATCATAACTCAATCTTCCAGTGAAAGGACAGACATCTTTCTGATGATGTATGCAGGACTTCTCCAATCATTTAGTCCGCTTAGAAAATGAAACACAAATAAAAACCTCACATTCACATTTGCCTTCATCCAATCAACAACCGATGCATAAAACCAAGTCCCGTCCTACATTTTGTTGATAATCTGTCTGTTTTACTCGAATGTACATCATAATATGATAGAAAACATCTGTCACATGATGAAGTTTCCATAAATATCTGACTGTGTTGACACACAGAGGGTACATGCTTTTGAACAATAGTTTAGTATGTGAAAGTTCATAGCAAGGACTCTATAGACCCCACGGTAAGCCTCTCGGCACTAAATTGATCTGTTTGCACTCTTGGCGGGAGCTTTCAGTGGTTAGTCATTAGTTAGATCTACCCATGTTCCTGTCAAAGAGAGAGATGTTCGTCTCTCCTCAAGAAGCTATTATACTGTAATTGTCGCTTAATCTTTATTGCAGCCCGCTCTGGTTCATTGGATACTCTATCCTAGCTTAAGTGTTCATAGAAGTTGTATGTCAGTGAAATGTTATATTGTCTTCAAAGTCAGCCATCATCATTCTGCTGTGAGTGGCTGGTGTCCTAATTTCCATACGGAAAGTCTTGCAGCTGCTTTTTGCATTGTTTCAGTCAACCTCCCCCATTCGCAATCCCAGTCTCAACAACTGAACCGATCCCACGACAATGTAAACAGGCGTTGTACGCCTACACCATTAAACAGCTGCAGGAGACTGATTGCGCATTATTCAAATTTAACTGCCGTTGACACTGTCAAGTAGACATTCTTGTTTTCTACCTTAAATATGGCACTGCTTGTGTAATGCTCAGTGGAGATGCTGTCCATTCTTCCCACAATCCTCTCTGACAGGAGCATTAAAAAGCCGTTGACACATGCCCCCTAAAGACAGATGTGTAATACACCTCGGCCCACATGCATGTTTGCACGTCACACACACACTAGGTCACTGTCAGACCTTCTGAGCTTGACAGGGTCCATCTTCTTTCATTTTAGGCACCTCGGGGGAAAAACATTCCTGGGCTTTGATGTAGTTCTGCTTTCTGTCTTCCTATGAGATCTTATTATCTTGATGTCACAGAGTTTACCGAACGAGTCGGCAGTTACTGATGTTCCCGCTCGTACTGTTCTCAGTGGAAAGATGTCACAAAACTGTTAGACTAACTGGGAATATTAGTCATTTATTGGATGATTGGTGGATTGACACTTCTCTATTACTGTTGCTTTTACTTAAGGAAGGTTTTATACTTTTCACTTTAAGGTGAAATACAAGAGATTTGAACAAATTCCTCATGCTACGTAATAAACTTCGCCTCGTAACTTGTTTCTCACTGTGGCTTGTTAAAGAAATTTGTGGTATTTCAAGTGATCGGATGAATTTGTAAAATCGATGAAAAATTACACAGATTTACACTGAAGGAAAGACATGATCCATATCTGGAGACCAGAATTAGTGATACACATAGGGTTGCCAGGTTTTCACAACAAAACCCGTCCAATTGCTAAATCTGTGTTTTTTTAGGCGGGGTTAAATTCGCATTACAGGTACAATTTGCATTACAGAGGCTAAATATCATGTTGTTTGGGGTCACTTCAACCCGCAGACATGAAAAACAACCCGTGGTAGCAGTGTTAAAGTAGCCCAATTCTGTGGGAAACAGTGGACTTGGCAACACTGGATACACAATCAGTTTCGGTTGTCAGATGATGTTAGCTTTTTGAATTAACCCTTTTTACACCTTTTGTGTTCCTGGTCAAAAATGACCATCCTTTTAAAAATAGCTTGTAAACCACTTGCTATCCTATATTATCACCAAATATTGGATTCAATCTTTTTTGTCAACTTGTTTTCTTTCAATTAGGACAGGTTTTGTATTTCTTTTTGGAACTGATTGATCGTAGGCCTCATTGATCTGAGCTTATGCACCTCAGTTTTTGAGTGAAAAAAGCATTATTTGTGGATAAATTTGCCAATATTCAACAAAATATGGAAACAATTGGCACTGTTTATCACACTATTTTGCTTTAAAGTTTAACCAGGAAATTTGTTTTTAAATGCTTTTATTTTGTACAAAATGGAAAAAAGTCAGACTTGTGGTGTTCCTGGTCAAAAATTACAAAAAAAAAAAGAGCATATAAATTTCTTGTTATGCTATGTTATCACCAAATATTGGATTCAATCTTATTGTCAACTTGTTCTCTTTCAGTTAGGACAGGTTTTGTATTTATTTTTGAAACTGATTGATGGCAGACCTTTTTTGTAGGCCGGTCATTTTTGACTGGGAACACCACAAGTGTGACTTTGTGCCATTTTGTACAAAATAAAAGCATTTAAAAACAAACTTCCTGGTAAAACATTAAAGCACATGTGATAAATTGTACAGAATATTTTTACATTTTATTCAATATTGCCAAAATTACCCACAAATAATGCTTTTTTGGTTCAAAAATTCTCAACATTTTTGGGGAAGTAGTTATACTGGCATTTTCGGGAAAAATAAAATCCTCTCCGGGTCAAAATGACCCGAACACAACATGAGGGTTAATCAGTAACGTTCAATATTGGTACAATTAGTTAATGCTCATTTTTAGATTTAGATAATGACAATATGAAATCAAACTTAAAGTTAAAAACACTTTAAAAACACTAATAATTTAATAGCACTGTTAAATGTAATCTTTATCAAGTCTCAAGATCTTCTGGAGAAATGACTTCTCTCTGGTGACTTATGCCAGACTTTTCCAGTCGCTTTGTTTGCTTTAACCCTATCCCTCCACAATTGACTGGAATCTCATATTCATTTTTGACTGCAACATTCACCTCTCACAATCCAATCTACAACTTTTTCAGTAATCCTTTGTGACTTGGATGCACGTCACAATATGGAAGAAAAGATCTGTTGCTAACTCTGTTTCTTTTCTGTTTCTGTCTTTTAATGTCAGACCATCACTAACCAGAATATCATATGGAAGTGAGTCCAATAAGCAAACTACCCAGAAAACCTTCCATAGCACCTTCCAAAGTAACCACATAGCAATGCCATAGCATCATGGCTGCAAGGTTGACATGTACAAGTTTAGCTAAGGACCTTGAATGGCTCCTCACTGCTCAATTCCACACACTCTTCCTCGGAAATCATTCCATATTGTTGTGATGTTTGTGAAAGGTGTACACACCTGTTTGTGTGCAGGATAAGGGAAGGAGAGGAACAGACACACAGGAGCATGGGAAACACAGGTTGACAAACATACACACACACAGAAACGGTTTTCAGCTTTATCCTTTGTTGCTCTTGAGGAACATCTGGTTTGGTTCCTCCTCCTCCATATCTCTGTTCTTGCAGTAATAGATGGGGAGTTTGTTTAAAAGCACATGAAACTGTCAGCAGCTGGTTTAAAGACTCCCTGGTGGTGAGTTAAACTTGCTTTTTTCTTATAGGCATTCTCCACATAGACCTGACTTGGAAATCACTAGTTTTGGAGTGAATTGGACAGTTATCGAGTTCATTGTAATTCTGAGATGTTCTCCTCCATGAACCATCTCTCATTACCACTTCTCTCGCATGATTGGGCTGTGCAGGGATTTGTGGTTAACCCAGGAGGAATTTAGTCTGTATCCAGGCAAAGCTTAATAATGAGGTTTTCTTGATTAAAAATTCTTTCTTTTGTTAACAAGCAGCTTGAATTTTTATCTTTGACTTAAAGGAATAATTCACAGCAGAATGAAACTCTCGTTCCAAACCAGTATGACTTTTCTATGGAAGCTTGTTTCTGCCACAGAATAAAACAATTTAAAAGATTTGTGACTTTTTATCTCACAATTTTGACTTTTTTTTTCTCAGAATTGCGAGATATAAACTCCCAATTGCGAGTTATAAAGTCCAGTTCTGAGGGGGAAAAATGACTGACTTTTTTCTCAGTTTGCTTATAGTTTATATCTTGCAATTCGGACTTTATAACTCACAATTGCGACTTTATCTTGCAATTCGGACTTTATAACTTGCAATTGCGAGTTTAGGCTATACCTCGCAATTCGGACTTTATAACTCACAATTCTCACTTTATAACTCACAATTGCGAGTTTATATCTCGCAATTCGTAATTTATAACTCACAATTCGGACTTTATAACTCACAATTCGTACTTTATAACTCGCAATTGCGAGTTTATATCTCGCAATTCAGACTTTATAACTCAATTGGTGCTTTATAACTCACAATTGCAAGTTTATATCTCGCAATTCAGACTTTATAACTCGCAATTGCGAGTTTATATCTTGCAATTCGGACTTTATAACTCAATTGGTGCTTTATAACTCACAATTGCAAGTTTATATCTCGCAATTTGGACTTTATAACTCGCAATTGCGACTATATCTCGCAATCCGGACTTTATAACTCGCAATTGCGAGTTTATATCTCGCAATTCGGACTTTATAACTCAATTCGTGCTTTATAACTCACAATTGCAAGTTTATATCTCGCAATTCGGACTTTATAACTCGCAATTGCGACTATATCTCGCAATCCGGACTTTATAACTCGCTTTTACGAGTTTAGGCTATACCTTGCAATTCAGACTTTATAACTCGCAGTTCGGACTTTATAACTCGCAATTGCGACTATCTAGCAATCCGGACTTTATAACTCGCAATTGTGAGTTTAGCCTATATCTCGCAATTCGGACTTTATAACTCACAATTGCGACCCTATATCTCGTAATTTAGACTTTATTACTCGCAATTGCGAGTTTATATCAATCAATTCTGAGAATTGAGAGATGTAAACTCACAATTGCAAGAAAAAAGTCAGAATTGCGAGATATAGGCTAAACACAATTACCTATTATTTTTTTTATTTTTTTTTTCAGTGGCGGAAACAAGCTTCGATACTTTTCTTCTGTGGAACACAAAAGAAGGAATTTTGAAGCAGGTCTTATTTATCATATGGACTACTTTTATGGTGTTTTTGGTCCCTATGCTTCTATGGGAAACAAAAACAGCGTAAACTTTTTTTTTCTTTTTTTTCTTTTTTTTTTTTACATAGAAGAAAATCATGTGGATTTGGAATGACATGAGTGTGAGTAGATTTCATTTTTGTGTGAGCTAATTCTTTAAGTATTTTAGAGGTGGAGATTATGTCTAAAAGTGCACGCACATACACAAAACACTGCCTTGTGCAATAAATTTCCTCTACAGTATCTGTTTCCTTACGAGACGAAACAAACGAGGACAGAAATGGAGAGACGCTTTGAAGTGAGCCAGAAAAGGAGGGCTAATCAGTCAAAGAGTGTAGTACATGCCGTGTTGTACACACTGGTGACTAGAGAGGAAAAGACACACTTAATGGTGAATAGAGAAAGTGACTGATGGACTGTGGGTAATATATGGCATTGGCTTTGACCTCTTTATGGCAGAGCAGAGAGGCTAGTGGAGAGATACGGTAATGAGGTCAGGAGGAGGATACTCTCTGACTTCTGACCCGTGAACGAACGCATACACGTCAAATCGAGGCCTGAATGTTGAATAGATACCAGACCTCTGTGGTACCATCCACATGCACATTATCCCTATCATTACCTACAGATTAAAGGAATGTTCTGCATTGATAGCATTATAATCTTCATTTGTACAATTTTTTTTTTTTTTAATTAATAAACTGAAGTCTATGTGGCAAGGCATTGCAGAGAGTTTGTAAACGAAATATATGTACTTTTTTTTTTGTTGCTAAACACTTATATTCTTCTAAATCATCCTTCAAAGCCTATACAGCCAACTGCCAAATAACACGTTCTGTGCCAGCGTGAGAGGAAATAACTCTCCATGCCAGCAGGTGCCGGTAGCCTGTATTCATAATTTAGAAAGGGAAACTAGAAAAGCAGCTCTTGTTTACCATTTTTCCCTTTCAACTTCATTGTTTGCTTGCTTTCATCATTTGCATTTTTCTTTTTGTGCACTGGTTCGCTAAGCTGAACATCCAATCAGAGTTATCTCTCTCACCGACGTGCTGGTGGCTGATCAAAGTCTCTTTCAAGGAAAGTCTGTTCACTCAGCGGCCATATTTGCGACACCTTCAGGCAGATATTTCAGGCATCCAAGACCAAGTCCTATATCTACTTGAGTGGGGGAATCCTGAAATCTTAAAAATCTTAAAATCTTGTTGAACTCACATTTAAATAACATATTTCAAATCAACAACAAAATCGAACATGAACTGTCCCATAAATGCTGTTTCATATGCTCAAATAGTGTTAAAAAAAGCATATTTTTTCAGGCTAGACTAGCCAATGCGCATGTGCAGGAGCTTCTAACGGCAGCTGCAGTGATGTGATGACTTTACCAATTGTAAATTGCGGGACTTATTCCGCCATATTGCGTGTTGCACTTTCTCCTATTCATAAGTAATATGAGTGCATCGTCTTTGTATATCTAAGCCACTGATTCATCATGCTCAGTCGGCCAAAAAGCTGGCGACAGGGGTCCAACTAGTGGCAACATGCAGCAAACCGCACAAAAACTATGGCTGACATTGGCTGACTGGCGGCTTGGTGTTTTACAGCCAGGGCCGCATTAATGCACGGGCTAAGCCCAGGGCCCGGGCTAAGGGATGGAATACATGATCTTCCAACTTAAAGTTATGTAGGCTACATTAACAGTAATTTAGGACAAATATAATTTAATGGAAACTATGTGAGTGGCGCTCTATGGCGCGGCAGGATTCTGAACAGTTGTAGCTGGACGCCGCGGACACCCATAGAAAACAATGAGTGTTCAAATTTTAAAGATGCGGCACGGTGCAGCAGAGTCCTGCACGCGGGCGGGTACCCAACGGGTGACCCGCCAAATTTTATGTAACGGGTGGAATAATATTTACGTGTCGGGTGCGGGTCAGACTGCGGGTCCAATAGTCAATGTAAACCCTAATGCTCAAAATACTTAATTGGTTTGAGTAGGACCAACTTAAATTGAACAAATTAGTTCAGTTAAATTAACTGCTATGCGTATTTAGCACTTTCTTTTTCTTTTGAGTTCACAGCACTGACATATTTCAAGTAAACTGAACTGTTTCATTGTTTTGAGTTGTATGAACTCATTTCTTTTAATTTAGACTAACTTAAGTTTAACTGAAACTGGACTGGGATTTCTATTTCCCAGCATGTTTTGCCCATGACACTCGAAAGGGAGAGTAAATGCTAAAATTAAGTGTTATATAATGTTTTTTTTTTTGTGTGCGTATGTGCAAGTTTAATGGTAAGGGAGATTTAGTAGTGATTAATGTTTTGTTATACTAATTTAGAAGAGTTTCTGTTAATGTGGGTTTTGGAGAGTTACCATCATGGTGACAAGTAGCGAATGCAGCTTGGTATGAGAGCAGGTAAGTTACATGTTTTAAGTTGCTGTACTCATTCAGTAAGTGCTATACCATGCCATTGTTAACATGTTAGCAAATTAACAAGTTGGCATTTTTTGTATTTTCTTAGGGTTTACAGTGAAGTAAATAACTCATTTGATTTGCAAGAACTCAAAATAAAAAAGTTAATTAACTAAATATTTTGTTAATTGCTATCAAAATATATGAGTTAGCTAACTCAGTACTTCAAGTTAGGAGCAATTAACATGCATGAGTACTACAAACTCAAAACTTGATAGTTCTGCTTACTTAAAATAGGAAACATCATAACTCAAAAAATTTGATGTAACTGATTACCTCAAATTTGAGTTAGCCCAACTTATTACAGTGAAGACTATTCCAACTCAATTCAGTGCATTTGACAGCTGCTTTCAAATGGTCCCGTGCTTATTTGTGTTCACGCTCTGTCTGTAGACCGTTAAAGGCTTCTAATTACAGCAGGATTTGCAGCGCTGAGCATTGTAGCCAATCGCGCTGCATCTGATTGAAAGCTATAGTGATTATTAAAGGGAGCACGCTTTGCTCGCTTTATGTATTTAATATAGGCTATTTACATGAATAAAGGTTTTAGAATATTTTTCGTGCTGCTACAAAGAGGACCAGCGGCCAGGTAAACGCTTAGTTTCAGAAGAGACAACCGCGTTTAAATGCCCAGTGAATCTGATAAAATATTTACTAGCTTTAAGCTTAGTTAAATAGCCCTACTAAAACACTCTTTGTTCTATTATTTTACTTGTGTTGTTTAATTCAATGTTTAATTAGATGCAGTGACATATAATGCTTAATGTTGGTTTTATTGCTTGTGTTAGGCTACATAAGAAAAATATTTTTGTCTACATGATGTAGGAGATTTAATGCGGGGTCGGGTCGCGGTTTTTATGTCAAACGGGTCGGGTGCGGGCTAAAATTAGTGTTTCTGTCGGATATCGGGTCGGGTGTGCTGTTAATAACTGCGGGTGCGGGTTTATAAAACAGAACCCGTGCAGGTCTCTGCGGCGTGGCACGGCACGGTGCTGTGCTTCTCATCCGGGTGCGACCCACTTCAGTCAAAAGTTTGATTTGATAGGAAGATGGAGCTGATGTAGGCAGTAGTTCTATACTGTAAGTAGCCTGTGCAAATAGTTCGGACTATGTGCCAATATGTAGTTCATGCAGTGATATTTGTGTATATTTTATATGACAGACTTATAGGTTCGGATGTTTTATGGCATTTATTGCTGCAAAATAAAAGGCTGATAACTTTGTAAATAAGTAGATTGAGTGAATGTAGGTAATAGTTCTGGTGGATGAAGGGCCCCTCAAGAGGCAAAGCCCAAGGACCTCTGATAGTCTTAATGCGGCAAGTATTAACAATGAGACCATTATGCCAGGCTAGCAAACAGTAACATAAAATTACCTCAGGTATCCAGCGCTAGTTTCGACAACATTGTCTTGAACCCTGAAGTTGCAGTGAAAAAGACTAGGTGTTGTTTTTATTCCACTATATTGACGTTGTCAGCTATATTCACTGTTAGATTAGATCGATTACACTAGAAACATGGCATGCTGAGGACATCTGCTGGTTAAAGCCGTGTAAATGCAACAAGAACAGCAAAAACGTTGTACATACTTTGAAACCGCGGGGCGTGAGCTTAGAATAAACAGACCGTTATCGTTCGTTGGTGTGAACTCAAATACAGTTATCGTTATAGTTATCTTTATAGTTATTGTTCTTGGTGTGAACGGGCCTTAAATGATTTTCTGTGGTAATCGACAGCATGTCATCGATTCTGTGACGAGCTTAACTTGTATTGAACCCGTATTGAAAGGTTCCTGTAATGTACACACATGCATAATAAAGGTTCATTTGGCATGCCCACCAGCCCCCCTTTCCTCTTGGTCCATCTATAAGAAGTAAAGTTGACATGTCATGGGTTTTTACTCTTAACCCCCCACTGAGAGCCAGATTATCTAAACAAACAGCGCTCCCTTCGGAAACGAGAAGCTGCAGAAACATGGTCCAGCTGACTCCACAAAGTCAAAATCTCTCACGGGAGGGCAGAAAAAAATGTGAGGATGGGGTAATTTGTGGTTTAATTTGCTCAGGAGGTGTCATTACAGGGCTACAGGGGTTCACTGGTTATGTTGATGGAACCTTTTGCCCTCCTGTAAAGGTTAATTTGCCCCTGTTGGCTATTTCACGACAGCTAGGGGAGTTAGAAATGCCTGGCGGTTTTACGAGACCTGACGGCAGCCTCTATCTCCCAGACAAATGAGCGCAGAGATGTGCGGCTCTGTTTATCAGCTGATTTGCATATAATTCATCCATTCAGCCCAACACCCAATGTGCACCCCCCAGCCAGACAAGCAGATGAATATTTATAAAACAAAGGGTGCCACCCTCTCTTTTCTCTCTCACTCATTACAATCTATGTACTCTAAATTACCAACTTTCATTAATGCACTCAGGCTGTTATTAAGTGTAATTAGTGGAATGAATCAGAATGAGACAGCAGAAAAAGACAGACACACACACACACACACACACACACATGAGCAGATGTTTCTAATGCTTCTGTGTAACTCAGGAATGTCTGGTACGGGTTGATGGAGAACATGACCGATGAGGGATCCGGCAGAGAGAAGACTGCGGGAGCTCTAGACCAAAACAATATAGTCATAGTGCCTCAGATATTTATTAGAACCACACAACTATTGAGATGAACAATATTTCTCCATGAATCTAGCTCTGTTCAACAACCGAGTGAGCTGCTTGCATAGGTAGCAGCCTTCTAAAGCCCAAAGTATGCTTCAGTTTTTACGCATATTCTAGGGTATGCATATAGTGTGTGACAAAAATTGCATCATTAGCATAGTACACATGTACTGTACGTGCTAATTTGTTTTTCCACGTGGTGGAAACACTGGCCTGGGCCATTGTACTTTTGCGTCAAAACTGAAGTATAGTTTAAGGCAACATTCTTCCTATACAACCTTTTAAGGGACTGAGTTGGAACACTCTGCGTTGGGAACAATTGGTTCCAATAAAGTTTGATGTTAGCATGTTGCTATGCTAACTAACAGGTGTAATAAACATATACATACTACACACAAATCTTAAAAAAAAAAATTTTGTACAGTGTATTCTGGGATCAATTTAAGTGTAAAGGCTTTAACTGTACATTCGATGAGTTCATATATAACTAAAAACAGGGCCTGAATTTTGTTTTGGAAAATAGAAGGGAATTCCCTCCTTCCTTAGGTTTTACATTGGGGTAATTTTGTTGCGCAATATGGATCCATGAATCAATATACTGATACAGATGCATTTTCTTTCTCAACTAAAGGGAACTGAACACTAAAGGGATCGTTCACACACAAATGAAAATTCTGTCATCAATCACTCACCCTCATGTCATTCCAAACCCGTAAGACTTTCGTTCATCTTCGGATCACAATTGAAGATCTTTTTGATGAAATCGGAGAGCTTTCTGTCCCTCTATGGACAGCTACGCAACTACCACTTTGACGCTTCAAAAAGTTCATAAAGAGATTGTAAAACTAATTCATATGAATTGAGCGGTTTAGTCCAAATTTTCTGAAGAGACTCGATCACTTTATATGATGAACAGATTGAATTTAGGCTTTTATTCACATGTAAACATTCATCAACGCACACATCAGTTGTGGTAAACGGAAGCTCAAGCATGTTCGCTTGAGGTTCATTCTCGTGTGTTATGCAGCACGTTTCAACCTCAGCAAGAACCAATGAGGTTAATTCTTGTTACGTAGCACGTTTGAGCTTCCGCAAGATCCAATGAGGTTCATTCTTGTGTGTTACGCAGCCCGTTTGAACTTCTGCAAGAACCAATGAGGTTCATTCTTGTGTGTTATGCAGCACGTTTGAGCTTTCAAAAGAGGTTTGTTGTCCCACGTCAAGCCAGTTCGGTTGAGCTTTATGTTTGCTGATCAATGTTTAAATGTGAATAAAAGCCTAAATTCAATCTGTTCATCATATAAAGTGATCGTGTCTCTTCAGAAAATTTGGACTAAACCACACAATTCATATGGATTAGTTTTACATTCTCTTTATGAACTTTTTGAAGCCTCAAAGTTTCAGTTGCGTAGCTGTCAATGGAGGGATAGAAAGCTCTCAGATTTCATCAAAAAGACCTTCATTTGTGTTCTGAAGATGAACGAAAGTCTTACGGGTTTGGAACGACATGAGGGTGAGTAATTAAGACATAATTGACTGTGTTTACTAGGATACTCGCCAAGATGGGCATTTTGGCATAATTGTGTTTATTTGACAGTTTAAACGCAATAAGCCAAAAAAAGCTTAATTTGGTACTCGCGAGTCGCAAGCTTTTAGAGGTGGCTTTATGTGTGCATGCTTTGGGAGTGAGCACACAGAAAACTGTCTCTCAGAGAGCTCTCGAGTACTGAATTGTTTAAAATCATAAAAAATTGGCAAGACTTAAAAAGACATGCAAATGATAAACTTTAGTGATAGTGTAACACTGGTGCAGATGCAATGCGAAGCCGTTTGTGGGAGAGACAGAGAAGACGTGGTACCACTGAATCACTCATGCTGTTTGTGAAATTCGAAAGTTTTTGAATTACTGATTTGATTTGATAATCTGTGTAGATTAATTTACTCATTCGACCTACATGCTATAGCAAATAAATGTCGGCGCTAAACCTGCGGGAAAAAGTAAAATTATGCGCAATAGCCGCAATCCTGCACCAAAACTCAGGCCCTGAAATATATTAAATATATCTAGAATGTTGCTTTTGATAAAAATCTCTTTGTCAAAATGAATAAATGTAAATGAAGAGCAAATGGAAATGAAAGAGCTAGATATGATGTTTTTGCTCATATCCCAGAAATTCTCAAGACACCAAATGATGCTAAAATGGATATGAATTTCCATATCTCTGCTTACTCAAGCACACAGTCAACATAGTGTCACTGCATATGAATCACTGCTTTATCAGCACCCCACCAGCAAGCAAACAGCCAACTCATCTCTTCGAACCTCTGACCTCCATTTACATTTACTGACATCCTGATCTCCCATTGTGAGCATCAGTGTTGAGTTACAAATGAAATGTTTTGTGTAGCACCTTAAGTTGGAGAAGCGGTGTTTCTTTCTCTCTCTCAATCCTGATGTCCCATCAAACTGATTGTGTCAGGTCTCTGACTGTGAAGATTGGTCAGTTGACAAACGAGTGTCATCTCAGAGAACATTGGCATTGACTGTAACGCCAACGAACAGCAGAACAAGAACAGGCTGAAATGGAAGTGCGAGTGAAACTTATGGCCTGTTCACACCTAAAATAAAATGTAAGTGAAACTAAGTACAAATGGAAAGGCTTTCACACGCTTTATCTCGGTATCTGTGCATCTATCTGGAATAGATGAATCAGATGCATTTTGTCCACATTGTCAATAATGTGTTGTGGCTAAGTTAGCTGGCTTAGCTAAATGGTGCATTTTGTCTTTTTGAATCATTACCCAGCCATGACAACTGATTTGGACCACCTGTTTGCTGAGTCCACAACAAGATGTCTCTAAATAGGGTCGATTGATGCCTTGAGTATGAATATTGACCACTCTCTGAAAAACTGAAGCCCCTGTATTGAGTGCAACAGCAGGCCAGTCATTCACCCATGTTCTGATCAATAGCTCTGAGGGGAAAGGTGACTGATCATATGATACTCTATAGAAGAGAAGATGATGGGAAAAAAATGAGCACACAGGGGGCGAGTTCCATTATTTAAAATCATAATACTTGTGAGCCTATATTAGAAAATCAAGTAGTTAGCTTAGCAACATGTTAATGGCAAACTCTTTTAGAATTAACTGTAATTTGTCAATTATGAGAATCAATGATTGTTAGGATGTTTCCTTAAAGAGCCCATTTACACATCTTTTAGTATGTTCTCTTGGTAACACTTTACATTAAGGTTTTTTATTTTTTTAACATTATTTAACTAACATGAACTAACAATTAGGGCTGCCCCTGACTAAAGATCGTTCATAGTCATTCATTTAAGCCATTAGTCGACTAACACACGTTTATATTAATTTAATTGGTAACACTTTAGTATAGGGAACATGTATTCACTATTAACTATGACTTTTTCCTCAATAAATTCCTAATTTACTGCTTATTAATAGTAAGTTTGTTGTTAAGTTTAGGTATTGGGCAGGATTAAGAATATAGAATAAGGTCATGCAAAATTAATATGTTATGCATTAATATGTGCTTAATAATTACTAATAAACAGCCAATATTCTAGTAATATGCATGCTAATAAGCAAGTAGTTAAAAGACCCTAAAATAAAGTGTTACCATTTAATTACTTATACTTGGGGGAGGGGGAGGGAGATACGAAACCATAATGAGCCTTTAATAAATATATATATATATATATATATATATATATATATATATATATATGCGTAATATATAGCCTATTCCACATTCAAGCGCACACTTAAAGCTTCATACGGATTACATAATCGGAGAGTATTTGTTTTCGATTTAAAATTGGTTAGTTTAAAAGTCGACATTTCAACCTTTCTATACATATATTTCTCATAACTGTGAGACTGAGACGACAGAAAGCGCATCCTATTTGTTTTCTTTATTTTACAATGGCACACCGTTTTGTTGTTATTAAGTAGATCCTTTACAGTTTCGAAAGATGTATTACTCTTAACTGTATGACCAAAAATGGAGTAAAAAAATGCAAGTGATCGTGCCAGGGGGTAGTTAAGGGGGTACTTCTCTGACAAAATGGGCTTTTCAAAATGGCTGCTTGAGTGGTAGAAAGGCAAAAAAATTTGAAGTCTGTGCTACCTGAGAAAAAGGACTGCGTGTCTTCCCTTTTGCCAAATAGGTAGGAAAACTTCAACAACCATTATGCACTTTGTACATTGCCATCCAAGGCCATTCCCACTAGTCTGCTCCTTTTGGATACGCTTGACCAGAATCAAATACTGCCTTGCTTTAGTAGGAAATACTTCTTAGCAAACTTTTAGTCATAATAGTGTTGACCTGTATTGTTCTCGGGTGCAAGAATTCAAAGAGTAAATGTTTAGCAGGAGTTATTTTCCGTTTGCAGTGAATTATGTAGGCAGTGACTAAAGGCTGCAAGGAATCGTAGTTATGGAAAACGCCTACCCTTACAATAAATGTTCTGTTTAATAACCCTCTGTTGATCCAACTGACAGTGGGCGGGATACAAAAATGCAAAAGTATAATCTGTAGTTTTCACAAAAGGCCTGGAGCTGTCAAAAGATTTTTGCTGACAAATAAGAATTTCTCTGTCCAGGTAACACAGAGAAAGAGTAAACATTTGTTCATTTACATATACTTCTGACATTGTAACAATACAAAGCAGGTTGAAAATCTTTGAGATCATCTATATGCTAGTGCACTCACTCTAAAAAATGCTGGGTTAAAAACAACCCAAGTTGGGTTAAATATGGACAAACCCAACAGGTTGGGTTAAAAGGCACTTATTATGCCCTCTTTCACAAGATGTAATAGAAGTCTCTGGTCTGATCAAATATCTGTGAAGTTTCAGCTAAAAATATGGGGGTGAGCAAAAAAATGCTGTTTACTATATTACTACATGGCTGGCTTAAAATAAACCCAAATTTGGTTGAAAAAAAACGGCTGGGTGAAAACAACCCAATCCCTGGGTTTGTCCATATTTAACCCAGCATTTTTTAGAGTGCTTATAAACGTTGTAGCAGATATACATGGACCAAAACTACTGATGACTACACAGATTTCTGTCCAATCAGATATTCTCTTGAATGATAATGCCTATACCACCTGCAGCTGACTAGCCAGTAGCAAATCATGCCCTGCGTCTTAATATCCATACTTCCCTACTATATAGTAGGTGAAAAACAATAAGAAATATGTCATTTGAGTTTTTTAAATGGGTAGCTTGTAGAAAGTACTTCAGAAAGGCTATAGAGAGAGAGTTAGAGTGGTTATGAAAAAAATTAAAATGTACAAATCTAAAGGAAACTCCTCAATCTCCGTTTTCTCCCAGCATGCTCTCCTCTTTATCGGTCTCTAATTGTCTCTTTGACCTCCTCCCGCTCCTTGAACATGTGTGAATTATTGATTGGAGAGTGTGATTTATCGTATGTGTCGGGGGCTTAGAGAGGGTCGGGGGGCAGAGTGTGCTGACTTTCTGCTCCTCCTTGTCTCACCTGCACTGTTGAAGGACCAATTATAAATTTGAACACTGAGACCAGAAGGCTCTCTCTCCATACAAACACCTTCTGTGAGCTGTCCATTGGAGAAGTTCCCATGGCAACCTCCCAAAATTATGCAGCAGAAATCAAGCTATCATGAGGGATGTGCTTTTAATATGCAAAATAAGGAGGAGGGGCCTGCAGTTAAGTGAAGTGATAATGCTGAAGCTTAAAATGTAATCTGTGTTTTGTGTCAAACTGCTAAAATAAAAAGTATTTAAACAACAATAAAATGATTTTTGCTACTTGCTAAATTTATTCATTAAAATAAGAAGTTAATTTCATTGTGTGTAATCCATTTGAGTTTGGGAACTAGAACTTTAGTTAAACGGTTTGTGTTAGGGCTGCTTGCTTACAATATTTTTTGTTAACGTAACATTGCTGAAACTGGGAAAGGGATTTCTAGTTCCCAGCATGATTGGATGGGGAGAGTTATAAAGAAAATAAGTGTTATCAAATTAGTTTTTGAGAAAGATATTCAGTTTTGTCTGAGACACATAGCAGCAAATAAACTAGATATCTATGAGCAGAACTGTTTTGTTTTCTAAGTTATGTCTGTGCATAATACTTTTAAACAGGCGGAAATTCTGGTCAAAGTCTAAACACATTTTTTCCCCATTGTTTTCTGTACAAATGTGTGTGGAGAGTTGTTTAAAGTTGGCATGAAATACATTTTTTATAGTTTCATATTTTCTATTTGTGACCCGTGCTGGCAAAATGAGTCGCAATGAGCAAATTTTCAAAAATGAGTTATTGTTATTCTCACATTCTCTATTAAAAACCTTCAAAATGACGTATTTGTTGGAATCCGACAAAAAAATGACTGAGCCACAGCTGTTTGAAGTCGATAGAGTCAGCAAAGTTAATTTTGAGAAAAATCGAGTTAATGTTTTCTAAAGGTTTCAAAACAAAATCACCTAGCAGCCATACCTTAAAATCCCTGGTAATAATGCCAGATTGGGCACAAACCAAGTCAAAACCCATATCTATAGAAAAAAGTATATATATTAAACTTTTTTTCCATGATTCCACAATTGTTTGATTAACATTAATGAAACAGACAGCCTATATTATTAATACCTACTGTACCGCACGGATATAATATAATGTTATGTTACACATCAGATGTTTTTCCCAAACAGTTAACCAAACGTTCACTTAAGACATAACAGATAATGTTTGCGTGAATAATCGCCAAGACAGATTTTGTTGAAATACTGTAATTCTGTGTATGTGTATATCGGGATCGCGCACTGTCTGAGGTGTCTTTGTGCACGCGCTTCAGATGCGTCAGTCGGTGCAAGTAAGTTTGTTTTGTTTACATCAGCATGAGTTTGAAAATCACATTTCAGTGGTTCAGACTCATGCCATCAAGAATTCGCTGTGAATACTCACAAAGTTTGAATGCTGCGCTTTAAAACGATACCAAACTTGTGCTGAGGGAAGCACCAGTCGTCCAGAAGCGAGCAGAGAAAAACAACAATTTTCATGGACAAAGGAAAGGCGCTCCTATCAGAAAACTTACAAATAAAGATACTTTTAAATGTTTAATTGCTATTTGGAGCATTGGCATCGCTAGACGAGGGCTTAATGAACTAATTTTTGTGAAAAACTCAATTTCGACCAAAACTGACATTTTTCACTTGCTTTGCCTGTAGCTCAAAATTAGCCTGTGCGCATTCTGACTCATTTTGACAGCACAGGTCACATATGCATGTTATTGATCTTATTAGGGGCTTACGCACCGGGTAGTTATAGGAACTCAGTTATAGGAACTAGCCACCAGGGCGGTTCCCAAGGAACTAGGCTACATTTTCACCAAGGGCCATTTTCCTGGTTGCATTGACACCAGCAGTAGGAACTCTGAAGTGATGTAAGCCGGCTGACAGTGACGTCATTTAAGCATGGCATTCAACAATTGGAGGATGGAGAATGACGTGATCAGAGCTGTTTTTGTTGTGTGTTGTTGGTTTTATGATAACGGAGATTGAATGTAGACTTGTGAGTTATGTGATTGAAAGAGCAAAAGGTAGGGCTAGGAGACGAGATCTCCTTCAACTTGCAGTGCTAAATATCATCGAGACTGAAAAAATAAAACAATGAGTAAGTATAAGTAAACTGTGTGTGTTTACACGGCTTTTTTAAAAATGGCGGGTGCCGGTGTTTCATACAGCATGCGTTCAGCTAATCAACGAACACTTATTTTGCTGGTAGTTCCTATTGTGTCGGGTTAGACTCTACTCTGAAGTAGCAGCTAATTTAGTCCCCCCAAAAGGCGTTCCTATAACTAAAATCCTTCCCAGTTCCTGCGGTGCGAACACGCCAAACTTTCGCCAATAGTAATAGGAACCGTGAAAAATGTTCTTCCAGTGCGAAAGACCCTCTTGTGAACCCTCTTTTAATCAAAATCTCAATTTTCTAGTAAAGACAACAGACTTCACTCTGGTGATGTATGCTAGACCTCTCCAATCATTTAGTCTGCTTAAACCCCGCCCTTTCTTACAAACGATTGCAGTCTTGCAAAACAACTTGGATAATTATTGTGGTTCAGTTAACAATATTTTGAGTTTCTGTTGATTAAATCAATCGCCTTCATTATATTAACTCAAATTTTTAATTTCAATGAACTCACAATTTTAAGGCAACCAGGTAACTTACTTTAAGTTAAACCAAGAATAAGCTGTGGTGTGGACCAGACCTTATGCTGATAGTCAAAGGTTTTTCTATGTGAGACTAAAGAGCCTGTGAACATCTCCAGGCCTCCAGATGCAGGTCCATTATCATTTCAGATGGTTCAGTTCCTCATTGATTTTCTGCTGACCCCGAGGTCTCTGAACTCTGAAGTGTAAATCCTCCACGTTCTCTGGCTTGAGAGGAGAGAGTGTGTTTATATATGCAAAGCATATTGTGGATAGATGGCTTTACTTACAGCAATAAACAAGCCCCCACCGTGTTTCTGTTACTGAACATAGTCTTTCATATGCAAAATTCCTCAGTGCAGAGACGTTTGTCAGTATGTCATTAAAGTCCATGGGTCTGAACAGAATTCGCTGGCTGAAAGCTGCTGACTATGTTGTACAAGCTGTAATTGCATGTTGTGATGTTCTAACTAACGGCTTTATCAACTGGACAGCTGACTGTGATTGGAGCAGTTAATTACTGCAAATAAAGACGAATTATGATGGATTTTACAATGATGAATGCCACAGGGACTTAATTACAACACATTTTGATGAAAGACATCCTGGCAGCTGTTGCAGTTTTGCTGTGGCTTGGAATAAAATGCAATCGTTGCGTTTGGCTTCAAAGGGAATGTGTTACAATAGTGTTATCATAGCCTGTGAAATAAAAATGAATTTTGTCAGTTTTCATTGAATTAACATTGGGTTTGAAGTAAATCCCACAGATCTAGTTCAGAACTGCAGTAGTAAAATGAAAGTAATGTTCAGATGCTCTTTTGCTTTTTGAAGGCATCTAATTGTTAATTTTATGTGCGGTCCGAGGCTGAGACTAGAAATGACTTCATGGAATAGATTTCCAGCTATTGGAAAGAAATGGAGGGTCATGGAAAGACTTGAGTTGTTCAGATCTGTGTCTGTGTGGTGTTTGTACAGCAGGCTTGTTATCAAGGATGGAAAACAGCCACCTCTTTATCAGTAGGAAGGATGGGGCAGAAAAAGAGGTGACCTCCCCAAGGTTTTGGCTGATCTCTCTGATGTGGGTCACAAGAAGGAGGGGAGGGGACGGGATGGATAGATGGATGCCGTCACGGGTCACGGTCTGGAAATCACACCCTCGCCATCATTCAGAAACACAGAGGGTGGTGTGTGTGTGTCTCAATGGCTTTTTTAACATATACCATATGTTTTATGCTATTTTTGCAGGATACTACATTTGAAGAATGCTGTATCCCACAATGCAATATGCATGGTTATCCATTTTGATGGTCAAATGAAGCAGTATCAAATGTGATTACATGATAACGCTGTCCAAAAATTTTATCTGATACAGAATTGGCTTTAAAATGACTAAATTCTATAGAGAATTCTCTATTTAGAATATTCTCTCTTTAGAAATCTCTATTCTAAATTCTCTATTATCCATTCTCTATTCTAAATAAATCTCTTAATAAAAGTCTTACTGACCCCAAAGTTTTGAATGGTAGTGCTAAAAATGTAATATACAGTTGAAATGTTTGTGTTGCATATTGCATAGTGTGTCGCAAAGTAGGCCTATATATGGGTCAATGACGTGACGGGTCATTTTTTTGTCCAAAGGCCTTAATAATAATAATAATAATAATAATAAAAAAACAAAGATATGACATCCAAAGTATGTAAGGTAGTACAAATAGATCTCTTTTATTGAATCCAAAAGGTTTTAATTATATTTTGCTACATATAAAGGTATTTTAAAGATTTTCAAGTGTCAAAAGGTCATTGGGTTTAACTGTCCAAAGGCCAATACAGCCATTTCATTTGTGACTAAAATGTAATAAATGTATATATTTTTTATTCTGGCATGATTTTATAACATCATATATCAACATAGTGCAAAATGGTATTAAAATTATGTGTAGAAGTTGTTGCTTTGTTGGAAAAATGAATTTCATTGATGTCATTCGGAGTAACCAATATAAAGGGAACATTTTGGATCAAGTCATGCGGTCAGTATCATGTGACAGGATGTGACATCATTTAGACACCTGCAAAGGACCACATGGTTATGAAGCAAAGTTACTAACTCTCTTTTAACTATTTGAAAAATTCATGTTTTCACTTGCTCATACGCATGTCCCGAAACATCAGGTCATTCGGTACAACCGCTATAAAACATGGAAAATGTTGTAATATTTTAAAAACTTGTACTGAATATAAAATGTTTGATTGTCCTTTTGCTAGCTAGCTAGATATCAGCCTGTTAGCATTGTTTGAAAATATCGTTATTTGGTATAACCTAAAGTGTCATTCGGTAAAACCGAAATTTTGGTTATTTACACTTTTAAAAACCTTATTCGTCAATGACCCATATAATAGGTTATATAACAGGATTTTTCTTGTGTACTAAGCAGCTGTACAGATTTATTAGCCGTGAAGAAAAGCTCTTGATTGTTACTTAGGATTTAGAGAAATGCAAAACTTATTTACTTCTCTTATTGGACTCTCTTATTGAACTATTCCCAACTCTACCCTCGTTGTCCCACCCTAGTAGTAAAAATCTTCTCAGAATGATTTGAAGGATTACACACACACTTTATGGGATTTGCTCCAATTTAAACAGATGATTACCGCAGCGGAGCATGGCCTCATGGTAATCGATCAGGGACAAAAAGGTGCATTACACAAGTTGATTTGTGGGCTAGCTGAAGCTAATCTAGGGGAAATGGCTGGTTTAAGGAGCGGGAGTGAATTTGATATGATGGAGATCGGAATACTTTGCCAGGAACCTCTGCTTCATCTTTCAGCCTCTAAAAGCATTCCGCCATTCCTGCACGTGCTAATGAGTCCCACAAGTCAAAGAGAGCGTTTCCTCCTCCATCATTAGCTGTTTACTGAATGTGTGAAATGCTAAACATGCCATCTCTTGATGTCTCACACTTTCTAGAGGTTTCTGCGTCTAGTGTTTACTGTATAGTTGTAAGCATTGGCTAACGTCTGTGGCAGGCCAGTGACGGTGTAAAAATTGTTTTTGTTTAGTAGCATCAGTTTGTTTGAACAGGCCTTAAAGGGGGAATTCACTGCTGGCAAGATGAGTTTTTAAAGTCCCCCTGTGGTGAAAATCAAGATTTAATGTTGTTTATATGTCTATGTGGTGTTTTTAATATGCTTTAAGACAAACCATGTGCAAATTCATAAGTCAACACCATCGCTGAGTAAAACTGCAGTGATCTACAGACAGTTTCAAAAACGCGGTTTGAAATTGCTGGTGTCTGTGACGTCACAAACTACCTTGTAACCAATCACATCAACGTGCGGGCAGGCTTTAGCATATCATTAACTATGAACGCTCTGAAGCGAGAGAGTCTCAAGAATAGCCAGGTTATCCTGGTATATTTTTCTGTTCATATGAAAAATCGGGTAGATTTAACAATACAGCGGGTGAATTATGTATATGATGTATATTACGATGTTATGATGAACTATATGCGGTTCTCCACTGACGTTCTGAGTTGTTCAAAGTGTTTCTAAGGATACTGATTGTTAGAAGACAGCTGACTGACTCGCGAACGGGAACATGGTTTGTGTAACATTAGCAACACATTATTAGCAGCTGTTTGATAACCAAGTCAAGCAAAAGGCTAATCATATTAATTAACGTTATGTGTCTGATGTTGTAAAAAAACGATACTATTGTGCAGCGTTTACCTCAGTAAGTTGACCAAGTGGATCTCTGAGCTCATGCAAGTGAGTGGAGGCGGGGCTAATTAGCATATTCATAGATCCTTGTATACTAAATATAAGGCAAGGGTGTGGAGTTACATTCAAGCTATATTTTAATTTTTTTCACAGGAAATTTTTTTTTAAATATGTCATTTTGGTGATCAAAGATGAGTTTTACAGGATAAAATTATTGACTACAGGGGGACTTTGATAAAACCTGACTTTCTATGCTGTAGAAATGCTGATTTTCAAGTCTGTGCTACGTGGCTAGAGAATACAGGGAAAAGGAAGCCTGAAGCTCTCCAGTCTGACATCTCAATTAGTTCTGAGATCTGTACCCTCAGCCTCAGCTGACCTGACCACATTTTCTCCTATTAATCTGTTCATACACCGGGACGACCCCAAAACCCAACCCAACACACTTCTCTACAGCCTGGATAGAAATCACACTCAAACTCTGAAGCCGTTCCAAAACTCTACAACCACAATCACACCTCCTGCCAAATTCCAACCTAATTCCGGCACTGGCCAATAACAGTCTTTCCCAAATTTTGGCTTCTCAAACCATTACTGATGGTCGTCCTGTTGTGTTTTTCTCCTGTGTGTCCTTAAAGTTGATTTGATTTGTGAGAACTTGGACGCCATTATCTTGTGAGTACTGTACTGTGGTCAGTATTCAGTGTTTCTCACTGGCGGGTGAGAGTCTGGCCACTAAATATCTGTGCCAAATGTAAGCTGAATTGAAGAAAAGCAATAGTGAAACCAAGTCAACATGAAATTAAAAAATGGGTTAGGAAAATAAGTTTTTAATTGCTTTCTTAGTACATGTTCCTGGTCTTATTTTGCAAAATGTAACAGCTTGCTCCATATCTCATTTCACGTAGGGTGCTGTAATGATTCGTAAATGACACTGGGCTTCGGGACGCAAGAATCAATCGTTTTATCTCGTATAATGTGTCATAGTGGATGACAACCACGTCTGCGACACTTTGCGACGTCCCGACAGAACGGCTAGCATGTTTAATTTTATTTTCTGTCCTGCACAACGGGTTTCATCACATCTGTGACGTTGACCAATAGGAGCACAGAAGCTCTTTCGTACACAACTTTCAAACAAACTTGCTGCTAAGTGGAATTATACAACAGAGGAAAGGTTTGTGGAGCTCTAGCAAGAATACTCCTGCTTTTATGATGTTTTACCCCCCCCCCCCCCCAAAAAAAATGGATTTGGCAAAAAAAAAAAGTCTGTTTTTAGGAGCTATAGATGTTTTGTTGCTTTTTGTTCAATTACACATTCCCAGTCAAATGTATTACTATAACACAATACTGAAAATCATCGTTCTAAGTTTTTTAAATTCAATTCAAAAATAAAAAATCAATTAAATTTACTTCAAAATTATTACTATTTTAAATAGCATTTTGCTAAATATTATATTATATTTTATATTTTATTGCATTATATTATGACCAGCCTGCTTTTATGACCATATTATTTGAGAAAATACATGGCATATTTGTACTATAATTTAATTTTTTTTTTTTTTTTTTTTTTTTTTTTGCCACACCACCTCTATTAAAATGCAAATAAAAAGGAGAGAAAATAAATAGGAGGAGGTCCTAAAACAGGCCTAATGTTTTATATATATATTGAAAATAAAATTGGTGTTGGATTTACTTTGAAACAATTTTCACTCAGAAATTGCTAGTAAATTTCACAAATAATTACAAAGAAATGGCAAGTAACACAGTGAATTAAAAAATAGTAATTTTGAAATTAACTGAAATTAATAGTAATTTTTTTAATTAACTGAAATAGTATTTTCTTGTAAAATGTACTCCAAAAATCTTTAGTGTATGCAAGTATTATTTCCCCTAGACATCCCCTAGACAATTATTATTTTGCCCTAGACATGCTACAACTCATGGGTCCAAACTTTTGACTTAGCAAGGCATCACTTTCCTATGGAAGTTTGTTTCCACCGCTAAATGAAAAATTAAAAAAAAGGTAATTGCGACTTTTTATCTCACAATTCTGACTTTTTTCCTCAGAATTGTGAGATTTAAACTCGCAACTGCATGATGTAAAGTCAGACTTTTTTTCTCGCAATTCTGAATTTATATCATGTAATTCTGACTTTATAACTCACAATTGTGTTTATATCTCACAATTCTGAGAAAAAAAAGTCTTGAGACTTGTGAGATAAAAAAAAGAATTGTGAGATAAAAAGTTGTTCCTCATGCAGTCACTCATTCCTCATGGAACAGACTTCTGTTTTATCTGTCAGTTTCTTCTTCATTCTCCCTCTCTCTGTCATTTGTCACTTGTTTTTATTGACATCCAACCTGTCTGTTTCCACATCACTTCATCTTCCTCATTGTATCCTTTTTCCACTCTCATCTGTAGTCATTTTCTCCTCATCCATCACCCACTCCTTTTGTTTTTTGTCACTTCCTGCCCCCTCCACTCCTGTGTGTGTATGTGTGATCTCCTCCTGCTGTCTGCTTCACACATTGTCCAAGATGTTCGGCTCTGATCAAGCCATCATGGCAGATGCTTAATTGTGTCTGCCAGGTCTGTGATGTGCTGACAGTCCCACAATCCCCTGGCACTCGTGCTCATATAGGGCGCTGGTCTTTGTCAGGCGGGATGCTGCGTTTCCTGGCATTTAGCTCTGAAATGTCAGCAAGACAGACAGGAAGTAAATAGAATGGGACTAGTTTCTAAGTGCAGAATCCAAGCTTTCAGGTTTATTTGTTAAATCATGTTAGGATGTTAGGATGGTGCCTCATCACACAATGTCCGTTTTGATCTTTCTGTGCTACTTTGACTGGAGATTTTTTTTTTTTTTTTCAGTCCTGCTAGTAACAAACATTATGTGTGGTTTCAATACCCGTTCACACCAAGGACGATAACTATAATGATAACGATAACAATATAGTTCTAAAAATTTTTCATGCAAAAGAATAGCAGAGTCCACACCACAACTAAAACGATAACGGCACAGACAAACAATATCGTTGGAATCACTTTCAGAGCGATTTTTTTTTTTTTTTTTTTTTTTTTTTTTTTTTTTTTCCAGCTGATGAATGAAAAAACATTGACAGCCAATCAGAATCCACCTGCCTTTAAAAAGCTTGAGCATTTAAAGTGGCAGATGACAAAAAATCTGGACACTAAGATAGTTATCATTATAGTTGTCTTAGTTCATAAAAATGAGTATTCTGTCATCATTTACTCGCCCTCATGTCGCTCCAAACCTAGTCTGAACACAAAATGAGATATTTTGAAGAATGTCCATGCTGCTTTTTTCCATACAATGAAAGCAGACCACGACCAGGTTAGCCAAAAGTGTTAAAAAAAGCACCATTAAAGTATCATAAATTAGTCCATACAACTTGTTGTGCAAGTCTTTTGGAATACAATAGTTTTGTTTGAGGAACAGACTGAAATTTAAATTGTTATTCTGTGAAAATCTTTGTTTGCTGTATGTTCTTGTTCACTGTCCAACGTTCTTTGGGGAACCAAAAATGGTTCCTCTATGGCATCACATTATTATTTTTAATTATGTGTCCTCGTAATCTTTAGTCAAAATAACTTCCCCTCCATCTTGCAGCGACATCTCTTCTCTGATGATGTGTTTAATAGCGTGAGGGCGGGACAACCTGTCAATCACATGAGATCCACCAATAGCAAACCACAACCAATCAATTCCTCATAGACAAAATCAAGTCCCGTCCTACGTTTTTTCTTGTTTGAGAAGTTATTTCACTTGGATATATGTCACAATAGTAAAGAAAATATTATCCGTTAAGTTCCGTTTCATGCTGACTCTAAACCCCAAAAATACAGCTTTTGAATAAGTGTTAATAAGATACTGTAGTCATCTCCAGCTCGCCTACATGCATCACTATGATGAATTACACAATATTTTAATCTCATTCTGTTTGACATTTAATTGGCATTTATGACTGCAGGATCATTCTCAGTGCAATTCAATAAAAGTGTAAAAGAGGGTTGTTTAATTAGACCAACATTGTTTCCATTTCATTACCATCTATCACAGCATTATTTTCTTTTGCAAGCAGTGCAGGTTTCCACCTCTTTTCCTCTTTCATCATCTCACAGCATGCAGCCGTCGGCCCGCCAGCTCACAACACGCGTCACACTCTCATTGAATTCTCATTAAACAGCCCTTTAAAGTGAGTCCCACAGGAGGCAGTGGGACGCGGTCACATGTCTGTAGCTCACCACCCTTGTGTTCCACAGTTAAGGGACTGTGTCTACACTCTTGAGTAAATTCTTGCTAGAATGAGAAAAAACAAAACAAAAAAAAAAACAGGTTGTTTGACATGTGAGAAGTTTTAAGAGCCACTTTGAGATGCTTGATTCTTAATCAGAAATGATTCTTTAGAAACAGGTAAAGTTCTCTTAGGAAATAGTAATTAATGCAAACTCATGTTTTATTACTGAGTTTCAAAATCAAAATTCTCTTCTAAACCACTTTTCTGATTAGATTTCCCACTGCATATTTGTTATTTCTGTGTTAACATTTATTTGCATATTTATAAGCTTAATAATGTTAATTGGACAAGCGCATCACATGACAAGCACAGACACTTTAATAACTGATTGTCCATCTGTGGAAATGTCTCATCACTCCCTCCTATCAAATAGAGAATGTTCCCCTAATGTTAGTGTATGGTTCCACTTTGATTATTTGCTGATGTTATTATTTTTAGAACCATAAATTAATGTTCCCAGAATGTTGCAGGAAGGTTTTTGTGTTTGGTGTGAAGAGAAAGTGTGGACTGTGAACATCTCAAAATTGCAATAAATCAAGGTCGCCACAACAGCCTCTTAAACATCTACTAACACCCAAGTCTCAGTTAAGCTCAAGTGCTCAAAAAGGCCATAAGTAAACCAATATCCTTCAAAAAGGTCAATGTAACAGATAAATAAAATAATAAGTAAAATGAAATAGTCAAAGCCAACTTGCACTGGACATGCTGGTTTCAGCCTCATCATCGGCTGCAGTCATGACCTCATCTCAAAAATGAAACACCTGCGATTCACAACTACAGTACCTGCTAATTCACTTGCATTCACATAAAGTAGCCTTGTTGACAAGTTTGGGTGTGTAAGGGCAAAACGCACAAGATATAGTACCTTCAATGCACTTCATTTGTAGCAGAAATAAACTGCTGCAGAAAAAGTTAGGTGCCATGCAAAATGTTACAATTGCATTAATCATTACAAACATATTGGATTAAAGAGTACATAGTCAAGTAGAGAGTAAAAGTTGCTAAAATCTTTGATACTCAGTAAAAATATAAAGTAGCCAAAAAGATGCTTAAGTACAGTAACTAATTACATTTACTCAAGTAATTTACACCACTGGTGTGTGACAATCTAATAAAAACATTCCCCAATGGTTATTTTTGCATTTTATTTGATAATCAACAACATAAGGAGAAGCAAAAATTGATAAAGGGGTCCTGATTTCACTTTTTTAACTTTAGTTAGTGTGTAATGTTGCTGTTAGAGCATAAACAACATCTGCAAAGTTATGACGCTCAAAGTTCAATGCAAAGGGAGATATTTTCTTTTACAGAAATATTTTTAAGGACTACAACAAACGGCTGGTAGGGACTACAACGAGCTTCTTCCTGGGTTGGTGACATCACAAACCCTAAAAATTACATAATCCATGCCCATGAGAACACGCAACAAAGGGGGCGAGGCCATGTTGGGCTGCTTTAGAGAAGAGGAAGAGTTGTTGTAGTAGAGTGTTGTTACCATGCTGTCATTTTACACCAGACTGCTTCACAAACGAGGGTCAATTCAACGCTGGATTTGCACAAAATATTAACATGACGTCACATGCTAGTCGATGAGTTGAATCAACTCCACAGCAACTACATAAATTTATCCACTAACCATTCAGAAACGTCCAGTTTCATTCTAAAAGTTGTAACTTCTTCCTGAGTCTCTCCATCAGTGTCCGACTCCAGTTTGAACAATGAAAGGCTGAACACTGTTACTGACAATCCTCATTTTGGCTGCGTGAGATTCTCCAGCTTTGTTGTTGTTGAGCAACCGAAGCATGAGCTGTTAAAGCTCCGCCCTCTTCTGGAAAGGGGTCCGGGAGCAGCAGCTCATTTGCATTTAAAGGGACGCACACAAAAATGGCGTGTTTTTGCTCACACCCAAATAGGGGCAAATTTGCTATAATAAATGATCTGTGGGGTATTTTGAGCTGAAGCTTCAGACAAATTCTCGGGACACCAGAGACTTACTTTACATCTTGTAAAAGGGGCATTATAGGTCCCCTTTAACTGTAAGTAAACATACTTGCCGTCATGTTCGATATGTTTAGATGCTGAATATTTAATGAAAATTTTGAGGAAGTTTATGATTGGTTATCTGTTGCTAAACGACTCTGGCACCACAATTATGGCTGAAGGTTAAGTGTAGGTTAAAAAGGCTGTAAGATGCAGATAAAATTGATAGTATGTATGCCATTATTGAAATGATCAGGCATTTTCCACTCTCTCCAAATGTATGGCAATAAACATTGTTCTGTTCAAGTTTTGTGCATCTGAAAGGTGTTTGATGTTGTGCTTGAAAAGCTCCATATATTTTTAGTGTCATTATTTCAAAGATCATTTGAATTTGAAAGAATCATTACTGAGATGTTCTGGTGTTCTAGTTTCTGCAAAAAAAACAAACAAACAAACAAACAAAAAAACTTGTTTGCAGTTTACGAGTTTGATACCTAAATAAGTCTCTTGTGTCAAAAACCCTTTGATAGTCCTCCAGCCAAAATAATCAAAGACTAAAAGGAAAAAAGTGATCATGCAAATTAGTTGTTCCAGTATTCTTTAAGCTTGTTTTTCAAATCATTCCTCATCTGAATCATTCATGTAAATATGTCATCTCTCTCTCTCTCAGATGGTGGCATTAGAGAGGCAGGTGTTTGATTTCTTGGGCTATCAGTGGGCTCCTATCCTTGCTAACTTCTTCCACATCCTGGTTGTCATCCTGGGCCTGTTTGGCACCATTCAGTACAGACCTCGCTACATAGTGGTGGTAAGTGATGCTTTTAATTAATCATAACCAAGTAAATCTCACAAAAAACAGCTCGGGTCGGTTAGCAGCTTAAATATATTTCAGTTTATCGCCATGCAACATTTCTCATTTTTGTTCAGTTTAAGTTTTTGAAGTTTTTATTTCAGCTTTATTTCAATGAACAGAAATGTTTTTAATAGTTCTAGTTAACGATAGTAACCCTAATGTATATGTTTATATTGCATCAAGATAATAGGAATTGTCATAAAATGCGAAAAAAAAAAAAAAAATTGTGTTCCAAAAACTAGGCCTCATTTTAATCAAAATATTATTTATTGTTCTTGTTCTTGACGGGTTTTGTGAGAACCATGCTAAAAATCAGACAGTTTTTTAGAAATGCTTATATGCAAATAATGTTTGCGGCACATGCAAATCTGCTTACTGTTGATCAAAGACAGCAGGCCTCTGAAGCAGAGCTGAACGCAGTCCTCTGCTGATAATGGACTCTGGCACACAGCCCCACAGACACTGGACCGGCCTTATACTTTGACACATTGTATGGCATTTTAATCCCCTAAATCTGCAACTAATTACCATGAATTAAATGATTAGAGTCCAGCTCCCTTCAGTTCCTCACTGGGTCAATCCATGTTGCAGCTTCACTTCAAGTTCAACAGGATTATCAAGCCTTTGGTTTAGTTGATGAGACGGGAAGCAAACTATTTTAGCTATTTCAGTTTTTAAATAGTCAATAGCCTTTAGTTTACATCATAACTCAGTAAAACCATGGCTATGTTTGAAATAGCATAATATGCTAATTCTTATTATTGCTACATTAATTTATATTCTAATGTATTTCTGTATATAGTATACTCTACAAAAGTATGTACATTTTCTGCATGGTTCGCAAAACAATGACCTGCTAAATTTGCCAAAATGTGTATATTACGTGGAAGAATATATTCCACGATGCAATGTCCCTGTTCTTCCATTTTCAGCGTGACAATGAACAAGTAATATTAGAAAAGTTAAAAAATATTTAAAAAATGCTTAATGACCACATTTATTTCCAAAATGGTATCTAGATGCTGTATGAAATTTAGTCATGTGACAACAATGCTGCATACTATTGTTTGAAACATTTATTGTTGCAAAATGCATACTTTTTCATTTACTGTCAAATATGCATTTTATTTTGCTCAGTATGCACTAAATAAATTCCTTTAGTGTGTAATGTTGCTGTTTGAGCCTGAAAAGGTTCTGTAAAGCACAAAGTCACTCCAAAGGAAGTTACTCTCTATATCAGCATAAACACACTGTAAAAAAAATATTTTCATGATTTGTTATCACAACATTTTTTTTCTTTTGTCAAATCAACTTAGATCATTAATGTGGTTCAGATAACATAATATTTTGAGTTTCTGTTGATTAAACTAATCGCCTTCATTGCATTAACTCAAATTTTTAATTTCAGTGAACTCAAAATTTGAAAGCAACCACAGGTAAGTTAAACCAGCAATTCTTTTGTACAGTGAACTCTCTGAAACGCCTCCATTGTAGTCTTGAGTTTTCTTCCATGAACGAACACGTCACAATATTCCTCATTTAAATAATTCCCGCCAACGGCATATGCAATAATAAAGGGTGTGAGGCCTGGTTGAGTTATGTTGAAACTGGTGGCTAAGGTAAGGGACGTGACATTTTCCAAACATGCTTGAAGTGATTGACCAATCACAGCACACTGGTCCAGCCGACTAATCAGAGCACAATGCACTTATCAGCAGGAGGAGCTTCGTAGAGACAAACTAAACAGCGTTACTGGCAGATTGGGAAGATAGGTACTGCAATAATAAAGAAATGTGTGAAAAATAATGTCTTTTTTGAACATTCAAGCTTAAAAATCTATTCTAGTGGAGCCCAAAAACGTGTTTAAATGGCTTGTTGAGCTGCAGGAATAGCCTCAAAAGACTTCATTATGATTCTTCGCATAAATGTAAATAATAATGTGTATAAAACTCTGAAATCATTTAATGGGAGCACACAGCAAAATCTTAATCAATTATTTTCCATTGAACTTTATAAATAATACACTTACCAACACCAAGTTGCTCTTATACATTAGATTTACACATTTGATTGCACCAAAATATGGTGATAATTTCAAACACAAAATTCTCACATGGTGAGTAGATGTGTCAAGTTAACCAAAGTGACAAAAAGTTGAGAAGCCACGAATAGAACAAAGCTGTGAGAAAGTGTTTAAGACAGAAATGGTAGACGAGCCTGGAAGCAAGACTTGCGGTTCTGAGACTCCTGGGAATGGTGAGGAGTATTGCTCAGGCTTGTGTCCATATCATGTGTGATAGAGACTCATTCTGCTTCACAACAGGTTAAAATTACACTAGTCACCATATAATAGTGATTTGACGTGTGAATCATGCTGTCTGAGGTGCATCATTTTCCTTCAAGACATTCATCATCTGAGAGACAGATGTATTAAAGGCTCAGTCCTACTAACCTCTTTGTATTTCTTCTTGAGTCATGAATAGATACAGTATCCTGTCAAACAAGATAATCTGAGTTAAATACAACTTAACTTAACCCTTAAATGCATGAATGTTTTGCCAATCATTATTACATATTTGGGTCTTTAGCGACCCGGATCTATCTAACATCTATCTAACATGGATGGATCTCTAACTGCTGCAATAGTATAAAACTCTCTTGATAGTTTAATCTCAATTACAAAAGAATAAAATAAAGCATATTACCTTTTGGAGCTTGGAAGGGTTCAGTTTGAGCAGATGTTTTATACCATATAGCACCCAGTACATTCAGCGTCTGGCTCATATTCGCGACCTCAAACATATTCTCAAAACTATCATTTTCAGCATCTTCAAAATCAATATTTTGATCGCTGACATCTTCTTCACCAGATCCACCATCAAGTGACAGTGATACTAACATTTGATTGCGTTCAGTACTTGCTCTGTAAATCGCTGAGCCATTTCAAGTTTTGATACTTCCTATTCTTTTGTTTTCTGCCTGCAGTAACTATGAGTGAAATATCACTTCATCATAGTGTATCAGACATTGACACCTTGAGGAATAAAGGTGAATTGCACTTATTCAGTCATCAAAGATTCAGTTATTTTTGCACTGAAATAAAATATACTTACACGATTACATACCTCGGGTCGCCAGCGACCCTATACACTTTTTACCAAAACAACAGACATTCTTCTATACATTTTTTTTATACATTTTTTTTATGCTTTTATTGTTATTGTTTATAATAAATAGATTGAGGAATACAAAGAAATTTGATGTCTAACTTTAAAAAAAGTTTGAGGGGAAGGGGTTGATAAAGACTCGAGGTATGCATTTAAGGGTTAATTGACTTGTCCCTCAGTCAAAATTAAGTGCATTTACAGTAACATATTTACAATGTAAGCTGATGATGAACTTGAACCTGAGCATTTACGAGCAGAAATTTGAAGCTCTTGTTGTTGTAAAGCACTTGCATACACTACCAGTCAAAAGTTTGGAAACATTACTATTTTTAATGTTTTTGAACGAAGTCTCTTATGCTCATTAAGGCTGCATTTATTTCATAATAAATACAGAAAAAACAATAATATTGTGAAATATTATTACAATTTAAAATTATGGTTTTCTATTTTAATATACTTTAAAATATAATTTATTTCTGTGATGCAAAGCTGAATTTTCAGCATCATTACTCCAGTCTTCAGTGTCACATGATCCTTCAGCAATCATTCTAATATGCTGATTTGATACTCAGTTATTATCAATGTTGAAAACAGTTGTGTTGCTTAATATTTTTTTGGAACCAGTGATACTTTTTTCAGGATTCATTGATGAATAAAAGGTTAAAAAAAAACAGCATTTATTCAAAATATAAATCTTTTCTAACAATATAAATTTTTACTATCACTTTTTATCAATTTAACACATCCGTGCTGAATAAAAGTATTAATTTCTTTCAAAAAAAAAAAGAAAAAAAAAAATTACTGACCCCAAACTTTTGAACGGTAGTGTATATTGTTAGAAAATATTTCTATTTTAAATAAATGCTGATATTTTTTTAACTTTTTATTAATCAAAGAATCCTGAACAAGTATCACAGGTTATAAAATAATATTAAGCAGCACAACTGTTTCCAACATTGGTAATAAATCAGCATATTACAATGATTTCTGAAGGATCATGTAACACTGAAGACTGGAGTAATGATGCTGAAAATTCAGCTTTGCATCACAGAAATAAATTATATTTTAAAGTATATTAAAATAGAAAACCATAATTTTAAATTGTAATAATATTTCACAATATTATTGTTTTTTTCTGTATTTATTATGAAATAAATGCAGCCTTAATGAGCATAAGAGACTTCGTTCAAAAACATTAAAAATAGTAATGTTTCCAAACTTTTGACTGGTAGTGTAAATTATGTAGTTAAATTGTTTATTATTTGATCTGTATAGTTAGCTAAGTTCAGGGTTGCCAGGTTTTCACAGCAAAACCCACCCAATTGCTACTCAAAACGAGCCCAAAACTAGCCCAATCGCGTTTCAGGGGGGTCCCCTAGTAAAAACCGCGTCCCATGGGGTAAAATCCAATTTTTTTTCCCAGGGTTCCCCTGGTAAAATTAGCATTCCAGGGACTAAATATCATGTTAATGGGGTCGCTTCAACCTGCGGACATGAAAAACAACCCGTGGCAACAATGTTAAAGTAACACTGGCTAAGTTGTCCTTAGAAGGTGGGACTACTTTTCTCTGTGGGTGGATGAATCTTTGGTAATGTTACCAATTCCTTTGGATGGCATTGGCTCCATATAAACTTTTGCAAGTTTGCTCCATTTTAAACTTTGTGAGAAGCTCAGTTAAAGAAAAAGGCCTCAGACCTCTTCTGATCTTTGTATATCAGTGGAGGAATTCCCAGTGGAGGGTGTTTTGAAAAAGATCTCTTTTGCAGTTTGGTGAAAATTGTTCTATAAATTCGTCTCAAGCTGGTCTTCCGTAAGGGAATGACAGGAAACCTGAGATCCATTTTTACTCTTGCGCAACTCTTTAGACTCCCCATGAGCACTGTCTGCTTCGTGATATTGACAAGAAATTTTTCTTTTTCTCTTTCTGAGAGTTTATAGCAGCAGGCTCAGGGTGGAGTGCTAATTCAGATTAACATTTCAATGGGATTTATAGGCTTGTAAAATCCTAACTGATGTTGTTTGTATGTGGTAAACAAAAGTACAAACGACCAGGAAGACACAAGGCTTGGTGTTCAAATGAGACGTTCTGCTATAAAAGAAGAAAAATCAGATCAAAGAAAGGTACAAATGTGGAGTTAAAAGATAAGAGCCTGTTTAAAAGTAGGGCTCTAAATCCAAACACACTCACTGCGGATGTTTTCAAGCATCTACTTGTTTCCTCTGAGAAAACAGCTCTGATGTTACTGGTACTGGAACAGGTTAAGTTTTAACTTGTTCTAGATAGGTAATTGCCAGTTATCCCTTGCATAAAAGTACTCAAATATGGTGGTACAGAGGCACAGTGATGGTATTACCATGGTACTTTGATCTATACTATGGAACTGAATGATTTTATTGATATTGTGATGTAACATGAAAATTGTCATCATTTAATCCTCTGTGGAACACAAAAGAAGAGGTTATGAAAAATGTTTTTTCATACTATGAAAATCATTGGGGTCCACTGTTATTTTAGAGCTTTTTCGTTGTATTGAAAAAGCTCTAAAGTTCCTCAAAATATCTTCTTTCATACTCTGCAGAAAAAAAAGAAAGTCATACAGATTTGTAATTGTATGAGTAAATGATAATATCCCTTTAAAAGTGTATGTTATGTATCACAACCATTTAAAAAATTTTGAATAAATACAATTTTGTAATGATTTTAAAAGAATATTATGCTCACCAAGGCTGCATTTATTTGATTCACAATACAGTAAAAACAGCAATATTGTGAAATATTATTACAATTTAAAATAACAGTTTTTTTATTGTAATATATTTTAAAATGTAATTTATTCCTGTGATGCAAAGCTAAATTTTCAGCACCATTACTCCAGTCTTCAGTGTCACATGATCCTTCAGAAATCATTCTAATATAATGATTTGATGCTCAAGAAAGATTATTATTATTATTATTATTATTATTATTATCAATGTTGAAAACTGCTTAATATTTTTGTGGAAACAATGATACACTACCATTTAAAAGTTTGGGCTTTTTAAAAAATAAATCAATACTTTTTTTCTGCATGGACACACTAAATTGATCAAAAGCATTTAAAAAGATTTCTGTTTCAAATAAATGCTATTTTTTTTTTTTTTTTTTTAACTTTCTATACATCAAAGAATCTTTTCAACATTGATAATAATAAGAACCATTATTCATAATTAAGCGCCAAAAATAATTCATGACAACTGAGCACAAAATGCGCATAAAGAAAACATTTTGATGGCAGCATGTGAAGTACCAGTTTGGACGTTTTTAAAACATTGCAAGGAGACATTCAGACGTGATAAAAACATTATAAAAACGCTTCTCCAACGTTGTGAAGACATATTTATAATGTAAAAAATCCCCTAGACATCTGTCATATTAAATACGTCGGATTAAAACATTATCACAACCTTTTCACAACGTGAAAAAAAAAAAAAGTTTTTACAACGTAATTGTGTTTGCTGGGGACTTATTAGCCTATGTTGAAATAACGAGTTATTATGTTGAAATAAGTTATTATGTTGAAATAACGAGTTATGTCGAAGTTAAGACTTAATATCTCGAAATAATGACTTAATATCTCGAAATAACGACTTAATATCTCAAAATGAGTAATGTCAAAATAACGATGTAATATCTCGAAATAACAACTTAATATCTCGAAATAATGAGTTATGTCGAAATAACGACTTAATATCTCAAAATAATGTTATGCCAAAATAGTGACTTAATATCTCGAAAAAATTAGTTGTCGAAATAACTCAATATCTCAAAATAATGAGTTATGTTGAAATAACGACTTAATATCTCAAAATAACGACTTAATATCTCGAAATAATGAGTTATGTCGAAATAATGACTTAATATCTTGAAATAATGAGTTATGTCAAAATAACTTAATATCTCGAAATAATGAGTTATGTCGAAATAACAACTTAATATCTCGAAATAACGACGTAATATGTCGAAATGATGAGTTATGTTGAAATAACGACGTAATATGTCGAAATAACGACTTAATATCTTGAAATAATGTTATGCCGAAATAGCGACTTAATATCTCAAAATAATGTTATGTCAAGATAACAACTTAATATCTCGAAATAACGACTTAATATCTCGAAATAGCGAGATCTTATGTTGAAATAATGACTTGATATCTCGAAATAATGAGTTATGTCAAAATAATGAGATACTATGTTGAAATAACTTAATATCTCAAAATAGCGAGATCTTATGTCGAAATAATGACTTAATATCTCGAAATAATGAGTTATGTCGATATAACAACTTAATATCTCGAAATAACGAGATCTTATGTTGAAATAATGACAATCTCTCAAAATAATGTTATCTTGAAATAATGAGTTATGTCGAAATAACGAGATGTTGAAATAACAAGTTATGATTGAAATAATGAGATATGTCGAAATAACGACTTAATATCTCGAAATAATGACTTAATATCTCAAAATAATGAGTTATGTTGAAATAATGAGATGTCGAAATAACGACTTAATATCTCAAAATAACTAGATCTTATGTCGAAATAATGACTTAATATCTCAAAATAATGAGTTATGTCGAAATGACGAGATGTGTCGAAATAACAAGATAAGTTTTCTTTTTTCCCTCACCATACAGTTCAGAGCTTACGTACATGTTAGAATATGGAGTAATGGAATAGTGAACTGGAGTAATGATGCTGAAAATTCTTGCTGAAACTTTTGCATTATTTTAAAATATATTCCAATAGAAAACACTTAGTTTGAATTTTAATAATATTTCACAATATTTAATTATAAATGCAGCCGTGATCATAAGATACTTTCAAAAACATTATTCTGAATTCTTAATTATTCCAAAGTTTTGTCCCGTAGTGTACACTGTCAAAAAAAAAAAATAAATAAATAAATCCATAGAAAAACGGATAATATCCTGGCAGAACCTTGTCCTCTGTTAACTCAGACATTTCCTTCAGCCCTATAACACAACAGAATGAAATGGCTTATTCAAAATATGGGTAAAATACCTGTGAAAATACAGAGAATTCCTTCATATGAACAAAGTACATTGTGCTGTATTTTTACTGATGCTTCTTTAGAGTGTAGTCTGTGTTTGAAGGTGGTATGTTGGAGTAATGAATTATCCGTCTTTTTAACAGTATACGGTGTGGACAGCATTGTGGGTGGCCTGGAACGTCTTTATCATCTGCTTCTACTTGGAGGTTGGAGGTCTGTCGAAGGTAAGAGAGATTCCCTCCTACAGTTACACATAGGTCAGCTGTCAATGTTTAGGAGTATGAGGCGTTTTATTGACCCTGTTATACAGCTAAATGGCACCATTTATGATGTATTTACAGACTGTCTGAGTCTTTATTTTTGTGTCTTTGTTTACCAAGTGTCTTACTCTTAGGTTTGCTTTGAACACACCAGAAACTGGTACATAAAACAACAGATTTAGTGGCCATTCACACAGATGACATTTTTCTATTCCACTGCGCTACTTTTCCATTGTTTTTCAATGTAAACATGCGCTAGACGTACGTCTTTAACCGTTGCGCTCGCGTCTCATGCATGATGTGGCATTCTAAAAAACTTGGGGCCTTGGTCCGTTCCACTGACCCGCATCTCGAATTTTTAACAGCAAAAACACATTCTGTGTGAACTGGCCTATAGAGTGTCTTGAAATCAGATGAAAGCCTTTTGGAAAAGCAATAGCAGAGAGAAGTTGTGCGTTATCCCTAAACCAATCCCATGATGCACTTCTCTCTACATGTGCTGACAGGTCATGGACACAAACACTCAGCCCAAAGTGTGTAAGCAGTGAGAAACAAGCTCGCTGTATAATTTACACATTCTACTCTCGGTGTGTGTGCTTGTTTACGACTCCTGCTTGGCCAGTTTCCTGGACTCAGATTTCTTGTTCCCACAATGAAACACACTTATCCTCTTTCAGAAGTTGGAGTGAGACTGGATGAAAACATCTTAAAGACTCAGATGCATGCTGAGTAAATCTGGTACATGTGTAATGAGCTGCTGTTTTATCAGAATTAACCTCTTTTTCACTGTTGTCACAGTTGCATGGGAAATGGCTCACAGTTGCATGGGAAATGGCATTATCCCAGGACAAAGGGAATAATTGGTCTGACCATGATTGTACCAAACAGAACATGTTCCTTAATCAACTCTCTAATTTTTACTGAAATTAAGCACTCAGATTTTATAGTTTGGTTTAGGGTTAAGTTGGTGCTAAGTTTGGGGTTTGAACAACATTTTAATTTCCCTCTAATTTTAGGATATCTAATGGTTAGGGTTGGGGTTAGGACAATTGTTTGTCAGGAATGTTGTTCCAGGTCCAACAAAAGAAGTTGATTATATCCTACACTCTCACAAAAAAAAAATGGTATAAAAGCTGTCACTGGGACGGTACAGTGGCTCTAATATGTACCATTTAGGTGCTAATTTCCACTCTTTAGGTACAAAGGGTACTGCCTCAGTGACAGCTTTTGTACCTTTTTTTCTGGGAATGTACTTGGAAAATTGACAGTCACTATTGAGGTATGTAAGAATGTTCTTGGATGATACTCAGCCTGGTATTTGCATCTGCATACTTGCTTAGCATGCTTCTATTCGGGACCCAGTTTTTATATAGTTCATCAAGTGGCAAGACAACAATGTTTACAGTTTGTTTACAATTCAAAATGTCAAAATGTTGTTGTTTTAAAAAAAAAAAAAAAAAAAAAAAATTATATTTACACTACAGTTCAAAAGTTTGGGGTCAGTATTTTTTTTAAGAAAGTAATACTTTTCAGCAAAAAATGCTTTAAATTGATCAACAGTGAGAGTAAAGACATTTATAATGTTACAAAAGATTTAGATTTCAAATAAATGCAGTTCTTTTGAACTTTCTATTAAAGGATGCTGAAAAAATTTATACATTTCCACAAAAATATAAGTAGCACAATTGATGATAATAAGAAATAATTAGCAATAATATATATATATATTTTTTGATCATCAAATCAGCATATTAGAATGATTTCTGAAGGATCATGTGACACTGAAGACTGGAGTAATGATGCTGAAAATTCTAATTTTAAAATATATTACAATAGATAAGTTATTTTTTTAATTGTAATAATATTTCACAATATTATTGTTTTTACTGTATTTTTTGATCGAATAAATGCAGCCTTGGTGAGCAGAAGAGACTTCTTGCCGACCCCAAATTTTGGGACCACAAAACCAGTCATAAGGGTCAATTTTTTGAAATTGAGATTTATACATCATCTGAAAGCTGAATAAATAAGCTTTCCATTGATGTATGGTTTGTTAGGATATGACAATATTCTTTAGCAACGCATATTACTTACAAAAATACATGTTTGCTCTAATTACGGTAGAAAATTTACAAAATATCTTCATCGAATATGATCTTTACTTAATATCCTAATGATTTTTGGCATAAAAGAAAAATCGATCATTTTGACCCATACAATGTATTGTTGGCTATTGCTACAAATATACCCGTGCGACTTATGATTGGTTTTGTGGTCCAGGGTCACATATATCTTACTTTGAAAAATCTCAACAACAGACTTGTTCTTATAGTTTGAGTGTTTGGTTTGAATTTCAATGGTTTCATCATGCTCTCAGCAGCCAGTAAACGTGTTCAGCGCAAACCCTTATTATGTTGGGGACTGTTTCCACCTGGTATTAAGATGCGTTTTGGTCGTTCGGATCACAAGTGGACGACGCTAAATACAGGTGTAAACGGGGTCTAAAATGTTTTGAGCTTGTCCACTTTCAACCACTTCCAGAGGTAGTCAAAAACACATTCGACCGGATAGCTTTCGTAGTGTAAAAGCTCATGTGGTCAAATGCATTCGAACAGCCACAAAAGACCACCTAGAGCACAAGCCAGATGGGATTTAAGCCTTTGTCGGCTTAAGTCCCAAGTTTGGTTTGAAGATGAAAAATGTACCAAGCACAATGTTCTCTCACCATTCCTGATTTCTAACACACACTCACTGTCTATGGTCTTGCGGCTGTCAGAGCAGAAATGAAAGCTGCTCTCCATGTTTTTCCGTCGTCTTTGGTCGCATTCATATGTAAATTGCACAACTTATTTTGTCCATTAGATTGAAAAATCTAAAAAAAACAAACAAAAAAAAAACATACATACAAAATACATTTACCCGCACATAGACCCTCCCCTCAAAGAAATCAGGACAGAAGTGGTTGAAAATGGACAAAAGAGACAGATTAAAACAACAGGTGTAAACGGGAATGTGTCTCCCTTGTCTACTTGTGATCCGATTGACCAAAACGTATCTTAATGCCAGGTGTAAACAGGGCCTTTGTTTCAGCTGTATTTAATTATGTCAGGGTCATATTTATTGGAATTGTTTGGTCTGTTCATGGCTCATAATGAAGAGGGCTGTTTAATTGGACTCACGACCTGGACCTTAACAACAAAAGAAATGGGAAGCATTACATTTTATCCCACCTTTGTTTTTTTGTTTTTCCTTTCATTCTCATCGTCTTCTCCCTCTGTCTCACACAGTCACGCTCCGTCACTCCCACCCTTTTTTTACTGTGCTGTCACAGGTGGGACGCCCTTCCCCCAAAGCCCCCCTTACCTCTATAAAGTCAGATTGCATGAATATTCATGAGCTGTTGCAGACAGATCTGCTGTCCAGAAAGCAGCAAGTAGAAGCGCATCCTTTCTTTTCTATCTGTGTGTGTGTTTTCTCCATTAGCCGCTTGTCGTCCTGCTGTCCATATGTAGCAGTGAGGGAGCGTTGTGTGTCCATCTGTTGGGTTAATGCCTGAGCCCGGCCCTCTGCCACCTGCTCCCCGTAACACCCCATTATTCAGACTGTTTCATGCACCCCCTGCATTAACACGGCCCACCGCAAACCCTCAATGAAACGCCTCAAAATATGACTGTCCCACTGCTGTCTCTACTGTCATACTGTGAATGATACACAATATGATAATATCATCCTGCATTGAGGACCCCTACTGTTGGACTGATTACAATTGGGCAGTGATGAGAAGAATAACAAACAGTCTGATGTTAGATTCTGTCAGCCTGTTTTTCTGTCTCAGTCTCTCAATTGATATATCTGTTTGTCTGACTTGCAGTTTTTTTTATCATGTCAGTCTGTCTTGCAATGTTTTTCATATCTGTCTGTCTCTCTCAATATCTGTCTGTCTCGCAATATGTTTAATATCTGTCTGTCTCGCAATGTTTAATATCTGTCTGTCTCGCAATGTTTAATATCTGTCTGTCTCGCAATGTTTAATATCTGTCTGTCTCGCAATGTGTTTATTATCTGTCTGTCTCGCAATGTTTAATATCTGTCTCGCAATGTGTTTAATATCTGTCTGTCTTGCAATGTGTTTAATATCTGTCTGTCTGTCTCGCAATGTGTTTAATATCTGTCTGTCTCGCAATGTTTAATATCTGTCTGTCTTGCAATGTGTTTAATATCTGTCTGTCTGTCTCGCAATGTGTTTAATATCTGTCTGTCTCACAATGTGTTTAATATCTGTCTGTCTGTCTTGCAATGTTTAATATCTGTCTGTCTCACAATGTGTTTAATATCTGTCTGTCTGTCTTGCAGTGTTTAATATCTGTCTGTCTTGCAATGTTTAATATCTGTCTCACAATGTGTAATATCTGTCTCGCAATGTGTTTAATATCTGTCTGTCTCTCTCAATATCTGTCTGTCTCGCAATGTGTTTAATATCTGTCTGTCTCTCTCAATATCTGTCTGTCTCGCAATGTGTTTAATATCTGTCTGTCTCGCAATGTTTAATATCTGTCTTGCAATGTGTTTAATATCTGTCTGTCTGTCTCGCAATGTGTTTATTATCTGTCTCTTGCAATCTGTCTGTCTGTCTCACAATGTGTTTAATATCTGTCTGTCTCGCAATGTGTTTAATATCTGTCTGTCTGTCTCGCAATGTTTAATATCTGTCTCTCTCAATATCTGTGTCTGTCTCGCAATGTGTTTAATATCTGTCTGTCTCACAATGTGTTTAATATCTGTCTGTCTCGCAATGTTTAATTTCTGTCTGTCTCGCAATGTGTTTATTATCTGTCTGTCTCGCAATGTTTAATCTGTCTGTCTGTCTTGCATTGTTTAATATCTGTCTGTCTCGCAATGTGTTTAATATCTGTCTGTCTCTCGCAATCTGTCTGTCTGTCTCACAATGTGTTTAATATCTGTCTGTGTCTCTCAATATCTGTTTGTCTCACAATATGTTTAATATCTGTCTGTCTCTCGCAATCTATCTGTCTCGCAATGTGTTTAATATCTGTCTGTCTTGCAGTGTTTATCATATCTGTCTGTCTCTCTCTCTCTCTCACAATATACCAGTCTGTCTCACAATGTTTGTCATATCTGTCTATCTGTCTCGCAGTGTTTATCATATCTGTCTGTCTCTGACAATCTATCTGTATGTCTCACAATATGTTTAGCATATCTGTCTGTCTGTCTGTCTGTCTCACAATGTGTTTATCTATCTGTCTGTCTGTCTGTCTCACAATGTGTTTATCAAATCTGTCTGTCTGTCTCACTTTGGGCCCTATTTTAATGATCTAAGTGCATGGTCTAAAGCGCACAGCGCAAGTGCACTTAGGGCGTGTCCGAATCCACTTTTGCTAGTTTAACGATGGGAAAAATGGTCGACGCGCCCGGCGCATGGTCTAAAAGGGTTGACCCTAGTCTCTAAATAATTGGTGTGTTTTGGGCATAATGTGCAATAAACCAGTCAGAGTCTCATCTCCCATTCCCTTTAAAAGCCAGTTGTGTGGTGGATTCGCTTTTTACATGGTGGAATTTGCAAAGCGGAAAAACGCTTCTATAGTGAGGAAACGGATCTGCTCATGCGCGAGGTTAAAGCGTGCGAGCAGACCATCTACAGGACAAGCCGGATTCCACCAAAGCATTTTTATCTTTATGCACACAATAATAATCTTAATAAAGGCAAAAAATAATGTGAGATGAAACAGTGCCACCATATAGCTGTGTCTGGCTAATCACATGATCAAGAGGAAAATGATGTGCAAATCAACATGAATGAGTCAAACTGTTACAACTAGTTAAATAAACGACTCACCCACTCAGACATTGTCGCTTTTGGACAAATCTCAATCGATAATTTTTTTTGTGGATAAATTATAAAATGCACCTCCATGCCTGTCAGCGTCAATACTCTTGCAGTGTTTAGGGAGGGTTGGATGACTAATGATCCAAAAAAAGGTGACTATTAATAATGATATAATTTCAGAAGACCACCACACAGTGCTCTTTCTTTGATTTCTAATATTTCATGAGCAAATAGAGGTGGCTTAAAGTAGTGATTAAGTATTTTGCCATCATCAACAACAAAGCTGCATAGATCTATGTTGGCTTTGAGCGCTGCCATATAAACAAATAATTCAGTGAACGCAAACAGCTCAGAGTACAACCACTGAGTTGTCATTTCATAATTACGATAATTCTGACACAACATGAATGTGGAATTAATCTGTCACATTCAAATAATGGAGAACCATATTAACTCACTTAACATGAGACGTAGTTTCACTGAAGAGGAAAAGCATATTAAGTGCTTGGGCACTTTATGAAAATCTCTCCCTCTCTCTGTGTCATTGATTGAGGTGTTTTGGTGGGGTTGTCCTCTCATGCATGGCCGCAGGCTGTGGCTGTCAGCCTCACACTGTGGCTGTGATTAAATACGAGACAGGACAGTCTGTATCGACCCCCTCCCCAAACACACTTCTCAATGACATATAGTGACGCGTATAATGATAATGCCTACTGATGACAAAGGGGACAAACTCCTCTGTGCCTCCATTAGCCAGAATGAGGTCAAGGACGTGTTACTCTCTAATAAGCATAGGAAAGTCCATAAGTTTTCGTTTTGACAAGTGTCATTCATCTCATGCAGCCTGAGAACTGTGTGGATTGACAGAATCCATTACATCTGATGTACACGTGTCCGTGAGCATATGAGGAACGTTTGCAACACAGACGCATAACTCTGACGTGTCACACAGCACTTTCACACACGCAGCATTCAGTTTAAGGACCGTGTGAACAGACACAGACAAAATAATTCTCTTAATTTGCAGGAATATGTGAAGTGGGAGTCAAAAATCTTGATTTAAATAGAAATGTTGTGAAATTATATTACTGAATAAATTGTAGCACAACTTTTTCCCAAACTGATGGGCTGGGACGTATAGCTAAAAATATTTTTCATTGCTTTTATGATGTATATTTCTTGGTATTTATGTATTTGTTCTGAAAAGGATGTTTTTTTTTAATTTTTTTATTTCAGATCAAAGAAACTATTATTATGACCACACAGCCTTTGTAGCCTATTAGATTTAGTGCTGTCAAATCGATTCATCCTGATTAATCGCATCTAACATAAAAGTTTGTTTACACAATATACAGTATATGTGTATATTATATATTATATTTATGTCTTTGTGTGTATCGGTGCATCTCTTACATAATGTGTGTGTGTGTATATATATATATATATATATATATATATATATATATATATACTGTATATATACTGTATATATGTGTGTGTGTGTGTATATATATATATATATATATACACACACACACACACACACAAATATACATACATTACACACACACACACACACACATATATATACATACATACATTATACAGTATACATATACATATACATGTATGTGTGTATATGTGTATATGTATGTATGTATGTGTGTATATATATATATATATATATATATATATATATCTTTCATAAACTAATTGTTCATTTGATTCACTACAATGAACTGTGAACTGTTTGAAATAGCTATTAAATCTGACCCACTGTCATGATTTTAATGAAACTTTCTTGCTTAATAAAAAGCATCACAAAATTCACAAAAATACACTGTCGTCTACTGTTTTTTTTTTCTTTTGTTTGTTTGTTTTTTGCGACAGCTGGATAAAAGTGATTTCTGACAAATGCTATGAGAGATTTAACAGCTGACTGGAGATGGTGTGTGAAAAGTAACAATACATAACCACAGAAAACAATTGCTGTTGTGAATAACTGATTCATAACAGACTGTAATTTTACCTCATTTTATTAGGTTTCATGTTTAAAACTGGTTATATATAATCACAGCAAATAAATAATGAATATGTGTGCTTCCTTCATCTTTTGTATGTATACTTGTCTTTCCTCCCTCTCATGTCTGTGGAACAGATTCTTTGTCGGCGCTGTGTTAAATTATGCATGCTTTACGGCTCGCGGCCCCTCTGTCAATCACTTCCTCATCGGTTATATAGAGGTTGACCACGACTCCTCCCCTCTTTCGTTTCAGGACAGCGACCTCTTGACCTTTAACATCTCGGCACACCACTCCTGGTGGAGCGAGCACGGGCCGGGATGTATCCGAAGAGAGATCCCTGCCAGTGGAGAGCGCAGTGCGGATACACAGTCCTATATATCCATCATGGGCTGCCTGCTGGAGTACCAGTACATAGAAGTCCTCCACAGTGGCTTCCAAATCCTTATCTCTGTAAGTCACTCCAAAACACACACACACACACACAAACAAATTATATACCATGGCATGTAGAAAAGCTTAAACACTCAATAAGCTTTCCTTCAGTAGTCCAAAAACCCTGTTTTTACTACAGTTTATGATCTCCACGCACTATATTTTCACTTACTATATGTGTATGTCTCCTTCTACTGTATATAGCATAACTGAAATCGTCCCATAATACACATTTTTTTCCAGACACGCTTCCATCCTAATGCTGCTTTTTCATGACTGTATGAGAAAACGTTGCCTGTATCTCTACACTTAACCAGTCCTTAAAAACCACACCAGTCTAAAGTGTACCCTAAATACACTACACACATGTAAAACGCCCCTGCTGGAGTCCTGAAGCTCTGCTGTTGGGTTGAAGTGGCCCCTTGAGTCAAGGTCTGGCACGGCTCCAGGTTTAGGTGGGCAAACTCAGTGGATTATAATCAGCAGGCAGCAAGCAGAAGGACATTTTCTTAAAGGGATTTGTTTTGTTGACTTAAATGTGCTGTGTACAGTGGCCTCCAAAAGTATATGGACACTTAAGCCACACTTATATCTGAATGTCATTTCATTAGGTACAAAAAGCAAAATATTAAACCAAGTGGCATTTGCAAACCATGCTGCTAAATCCCAACAAGTTTGTAATGCTGTTTGTAATATAATATAATATAATATAATATAATATAATATAATATAATATTCAAAAGTTTGTGGACTGTACAATTTTTTTAAAGACATTAATACTTTTAAATTGATCTATAGTGAGAGTAAAGACATTTATAATGTTAAGATTTCCATTTAAAAAAATTCTGTTCTTTTGGTGAATTCTTTCTATTAATCAAAGAAACTTTTTTTTAGTTTTCACAAAAATATTAAGTTTTTAACATTGATAATAATAATAATTGTGTCTTGAGCATCAAATCAGCATATTAGAATATCTGAAGAAGGATCATGTGACACTGAAGACTGGAGTAATGATGAACGCTGCACTGAAGGCTGAAAATTCAGCATTTTATCACAGGAATGAATTACGTTTTAAAATATATTCAAATAGAAAATGGTTATTTTTAAATTGTAATATATTTTAATATTTTTTATAATGCTTATATATATTTATATACAGAGCTCAGCGTAAATGAGTACACCCCCTTTGAAAAGTAACATTTTAAACAATATCTCAATGAACACAAAAACAATTTCCAAAATGACTAAGACTAAGTTTAATATAACATCTGTTTAACTTATAACATGAAAGTAAGGTTAATAATATAACTTAGAGAACAAAATTTTCAGTTTTACTCAAATTATGGTGATGCAAAAATGAGTACACCCCACTGAAAGTCTCTGGAGCAAAGCTAAATTTTAGACTACAAATGTCTAATTTAACAAGAATTCAACCACAGGTGAGTCTAATTATTCATTACACAGGTGTCCAGCAGACAGTTGACTATAAAAGGGTGTTAAAACCCCTTCCCATTTCATGCTGTCAGCAATGGCACCACATGGAAGAGAAATGAGAAAGAAAATCATTTCTTTACACTAGAAAGGTGAAGGCCACAAGAAGATCAGCAAAGCTTTACTTATCAGTCAGAATATTGTAGCAAAAGTGGTACAAAAATTTAAAAAAGATGGAACTTTTTAAAAAAAGCCCGCCTAGAGTTTGCCAGGGCCCATGCTGACAAAGATGAAGACTACTGGGACTCTATACTCTGGAGTGATGAGACCAAGATAAATGTTTTTGGAACTGATGGCTTCAAAACTGTATGGCATTGCAAAGGTGAGGAATACAAAGAAAAATGCATGGTGCCTACAGTGAAACATGGTGGTGGCAGTGTCCTTATGTGGGGCTGCATGAGTGCTGCTGGTGTCGGGGAGCTGCATTTCATTGATGGCATCATGAATTTACAGATGTACTGCTCTATACTGAAAGAGAAGATGCTACCATCACTCCGTGCCCTTGGTCGTCGTGCACTTTTCCAACATGACAATGATCCTAAACACAAATCTAAGGCCACTGTTGGATTTCTGAAGAAGAATAGGGTGAAAGTGATTCAGTGGCTCCTGATCTGAACCCAATCGAACACCTATGGGGAATTCTGAAGAGACAAGTTGAGTATCACTCTCCATCCAGCATCCAGTCTCTAAAAGAGGTCATTCTTGAAGAATGGAAAAAGATAGATGTTGCAAAATGTCGCCAACTTGTTCATTCCATGCCTAGAAGACTTGGTGCTGTCATTAAAAATCATGGAGGCCATACAAAGTACTAGATGTAGTAGTTTTTGTTGTGGGGTGTACTCATTTTTGCATCACCCTAATTTGAATAAAACTGAAAAATGTGTAATCTAAGTTATATTATTAACCTTACTTTCATGTTACAAGTTAAACAGATGTTATATAAAACTTAGTCTTGTCAACATTTTGGAAATTGTTTTTGTGTTCATTGTTTAAAATTGTTTAAAATGTTACTTTTCAAAGGGGGTGTACTCATTTACTCTGCGCACTGTATATATGTATTTTTTTTTTTTTTTTTGTCAATCGGTTGAATAAATGATTCAATGATATAATATACACTGAATCAAACCAAAGCACCTGGAGAACCATAGTTGCAAGAAAAAGTATGTCAACCCCTTGCAGTATCTGTGAAAAATTTTAACAAAATAAGAGAGATCATACGAAATGCATGTTATTTTTTTATTTAGTACTGTCCTGAGTTAGATATTTTACATAAACGATGTTTACATTTAATTCACAAGACAAAAAAAATTGCTGAATTTATTAAAATAACCCCGTTCGAAAGTTTATGAGCCCTTGGTTCTTAATACTGTGGACAATTGAGGGACTCAAACACAACTATTAAAAAAGGTTCAAACATTCACTGATGCTCCAGAAGGAAACACGATGCATTAAGAGCCGGGGGTTGAAAACTTTTTTTTTCATTCGAAGATCAAGGAATATTGTACTTAATTCGTCTTCCGGGAAACACGCAAGTATCTTCTGTTGCTTCCAAAGGGCAGTACTAAATGAAAAAAAATGATATTTAAACAAAATAAGAAAAATTGGGACATCTTTATCCTGTTCAAAAGTTTTCACCCCTGACTCTTAATGGATTTTTCTGAAGACCAGAGCTCAGTTTTAACTGCTCAGGACAAACAAGGGACTCATGAACAACCATCACAAAACAAAAAAACAGTCGTAGATCATCCAGGTAATCACACACAGTATTAAGAACCAATCGTTCCCAAACTCTTGAACGGGGTTATTTTAATAAATTCAGCTATTTTTTTGTCTTGTGAATTATATGTAAACATATTTTATGTAAAATATCTTTAAAATTTTTCACATTTTCACAGATTCTGCAAGGGGTTCACAAACTTTCAAGCAGCACTGTATATATATATATATATATATATAATATATGAGGGATGGGGGATGCTTTGAGGATCTGTAGGGTTAGGAGTGCCGGATGGTTCTCCAGAGTGATGATTATCCTCTCATGCTCCAACAATGAACTGCTAACTTCATGATGAGAGTTGAACAAAATGGCCTGCAGGAGGTGGGAGTTGCACACACACTACAGTCAAGTTCCTATAGGCCTCTTCAGTGGGAATTCAGAGATTAGTTAGAGTGATCTAGATTTTCATCTCCATTGCCCAAAGTACACAACTTGTGGTTTTGTCAAAATTTGGAAATGAAGTAAGAAAATGCTCAGAAGAACATAGCTAAAGAGCCAAATGAATCTCACAGAAGTCAAATTACACCACAAAAAAGAAAAGAAAAAGAAATTAATTTTGCATAAAGAAATAAAATCAACTGTTGACCATTGTCAATGCAAACAAAAAAATCTCATTTCTATAGTTTATTCTTGCATCTTACATGCAATACTGCCTTAATAGCTCTAAAAATCAAGTTAAAATAATTTCTATTTATTCATTATATGATTATTATAATTTATAAATTATTATACATATTATAATTTTTTTTTTTTTTTTTAACTCACAATAACTTTGGGAGAAAAATTCACCCACCAGGCAAGACATTTTGAGACAAATTGTTTTTTTGCTTGGGATTGAGAGGGCAAACGAGACTGAGTAGAGTCAGATACTTCATAAACACTTCTGAGACTCTTCTCTCTCTGTCTGTGTGTGTGTGTGTGTGTGTGTGCGTGTGTGTGTGCAACTTCAGAACTAGGTCACTATCAGAAACACTTCTTCTGCTGTAGTGAATGGGCTATATGCACGGTTACTTCCTGGTTGTCGTTAAGGCTGCTCGGGCATTTCCGGTGAACTGTTAGCTGTTCATTCTGTACTTGCTGTGCATCGACACAAAACCATCAGTGGTTGACTTTTTAATGTTGTATTCATATTTTAATGCAGTTATCTCATTTACCTAATTTGCCAATAAACAGTTTTATTGATTGCAATAAAGACGAAGCTATTGGGACCGTTTAAAAACGCCGTGTCTGTAATTAGACACACACACGCATTTTTCTCCCCCAGCACTTCAAATGTTATTTTTAATGTGATGACCACAAACATTATTTCTTCATCCTTCTGAGATTGTCCCCATTGTAAAACCGAACGTTTCAAAATGTAGGAAATTCAACATTTGATAGAAAACACTTATTTACAAATAAAAAAGACAATAATTACCACTATAACCAGCAGGTGGTGGCAGAGTAGCATTTATTTGTGCATATATCAGCCATTTCCTCTCAATTAGTTTTGTTTTTGACTAAATATTAAACTTTATAAAATAACTAGGTTTACATTTTGTCAATGTGAAGTATGAAGTACTCACAAAATCTTATGAAAAACAATAACTTTTCTTGTGAATTAATTACACAGAAAGCGAGCACCGTGCTTTCCCTTTGTAATCACGGCAGCTGTCAGTCAGTGCAGCGCAAGATCATGATTTCGGCACACTTGTAAAAACACACATTTTATTCAATTTATTCTAAAGTGCACTATAATTATTTCATTTTTAAGTGTGAAAACTGATGGTCGAATTGAATTTAGCTGAGGAGGAACACTGAGGTACTTTTTTATTTATTTATTTTCTATGTTGTCTTATGTTTGAATAACTAAATTAATGCTATGCCTGACTATTTAAGTGACTATATTCTGATTATAAACTAAGTATTACACTACTGATGCTCAACACACCAGCAAATGACATCTCACCGGAAGTTTTCCAGCCGGCTTATATTATTGCGGAAGTTCTAAAGAACGCTCTGTGCATAGAGCCCATAGCCATGTTCTTATGCTTCTGAGAATTTGCAGTCACAAGAGGACAGTCAGAGAGTGTCGCAGGACACACACACAGATGACAAGTGAGCGACTGAGAGAGTCATTAGTTCAGCTTCATGTAAATCCCCCTCTGTGACAAGTGAGAGCAGCGTCTGTTTCTCCATTAGTGGGACCCATGAGGGAGGAACCTGTGAAAACGTAAGACGCGGGCTGTTCTTCTGTTTTCTCAGTGACAATTTTAGCACTTTTTTATCACTTGAAGTTGACAATCAACATATTTTGATGTTGTTTTGATCTCCTTTCACTGACCTTTAAAAAAAACTGTACCGCTGTCATAACTGGTATGTGTCTCAGTTTTCACTCCTCTGTACTTTTCTCCATTTTATCAGCATAAGTGGGTGGATGAGTTCATTCCTCCTCCATCTTTGTATCTCACTATTTTCCTTCTTTTTTCTCATCTGACATCTCTTTCCTCTCATATCTCAGTTGCTTCTCTCTTCAGTAAAACTCTGAAGTCAAGATAAGGCAGCTGCTTCAGACGGAGAAGAATATCTTGTCAGGATGGTATGGGAATTCATCACTTCCTTTCCCATCATGCTCTCTGCCCCAGGGAGAGACAATAGATAGCTGAGGAACATTTCACTTGAAATTTATTAAGATGTTCAAGTCCACATTGAAAATCTACTAAACATCCAAAAGCTCCATTGGAAAAATGTGTTTTTTTTTTTTTTTTTTTAAAGAGCACCTATTATGCCCCTTTTACAAGATGTAATTTAAGTCTCAGGTGTACCCAGAATGTATCTGTGAAGTTTCAGCTTAAAATACCTCACAGATCATTTATAAATCCATGTTGTAAATACCCATTTCTGACTACAATCAAGAACATGCTGTTTTCGTGCATGTGCCTTTAAATGCAAATGAGCTGCTGTGCCCCGCCCCCTCTCTACGATCACAGTTCCTGCCTCAATCGGATTATCTGCCAAATATTAACAAGACATCTGCTTGGTTTTGATTATCATCTATATCGCGATCACTCTCATGGATAGCATAGTTTTTCTTTCATCATTAAAGTTTATTTCCACGCGTTTTAAAGCTATATCAGTTTAAACATCTAATGGATCGTTTTCTGAGCGCACTTATCTGAAGCTGGCTGTCAGACGTCAAGTCTCGTGAGTAACTTCTCCTTCACATTTTTTGTTTTGTTTAAACTGTCAAATACACAAAAGTTTCTGTCAAAAACACACACAGTTCACATAAACACAGTCAGTTATGTCTGTGAACGTAAATAGCAGGCAACGTTACAGAAATCGTATGTGTATATTAGATCTGTGGCGCAAACTAATCCACTGCGTTAATAAAGACTGTTATGTTCACTCTTACATCCAACAACAAAACATCTCAATTACTTACCAGACATTGTTGTTGCTACAGCTGCTCGAGCGCGGAGAAAATGGTGGACAGCGTACAACTAGCTGAGGGCGGAAACTATGGTAATGCAGGACTGTCAGTCAGCGGTCGTGGGCGGGGCCTGAGCAGTATGACGTCACATTGCTCAGAGAATCAAAACAGCTTGTCTAATAAGACTGCTTTGGTTTAATGGGGATTAAACAAAAAGGAGTGGGTAGATTTTTATCATTGTAGGGTGGTTGTGTTTACACACTGTCAACACACATTTATATCCAAACACCTTGTAAACGTGGATTTTGCATAATAGGTGCCCTTTAAATATAACGAATTAATACTTGAAGCAAAATCAAAGAACAAACAGCTGTGGCATCATTTAAAAAGAAAACTGGCCAAAATGTAGGTGTTTTTGAGTTTGTTTCAGTGATTTGAAACAGCACAAACATCACAAACTTTCCAAAAACTTTGTACCGGCTGATAAACACCTTTTTAGTTGCCATTCCTGCTCATTTTCCTTTGGCACCCAAACACACTTTTAAAAAAAACAGTCACGTTCAAACTCTGCAATGTAATCACAAATTCAGCTTGTTTTGCACCCATCCAGACTGTTGCTGAGTGTGTCTGAGAACATGATTAAGACAAAATTTCACTTCAAAGTATCTCCCTTCGCTCCCTGCGGTGGTTTAATCACTTTTCATGTACACACAAATGTAAGTGGATTTTTGATTCGACGTGGCCAGCTGCAAACATCTGAGAGCATTTGTTTAGCCGCTCGGCAGCCATGGCAGGTGGAATATATTTTTGCCAGGTTTTTAATCTCAGATCTGGTGGGTGTGAAGTGCTGCAAGTGTGCTTGCATGTGCGAGAGCACTTTTGTGAAGTGATGTTGAGAGTGCTCTGATTCTGATGTGATACGGCTGTGAAATCTGCCTCCAGGCGACTGAAGGAGCGAGAGACACATCAGAACTGCTGTGATATATAGTCTGTAATTACTTGTGCATATATGGAGAGGCACAGCCGTACACACTGCACATGCAGGTGGACTAATTTCTGTCGCAGCAGGGTGACACTGTGGCACAAGGGGCACATAATTAAGCTGTCAAACATCATGTTCATGTGGTGTGCCAAAGGCAGCATTAGGTTTTTGTGACGTGTTTGCGTCTTTCAGGCCTGTGTATTCACAGGGCTCTTGGTCTGTATTATTATTATTAAGTCTGTCTCTTTCGTTTTCTTTTTCTCTCTTTCTCTCAGCTTTAGCCAGCTAAAACTAAGGCAGATAACACTGTGAGAGCAGATAATAAATGGAAGTGTAGTTTTAGGACTAATGTTTCAGCTGGTGGAGGGGACTGCTTTCTTTGCTCAACTCTTGGTATCCTTTGTGAGAAATAAGTTCACTTTAGGATACTTTTAAAAAGAGTACTTATTACTCAAAGTGTGAACTGAATGAAATGTATTCAGACTCTTAATTTCATGTTATTTACTATTAAATGAAAATGTATTATAGTTTAAATTTATATTAAATGCAATTAGCTGAACTTTAGAGTGTTTCTGACCCAATTAAGTAGGACTTAAGTACATCTTTTTATGTAATTTCAAACTTTGATGTATGGTTAAAGTGTTCTGCTGAATGTACTGACAAGCATTTATGGTGAACTACAGTATACTTTAATGGAATACTATTAATACCATTTCACTTTAAAGGGGACCTATTATGCCCCCTTTTACAAGATGTAAAATAAGTCTCTGATGTCCCCAGAGTGTGTATGTGAAGTCTTAGCTCAAAATACCCCACAGATAATTTTTATAGCATGTTAAAATTGCCACTTTTTGGGGTTGAACAAAAACGCGCCGTTTCAGTGTGTGCCCTTTAAATGCAAATGAGCTGCTGTGCTCTGCCTAATAGGGCGTTCTCCTGTGTCAGGATTCAGTCAGGACGCACTATAATGTCAGAAACTGCGAAAATATATGCTGCATGGAGATAGAACAGGTATAGTTTAGTTTAATTATGGTTATAACTTATATTGTCTTCTTGTTTTTATCCACTATATTAGTACAAGCCTGTTTACCACTGTTTACCTCTCTTTCCCTTGCATTATCATCAACATACATAGCGAAGTACACAGAAACACTCGTTACAACTAACAGTAAACAAATACATAAAGACCTTATGCCTTTTCGGGTGGTGCTTAATAAACTGGTAAACTTTATATCCGTAAATCAACTCCGTAAATCTAATCCAGTATCACTCTGGAGACTGTAAGATGGATCACGAACAGTTTACTGATCTATCCTTGAGTAACAAATTTTTAGCACAACCTCTGTTTTGTATTTTCCCTTTGTATTGACATTCGTTCTCAAAGCAGTCCAGTGTGAAATGATTCGCGCAGACATAAACGAATTTCGGTAGAGTTGAGGGAGCATTTTCTTCAAAAACAAAATGAATCCACCTCGTCTTCAGCGGCTCAGATTTCAGGAGTAAATGGAGAGAGCTATGTGGATTAATCCATCCAGCTACAGAACACCTAAAACTCTTGGGAGACATTTTCGTCAGTGCAGCAATGGCGGACTGTGTACAGCTCGCTGTGAACTCGCTCAGGGCGGTTCTATGTTAAAACGGCAGTGTCTGTCAACACTTGTGGGCGGGCCCTGTGGCTAATGTGACGTCACATTGCTAGGGATCTGGAAACGGCTTGTTCAGAGACACTGATTACGATTTATGTGGATTAAAAAAAAAAAAGGAGTGGTTGGATTTTTATCACTATAGGGTGGTTGTGTACACACACTGCCAACACACATTTATGTCCAAACACCATGTAAAAGTGAATTTTGCATAATAGGTCCCCTTTAATATCAATGTAGTACATTTAAAATATATTTTATATATTACTTTAAATGTAATACTGAATAACACACTACAGTTCAAATTATTTAAAAGTACTTTACATGTGCTTTAGTATATTAGTCAACACATTAAAATAAGTGTACTTCTGTAAATCATAAATGATTATTAAAACCATTATTTGAAATGTACTTTAAAGTAAAACTTTTAAATTGACATTGACATACGAAGTGAACTTTTTAAATGTGTACTTAAGTGTGTTAAGAAACGGTTGTGAAAATGGACTCTATGTAAGTATACTTAAGTAGCCTTTTATTTAATTAATATTATCTGCAACAAGTACAGTTTTTTTTAAACATAGTGTTGTAGTCGAGACCAGCTCATTCGAGTCCTAGTCAAGACCGAGTTCAGAGTATGTTGAGTCTGAGTCAAGACCGAGACCAGAGAGGGCTGAGTCCGAGTCGAGACCGAGACCAGAGTATGTTGAGTCTGAGTCGAGACCGAGACCAGAAAGTTTGGAGTTCTAGACACGAGAGGTATCTAATCTTTCTGGGGAACAGACGTGATAAATGTGAGGTGACAAAAGAAAGAACGACTCTGTTCTGGAGGTGAGGTGAACTAACAGACTGCATAGCCTCAAACCCTGCTAAGCAATTAATTAATCAATCATTTTTTACTCATTATTTGGCCTTCATGGCTGTATTAGCCTATAGTTTATTTTTTATTACAAATGTGATAAACGTTTGCGCAAGTAGTATGTGTTGGGGAATTTAAAATGTAACATTTCAATTATATTCTGCTGAAATGAACGAAATGACTTGAAAAAAGATTTGTTCATTTTGCTGAACAAGATTCAAAGATCCGAGTCAGTAAAATGATCCGAACTTCCCGCTACTACCTGAGTCCTGCTGCCTTTGCACTAACGTTAGTCTCAAGTCATGCGCAGTTGCGCACAAGAAAATCACCAATCATTGGACGTGTCAACCAAACATCAATTTACAGAAATAATAACACAGTAATAATCATGAAATATTTTGAATGGGACTTGAGTGGACTCGGGAATGAGTCCGATTCCTAATATGTTCGAGTACGAGTCAATTCCAAGTCAAAATGCACACGAGTACATGACAAGACCAAGACCATTACAATATGGTCTCGAGACAGAGTTCAAGACGGAGTCCGAGTCTCGAGTACTACAACACTGAATATAATATTAAGATTCGAAGTACAAGTGCACATTCAATTGAATTAAGCACACTTTTTCACAAGGCATATCAAAACTTTATAATCATTATAATGATATGAGTTAAGGATTTGTCCGTTTTTCTATCTTTACAACACTTAATATTCAGCAATATTATTGACTTGAATGCACTATAGACACTATAGAGTACAACAGTCATGGTCTGGAAGTAAAAACTCACTCATTCATTTTCTCCATATGGAAATTGATTTTGAATTATAACTTATAAACTTTAAAGTTATAAACTTAAAAACTTTATTTAATAACTTTAAAGACAGACCTGCTGTGAGCTAAGAAGTTGCTAATCTATGGTATTTGCTTCTGTTGAAGCCATCTGCCTGCGTTAATTTAACTTATTTTTAAAATAATCATGTTTAACAGCAGAATTCCTGGTGAAAAACTACGTTTCAACTCAGAGAGTTGAAACAAGCAAAATGCCAAAAGAGCTCTTTAGCTCCGCCCACTCTCATGAAACACTAAGAATGATGTAATCAAGCCGATCTCCCTATGCACTTAAAATACTGAAATGTTTGTATATATATATGCATATTTTGCAATAAACCTAAAATATATTATTATTATACATATAATCAACATTTGTAAATGAGTAGTTTTATATTTCTCCATTTTTAATTCGATTATGCTGTTTGCAATGCTTCATGGGATTGTAGTTCTTTCCCTCACTAAAGCCGTTGAGTACACAGTCTTGTACCTTTGTATTTTTGTCCTATTTTCAAATACTTTTTTGCTTCATATCAAAATTTGTAGTGTTGTGATTCACCTCGTAGCTGACTGGCTTGGATCATGGCTTATATCTCTTTAACGAAGACTATTTTAAAATCCCAATGGGAGAAATGAAGGAAAAAATAATTCCGGAACCAGCATTGCTGAAAAAGTGGGCGGGAACTGTTGCACTGACACTATTGGACAAGAACTGAACTGAGCTTGACAATGACATTATTGTATTCAGAGCTGCTTTATTAACTCATTATTAACTCATTCCATAAATGTTGAACTTTACACAGTTATTGGACCAAACTGATTTAATCTAAATAATGACTGTTTTCTATTGTCTTTGAATCATTATTTTCCTGTTTATCACTGTAAAGTTGCTTTGAAACAATCTGTGTTGTATAAAGCGCTATATAAAGGTGAATTTGTGAGGTTTTCTAAGGCAATCTATTACACATACTAAATATTAAACTTTTGTTTGTGCTACAGACATTAATGGTACATCAAATCATACAGATTATTGAGGAGAGATGTGCTATTATTAGCGCGCTTAGATCCAATTCATATGGATAGTCACTTTTGTCTTTTTATGGCATAGAAGCAAGTGTTCTCTCTCTGTTATCTGTGATTTCTTCCTAATATAGATTTCATTTCCAGGGCACCTCAAACTCAAGCATTATTTAGGTGTGTGTTACCAGAGCCCAGATCAGACAGAAATGCTATATAACTGTTAAGATGACAGAACCAGGTCATGTGCATATAGAAGCGGCGTTTGATCCGTCAGTCATACAGACAGATCAGCTCTCGTTCTCTGGCTCTTTCTGCATCATGACATTGGTTATAAACTTCTCATCCATTGCTAGGACAAGGAACTTCTTGTTAATTAGAGACCATTAATAATTAGTTTCTGAATTAAATTTTATGTTGATATTCTATGAAAGAATTCAAGATGATATAACCATCCTGTAAAAAAAACGAAGAATGAGTCTTATTTCTTAAAAATATTTGTATATAAAAATAGTAAGTGGTAAAGCAGTTTTGTGTAAACGTAGTCTTTAATTGCAAAATGAAAATGATACTTTTTTAATTTTGGCACCATTTTAAAGACCAGTTATACTTTGCTTTTCTGACATTGGCTGAATTCCCAAGCTTAAAAATTTTAAACCAGACATTTTACCCAGTTTATTTTCCTTTATATTACATTTTTAATGAGTTTTAAGGATTAGTTCTCAAGGCAAATTCCCCAGTGATTACAAAAACAATTTTGAGATAATTCTATTCATATTAAAGGCATTATGAAGACTAGACTGAGGGATTGAAAGTTGAATTAGCTGGCATGAGAAACACCCTGAGGGAGTTGAAGGCCACTGACCCAGAAAGCTCTTCTCTCTACTGCAACTTTACCCTTTGACCTGAATGATCAGTCCATGAAACGTAGCTGAAGCAGTGTTAACCCAACCTGTCAACTCTGACGCTTAATATTACAGAGAGAAAACGGGTTAAATCTGCACTTCTTTGCAAGAGTTTCACCAGAGATCAGAAAGAAACTTTGAGAATCAGCAGAGGAAGATGATTGTGCAGGCCTGAAACAGTGAAACAGAGGGTCCTGGCTTTAAGACTGTGATTTTTAAATAGCTTATGGTTTTTAATGACCATAATTAAGGAGATTTTGAGTCGTGCACTAGATCTGAGCTTAAGAGTGGTCAAGTCTCAGGTGGAGAGCTGCTCTTTCTGTCTTTTTCACCTTTGCCTGAGATGCCCTGAGCAAGAATTAGCTTTGAATTGATTAAATTTGTGTTACATTTTTCTCATGGTCTCAGAGTAAGAGAGGTCTTCAACAAAAGATTTAATATTTATATCTGAATAATAAATTGCCTGTTCTACGGTTTGATTCAGTCAGCACTGTTCTTGTGTGGAGCAAGTAAGTGATAATGTACAATCATACAGTTATCGCAAAATAATAATAATTAAAAAAAAAACAAAAAAAAAAACAGGCTGATCATCTGGACCCCGACACATTGCAATAAAAATATATTTAAAAAAATACAAATACCTTACTTTTTAAAGGTTTGGGGTCAGTAAGATTTTTTTTTAAAGAAATGAATGCTTTTATTCAGCAAGGACGCATTAAATTGATCAAAAAAGTGACAGTAAAGACATTTATAATGTCAAAAGTAAAGACATTTATGATTATCAAAGAATCCTGAAAAAATACATCATGGTTTCCACAAAAATATGAAGTATCACAACTGTTTCAACATTGATAATAATCATAAATGTTTCTTGAGTATCAAAACAAAGGATCATGTGACACTGAAGATTGGAGCAATGATGCTGAAAATTCAGCTTTGATCACAGGAATAAAATATAGCTGCAAGCAGCAATTATGGGGCCAAGCACAAAAGCGGCACAACAAGCCAGCCAACATGGCTGGGAGCATCAGACCAACTGCAACAATGAGCAATTAAAGACTTATTAAGATCATTTTAGGCAAAAGAGCTGAAAAATGATATATACAGTCAATAATAAAGATTTACTGGTTTATCACTTTTGACCAATAGGTGGCACTGTGACCAAATTAATGTGGTATGGTCAGAGTGAGGTGACAATGACACTCGCTAAGGATATGACTCCCGTGAAAATAAGTCAACCAGATCAAAAGTTATAAGCATATGAAAAAAAAAAAAACTCCACTAGGTGGCGCTGGTCCAAAACTTCTCAGGCTCCTTCAGGGCATCGTGCTGATGACCCAAACTGAGTTTTGTAATGATACACTAATGTGTTCATAAAATACAGTATTTTAGAACTAAATTCAAAATGGCCGACTGCCAAAATGGCCGATATGGGAAAATTGGATATCATTCGACTCAGTATGATGCCCTGAATCTAAAAAGACCAGCTTTATGATTATTGGACAAACCTATCGGAAGCTATAAGCAAAAATAGCCATTTTTTGTATCTCCAGACCAGTAGGTGGCGCTGCACCGAAACTCAGCATGTAGTCTCTGGTCATGCTTGGGAAGACATGTACTAAGTTTGGAGTGAATATGATAAAGCATTGCAGAGATACAGCCTTGAGTCCAAATTGGGTGCTCTACGTTAAATTAATTTGTGTGTTATTTGAGAATGGTTGAGTTTATCAGAAAGCTTTTGATAACTTTTTGTCAGCATGGACTGAAGATGATCTGATTTGATTTTCATGAAAAACAAATGAAGCGTCTAGGACAAGTTCGAAAAAGTAGGTTTTTCGCAAAATTCAACATGGCAGACAAACCATAAGTCGAAACCTAACATGTTTGGTATCGTTGGACTCAGTAGGGAGATGAGAGACTCCTGTGAAAATATGTAAACCACACCCAAAGTTACAAGCATTTGAATATTTGAAACTTCTCAGGCTCCTTCAGGGCCTTGTGCTGATGACCCATACCGAGTTTCGTAACGATACACTAATGCGTTCATAAAATACAGCATTTTACCACAATATTCAAAATGGCCGACGGCCAAAATGGTTGATAGGGGAAAATTGGATATCATTCGACTAAGCATGATACCCCGAATCTGACGAGACCACATTTATGATTTTTGGACAAACCCATCAGAAGTTATAATCAAAAATAGCCATTTTTCGTATCTCCAGACCTGTAGGTGGCGCTGCGCCGAAACGCTGTATGTTGCCTCAGGTCATGCTTTTGATGACATGTACCAAGTTTGGTCTGAATACAACAAAGCGTTGGAGAGATATAGCCTCAAGTCTGATTTGGTGAGCTTTTCGTCAAACTCATTTGTGCAGTTTTCGAGAATGGATGGTTCTATCAAAAAGCTTTTGATAACTTTTTGTCGGCATGGTCTCAAGATGCTCTTGTTCAATTTTCGTGAAAATCGGACTAATGCCTAGGAGGAGTTTGAAAAAGTATTTTTTCGGAAAAATCAAAATGGCGGGAAAATATTCATGATGGAAAATGACGTCATAGGGTGAATTCATAGAAAAGAATTTTGTTTATAGCCCTTATGGTTCAAAAGTTATTACCATAAACATGAGTGAAATTTTGGACAGCTGGTGGCGCTAGAGGGATTGAGTTAGAGACTCCAAATTTGCTATGGATACAGTTGAGACTGACCTCTATCAGTGTGCCAAATTTCACAACTTAGCATACGGTTCTATGGGCTGCCATAAACTTCCAGAGCGGAAGAATAATAATAAGAAAACTAACGATTACAAGAGGTGCCTTCGCACCTTCAGTGTTTGGCCCCTAATTACATTTTAAAATATATTACAATAGAAAACAGTTATTTTAAATTGGAATAATATTTCACAATATGAATGTTTTTTACTGTATTTTTGATAAAATAAATGCAGCCTTGGTGAGTAGAAGAGACTTCTTTCAAAAACATTAACGGCCAGATTTACTAAACTCTGAGTGTGATCTACTGACGACATGCAAATTAAAGAACACAGACGCAGTCGGATCATTTCCATAATGACCAACGCAATCTACCAAGAACAAATTACCGTCTGTTTTAAGACATGCTTTTTTGGGGTGGTAAATAATGGCTGAAATACCAGATTGACTAGCGTAAACCTTAGTAAATCACCTTACATGATTCATTTAAATACTCTCCTCCCATAAATTTTGCGTCTGAAAGGGAAACTCCTACAAATGCATATGCAATAAGGTCAGCTGCAAAAATAACTGTGTCCATACCTTTTCAGCGCTTTTCATTGCGTGTCTTTAGTAAATCCTAGTTTTTTAACGCCAAAAGAGGGTTTGCACTGGCGCAAACTGTTAGTAAATCTGGCCCTAAAAATGTTAAATTAATTTATGTTATGCATCTATTGTAAACATCATGATGGCAAACATAACATGCAGGTTTATAGGTCTATTGAAGTCAAAGTTGAATGGCTTAAAATTCCCTCCACATAAGGATCCACTCAAATGGTTTCAAGGTCAATACGACATGCTGATCAAGCCGGCTCTCTCCTGCAGTTGGCAGTCTGGTTGTTGACATTTCCTCTGATGCAATTGGTATTTTGCAACTCCTTCAGTGTATTAGAAGCTGATTGGAGGTCTGAACCACCTTGCCCTGCACACACACACACACACACACACACACACACACACACACACACAGAGAGAGAGAGAGAGAGAGAGAGAGAGAGAGAGAGAGAGAGAGAGAGAGAGAGAGAGAGAGAGAGAGGGAGAGGGAGAGGGAGAGGGAGAGGGAGAGGGAGAGAACTAGCAACAGCTGTGTGTCTCACCAGCACAAACCTGCTCTATCAGCCTCTCAGGGGCCTCATAGACTCTCATTTGGGCATTTAAGTTTTTGTCAAACATTTCTCTCTCTCTCTCTCTCTCTCTCTCTCTCTCGTTCATATGCAAACACACTGCATTCATTTTTTTTTTTTTTTTTTTTTTTCAAGGTATGTGTATGCCGGGCCGTCTGCCCAATGACAGATTAATTGGTTTGGAATAGTGCCACTCTTTGGGAGTTGAGTTTGCCCTGTGTGTGTTTTCATGCAGAGCTGTGCCATCTGGCTCTGTGGCACTGCCATAGCCTTCAATATGCCCGTCATCTACACACACACACACACACACACACACACACACACACACACACACACCCGTCCCCTGTTCACTTGGCACAGGACTTCGTAAAACTCTCTCTAATGTCTCTTTGAGTAATGTATTATCGGCCATGTGTTTCTCATAATGAATGGTTTATAAGATGTGCCTGCCATTCCTGCTGCACATACTTACGGTTAGGGATTTGAACAAACCCCTAACACTATAGTATCAAACTTTGGTGTGTAACTATTCCCGCACTGTTTGTGCTACAGAAATGAATAGAGCTGGGACAATAAATTGATGCATCGTAAATCGAGAAATGATTCTGGATCGATTCAGAGATTTTCCAAATGCATTGAGATTCTCTCTCAAATAGATTCTGAGCTTAGTTTTTAACAGCAGATGGCATTGCATGGTTTAGAAACACCCGTACTCTGCTTTCTTCCAATTCCTTACACACACCACTTGAACCTTCTATAAAATAATCATTCATAAAGCTGGAAAAGTTTGAAGCGAATTACAATGGTGTTTTCAGTGGGCTGTTTATATTAATCTCACGTCATAAAAGTATTTTGAGGTGCAAGTACATTCTCAGACTCAGCCGAACGCACAAGCACTCTTCAGCAGGGTTGCCAGGTTTTCACAACAAAACCCGCCCAATTGGCACTCAAAACTAGCCCAAAACTAGCCCAATCGCATTTAAGGGGGGTCCCTCAGTAAAAACCGCATCCCATGGGGTAAAATCAGCGTTTTTTGCCAAGGTTCCCCTGGTAAAATTAGCATTCCAGGGGCTAAATATCACATTATTGGGCCTGCTTCAACCCGTGGACATGAAAAACAATCCGCGGCAACACTGTTAAAGTAGCCCAATTCCGCAGGAAAACCGCAGTCTTGGCAACACTGCTCTTCAGCGCACTTCTTCGTGAGCATTTGAGCATGTGGTTAAAAACTAGTCTAGAGCGCCATCTGCTGTTAAAAACTAATCTCAGAATCGATTCGAGAGAGAATCGCGATGCATTCGGAATCGAGATGCATCGATTTATTGCCCCAGCCCTAGAAATGAATGATACCTCAAATCGTTTACATTTTTTTCATTTAGTAGATGCTATTTGTCAAATATGACAAATAAATAACATCACAAGCAATTTGAGGAGAGATGTCATTACTTTTCAAAAATTCTTTTCATATTGGACAATATAAACCTCTGGAGACATGCGCTGTGTCCGAAATCGAATATTTCTCTACTATATAGCATGCGAAAAACAGTATGGCAGCAGAGTTGTATGTCCGAATACATATTCGAAAAACAGTAGGCGAAAAGTACTCGGATAACTTCCCGCGAGATTCTGAAGAGTGCATTCGATGGACACTTTACTATCCAATGAGGCCATGGGGGAGGGGGTTTGTGAATGGCAGTGAAGCGACACCACTGACGCTGGTAGGTCACATGACCGTAACAACATGGCGGATGTAGTACGTCTGGATTACATTCATACTATATAGAACGTTCTTTATTAACGGTTGCTAAGTAAGTTCAAATTCAAATGTAGTACTTACTCAAACAGTACGTGATCTCCCCTTCATAAGGTTTGACTCTTTTGACTTGGGCCAGTAATCAATGACTAATAACACCCTGGCAACCACATACATCACCCTAGAATCGTGGAGGTTACACTGGCACAGGCAAACAAAGAAAGTTATTCTGACATCAGGTGAAGGCGTGAGCTGAAAGTGAAATGTGAAAAGAGAGTTCAGTGAGCATGTCTGCCTGTCTTTTCCACTCTTTTTGCTGTGTGTCTCTCATTTCTCTGTCTGTCTCTGTTGATACACTGACGTGTTTGTGTTTGTCTCCACAGCTGCTGGGTTTCATCTACGCCTGCTACGTCATCAGTGTCATCACAGAGGAGGAGGACAGCTGTGAGTATCTTCACTGTCTCTCTCTCTTATCTCCCATCAGGCCCGTCTGTCTGCTTGGCAGTAGTTCTGCTGTTGTGGCTGATATCTGTCTGCTCAGGTCAAAAAGTGTGTGTGTGTGTGTGTGAGAGAGAGATAAGAGAAAAAAATTAAGTCTGTCCAAAACAACACATTCTTTCTTGTTTATGTGTCTAAAACAGATAGTTTATCAATTTTATTATGAAGAAATGTGCTTGTTTGATTGTACTCTTCAAGAGATGATGGCTCTGTGTCCTCCTAGCTTTGTTTTAAGAGAATATATCTAAACCATATGAATTATCAATGTTGAAGAATATGAAATATTGATGTAAAAAAAACATTTTGGTCCATGGGAAGGGGACTACTCAGATATACTCTGTGAGAAACACTGTATTACTCAACTTGTTTATAAAATGGTGTGTGTGTGTGTAAGTGTGCCTAAAAAGTAGACTTCGATTTGTAAAAATGTGTTTGCAACATAGGCTCAATAACTTGCCTCTACCTATATTTTTTTTTTTTTGCAAAACTCCAAAAACGTACCTGTACATATAATCCACTGCAGTTTCAAGCTGAAATGAGCACTAGAATTTTATTCCTTTTCGATTAATAAGACTTATTCTCATGCGGTTCCTTGCACAATACTATGTTTTGACCTCAAAACACTTTTACCATAGTGCTTGATTTGTAAACTAATACGGTCTGACGTTTGCATCACATAATCAGCACCATATGTGAGTCTTATATAAACTTGCTCAGTAGCTCCCCTGGTACAGCTTTGCACTTGCAATTTCAAGCTTTTGGTGAGTCTCTTGAAACACGAGTCATGATAAAAGAGCTCAAAGACCTGAAGAAAGCTAAAATGGCATGGTTGCTTCAGCAAATGTGTTTTTATCTCACATTTGCTTTTGTTAACACTATGGATTAAGTTTAGGGTTTAATGTAGGTGGTTTGCAGGGCCGGGCGATAAACAATATCATATCAAGATCGCTAAAAAAAAGTAATGTTGATAACGATGATAAGCTCTGGACATTTTACTTGATATGTATTACACAGCAGAAATAAATGTGACAACAGTCAGTCAGTCTGCTGGGAGCCAAAAGCGAAAATGAACTTGATTTACCATTCAAAGCTGAGGAAATTGTTGAAAAAAAAGGTAGCACGACGTCAATTACATGGAAGTGGTTTGGGTTTCTTAAAAGCAACGAAGCACAGATTAAGGACGGTTAAAACGTGAGACTAAGGTCAGTGGGGTGGAGTGGGGTGGGGAAACGCAAGCTCTTGAGACACGTTTTTTAAAAGCGGAACTCCTTTTAACTTGAGCGCCATGTTGCAGTGAAATGAAAGTGGAATGCAAAAACGTGCAACAGTCAAACGCATCCGTCTAGTGTGTGTTTGGAATAGAAAAGTAGTGCAATGATTGCGTGTAGAAAAACAATGAAAAAGTCCCACAGTGGAATGCAAAAACGCGTTTTATGTGAAGCGGCCCAGGTGGTCTGTAAAATATGTGGTCAGTCGGTTCTAACCGAGGCGGAAAACTTTTCCATCACCTGAAAAGGTACCATCCCAGCGACTGTATGTGTGTGTGTAAAATTCTTGGAAGATGTCAGTACAGACAAAGATAACCAATCAGATTAAAGTTTGGCAGATCAAGAAAGTGCTTTCCAGTGCTGACTGTTAGCAGTGATTCATACTGTTTTGGAATTTCGTTCCTGGATCGAATAGGTCCATAGGAATGCACATAAATTCAATAAATAGTTTGCAGTGCATAAACTCAGTGAATATTTGCTCTTGGCAGAATAGGCTAAGTGGGAGAGGACCAGAGTGAAGCCCAGGGGACGAGATAAGCCACTGCCCTGTTTGTACGGGCTAAACACCAGCCCTCCACTGACTATTAATGTATTTCCCTGTTCCAGAAAAGTAGGAGATACTGTTCTTTCGTTTACCACCACTGAACTTTCCCCGTAGGGCTATACCTCGCTGACAGGAGGGATTGGACTGCACTGAAATAATCTACTTTTATCCTTTACAGTCACTTCCTGTTTGTCTTTGTTTTCTGATGACCCTTGAGCGTCATCACTCAACAGGAGGTGGTGTGAGTTTTTGTGTTTTATAGGCAGTGCACATGTGCTCGGGTGAACTCTGTATTTATGCTCTGACAAACTGACCAACATTAAAGTGATTATAAGTGCGCAGAGGAACATTTTATTGCTTGGAGGTTGATTCATAACCCAGGGGATTTAAAGACCACATGAAATCAAAATGGCCGTTTGGTGGCTTTTATGCCTGTTAGTTTTGAGGCCATCTGTCTGTTAGTGCAAAATAAACTTTTAGCACATGTGAGCATATAAAAATTACAATCTTAGAATCTCGAATTACAATCGCCCATTTGTCCAATGAAATGTTCTCTAGAATGAACATGTTCTTCAACTGATTCGCTATCGTAGTTACTTGGGGTGTTCAGTCATGTTAATGCTTTTTTGTTTCCTTTTCCAAACAAAGAAAGAAAGTTGGAAAGTAAGTAACTTAACTACATTTTCAGTACTTAGCATAACCTTTGTTTAACAGTAGCTTTATCTACATTTTTTTATAACAGAGTTATAATGCATAGCTGCTTTTGACTTGAATGCATGTTAGCCACTTCCAGTTATTTCAGCTGTAAAATTAGAAATTGCATGCAAACTGGTATTTTTATTATAATTCATTATCATAATCCTAATTATACTAGTTTGTTGTGCAAATAGTTTTACTGTTTACTGCTCTTTGTTATTCTTCTTAAAGGGTTAGTTCACCCAAAAATGAAAATTCTATCATTAATTACTCACCCTCGTGTCTTTCCACATCCGTAAAACCTTCAATCATCTTTCGAACAAAAAATTAAGATATTTTTGAGTCTGAGAGGTTTCTGTCCCTCCATAGAGATCCAATGCAACTACCACTTTCAAGGTCCAGAAAGGTAGGAATGACATCATTAAAGTACTCCATGTGACTCCAGTGGCTTAAACTCAATTTTATGAAGCAACACGAGTGCTTTGTTTGTGCAAAAAAACATAATTTACCACTTTATTTACAAAATAATATTATCCAAAGTGTTCATGCAACAATGTCAGCTCTCGCATTAACACAAGACGCATGCGTCGTGAAGCTCTTGTGAACACTTGCGCATGTGCGTTGAGTTGTACCCGTGAGTCTGAACACAACACGCATGTGTCGTGAAGCTCTCATGAACACTCGTGCATGAGCGTTGAGTTGACAGGCGAGTCTGAACACAACACGCATGCGTCGTGAAGCTCTCATCAATGCTCGCACATGTGCGTTGAGTTGATGCGCGAGTCTAAACACAACACGCATGCGTTGTAATGCTCTCGTGAACACTCATGCATGTTCGTTAAGTTGACGCAAGTCTCAACACGCATGCGTCGTGAAGCTCTCATCAACACTTGCGCATGTGCGTTGAGTTGATGCGCGAGTCTGAACACAACACGCATGCGTCGTGATGTTTTTCGTGAACATTCGCGCATAAGCGTTGAGTTGACGCGCGAGTCTGAACACAACACACATGCGTTGTAATGCTCTCGTGAACACTCACGCATGTTCGTTAAGTTGACGCGAGTATCAACACGCATGCGTCGTGAAGCTCTCATCAACACTTGCGCATATGCGTTGAGTTGATGCGCGAGTCTGAACACAACACGCATGCGTCATAATGCTCTCGTGAACACTCGCGCATGTGCGTTGAGTTGATGCGCGAGTCTGAACACAGCACACATGCGTCGTAATGCTCTCATGAACACTCGCGCATGTCCGTTAAGTTGACGCGAGTCAGAACACAACACGCATGCGTCGTAATGCTCTCGTGAACACTCGCGCATGTGCGTTGAGTTGACGCACGAGTGAACACAACATGCATGTGTTGTGATGTTCTTGTCAACACTCGCGCATGTGATAAAGTGGTAAATTGTGTTTTTTTGCGCAAACAAAGCACTTGCGTCGCTTCATAAAATTAAGGTTAAACCACTGGAGTCACATGGAGTACTTTAATGATGTTTTTCCTACCTTTCTGGACCTTGAAAGTGGTAGTTGCGTTGGATCTCTTTGGAGGGACAGAAAGCTCTTAGATTTCATCAAAAAGATCTTAATTTGTGTTCGAAAGATGAACGAAGGTCTTACAGATGTGGAACGACATGAGGGTGAGTAATAAATGACAGAATTTTCATTTTTGTGTGAACTAACCCTTTAATTACCTATAGAGGCTTTTGAATCGGAAATATTGCACATTCACAGAAAGTGGCTTACTTCTGTGTTGATAAAAATAAGATGGATAAGTATCAGACTACTTTTTCTAACCATTAGCATGTAGCTTGACAAAATGTCTGATTCATTTTAGTAAATCAATTTGTTCATTATTGGCTGATATAAATGATTTGATTTAAAATTAGTGATTTTTGTAGTAAACAAATAACACTTTCATTTTATTACGATAATTTTATAACATAATAGTTTGATAAATGCTGTTTTCATCACTGTTTTTTTTATCACACGTAATATCAATAATTTTTCAGGCGGCAGTAGAACAAGCTGACATTTCATAGCTTTCCCGGCACCAATTGCTTGTGAAGGAAGTGGCTAGAAAGTGTTTGAAAGTGTCTTCATTTCTTTCATATGTGGAACAAGCTGTCAAGTGTGGTTTTGCAGGACTTGGGTATTGAAAAAAAATGGAACATTTCAATGGAAATATGTCAGGAAAGAAAACTCATTAAACCATTTCATGGGGTCTTTAATGGACCTCCCAGTTATGTTCCATTACAGCATCAACTTTGCCTTAGATTCTGTATTTCTCCTAAAATATGTATTTTAGGTACCTTAAGAGATGATCATTAACTTGTGGTTGTGGGGAAGTTTGAATTTTTAGGCAAAAGAACTTTATTCTTTCCTCATGCTACGTTGGAGTTGGAAGTACGAGGATGTGTGTGTGTGTGTGTGTGTGTGTGTGTCTATTTTGTATTTGCAAAGCTGTGTGTGGTTCATTTACACGCTCATTTGAAGTGGTGGATTTAATTTTCTCCACAGCACTTCCTTGCCTCTGAAGTTTCCCTCTTTCTGTTTCTCTTTTTTTCCTCTCTCCCTCCCTCCCTCCAGGTGATTTGAATAATAATGTGTCAGGCTTCATTTTTATCATTGATTATTCTTCTACCTTGTTCGCCCTTCCTTCTCATCTCTCTCGCTCTTTCTTTCTGTTTTAAATGACTTGCATCCATAATTAGTTTGTAGTCGCAGTCCCACTGTTATCGTTGGCTCATTAAAAGCAGCAGCAGTCACTTGTGTGAATCTAATCTAATAACAGCGGACAGGTCGGCCCAGCCACCAGCTACAGGGACGCGTGGGCTCTTGGGTACTGATCTAAGCCCGGATCCTGCCTTTACCAAAAGAAAACGCAAGCCTGGCTCGACATCAGAGCGGGAATGGGAGAGAGAGAATGTGTGTGGCACCTCGAGTGTCTGGTTGGTTATCAGCGCTGAGCAGATTCCTATGCAGACTCAAAAAAAAAAGCTGGTTTTTATGAAAGTGGGTCAGAATAGTGTAGCGCTGAACGTTAGCATGAGCGCTTCCCCAATGTGTGTTACACTATCCAGAGAGAGAGAGAGAGTCAGGTAAAAGCAGGACACAGAACAGAGAGACGGGTGTCTCAGAGACACACTCACAGTATAGAGTCAAAGAGAATTTGTTATGTGAGTGCTGGATTTGTCTTATTGCATGAGCTCTGTCTGATCTCTACCTGTGATGCAAAGCAAAACTGGCACCAAGGCTGTGTTTGAAATCCCTCATTCACTATTCCCTAGTCCACATATAGTCCCCTTGAAGGAGTGAATGAAAATGAGTGAGTGAATTCGAACACAGTGTGTGCCGGAATGGTTGTTGCTTTTACATTGTTTGTGCTTGCTGTTTAATAATGATTTGAAACTTTGCAAACTGGCAGCTCCAGTAGAAATGAAAAGATTTATCTTGAACTCTGTCATGGAAACTAGCATGTGTAAACCTTAATTAAACTATTTAATATTAAAAAGGAATATTATGCTGTAGCCACATTGGACAAGCAGTTTGGAAAATGGATGGATGGATGATTCAGCAGCGGGCGCCATCTTTTATTGCGGTGCATAATGGGATTGAATGAGTGCACTCGAAAACTCGACGCCACTACAAATGGCTGTCCCCTCAAATAGTGCCCTATTTAAGGGTATAGGGGGCGATTTTGGACACAGCCCAAGACTCTATACTCTATATACACTATACTATTCTGTTGTTTTTTTATAAAGATGATTATAATTACCTCAGACTAACCGTAAACTTAATATAAATATATATATATATATATATAAATAATTTTCCAATGAATGTTGGTCAGAGTAGATGCCATATATAAGTTAATGTGAATGAAAACATATTGGTTATTGACTGATTATATTTTTCTATAACATTGGCTTTTTATTTATATACACAAGTATGGGTTCAGTAAAGATACTTTTAATACTTTTATTCAGCAAGAATGCATTAAAAGTGATAGTAAACATTTATAATGTTACAGCATATTTATATTTCAAATAAATGCTGTTCTTTTGAACTTTCTATTCATCAATATGAAGCTGTTTTCAACATTGATAATAAGAAATGTTTCTTGAGCAAAATCCTCAAATCCTCATATTAGAATGATTTCTGAAGGATCATGTGACACTGAAGACTGGAGATGATGCTGAAAAATCAACTTTGATCACAGGAATAAATTACATTTTAAAATGTATTACAATAAAAAAACAGTTATTTTAAATTGTAATAATATTTCACAATATTGCTGTTTTTACTCAAATCAAATAAATGCAGTCCTGAAGAGCATAAGAGACTTCTTTCAAAAACATTTTAAAAATCTTAAATGGGATGTTCTTGATTTAAGTCATTCTAACATTCAGTTAAAGCTAATCTTTAAAAACATAAATAATGTAATAATCACACTGTTAAATGTAATCTTTAGCAAATGTCAAAATGAATATCCATTTTTATTCTGTACATTATGATGTGGTGATACCCAATTCACTTGCAGTATTTAGATGGCTAATTTTAGTTTTTAGTGTTTTATTGTTTTTATTTCTTTATAAAAACTTGCAAAAACAGTATACAGTTTAAAATCATTTACCAGTTATTGACCATAACATGAAAATATTTGAATATGTCCGCATCCCTAGACAATATAGGCAGTTCTGTGGGGAGACACATGGCTCTCAGACCCACAGTCTACTTCTCTCACTCAACTGAGGCATTTTCACAGCATTGTGACCACTATTCGTTCCACCCACCTCTCTTTTTGAAAATGAATTGTGATCGCGGGTACGTTTTTCTGAACAGTTGTGCTATAGTTCTCCTCCTCCTCTCACTTCAGCTTCATCTGTCTGTATGCTTTCTCCACCACAGAAACAGTCTCCACAGGAAAGAAGTCTTTATGGCTGCGAGAAACCAGTATAGTTAATCATATCACACAATTCTCCCTGGCTGCTAAAATACATCCACTGACAATACAGTAATGAGTTTGCGATTTTACTTTTAATTACTAAAAAGTACATCACTCATTTCTGACATTCTCTCTTCTGTACCAGTGAGCCGTGTGAAATCATTGCCATTTTTTTTTTTGTTCATAGCTTAATTTAATTCTGTTATTAAATGTTAGAAATGTCATTCCTTTATGTGTTAGAAGTTGAACTTTATTTTATTTTATTATTTTATTTTATCATCTTATCTTGTCATCTTATTTTTTTTTTTATTTTTTTTTTTTATTTTATAGTGTGTGCCTTTGGCTGTCATGACCGCTGTTGAGTAAGTTGTACTGTCTTAACTAAACATGATCAAAGACTTTTTCACAACACTTTTTTCCCCCAAGTTTTTTGGGAAATGTTTGGGTTACACTTTATTTCGACGGTCCACTTTAGACATTCTAGCTATAAGCAACTTTGCAACTGCATGTCAACTAACTCTCTTTAGAGTATTAGTAGACTGCAGTAGACTGTTAGGTTAGGGTTAGGTGTTAGGTTAAGGTTAATAAGTTGACATGTAGTTGCAAAGTTACTTATAGTTAGTAGAATGTGTAATGTGGACCATTAAAATAAAGTGTTACCAATTTTTGGACAGCCATATATTTCATATTTCACCATAAACACCTGAAAGTTGCTTGTACCGTGCAAAATCTCAGTGGTTGTTTGCCCTGGAAGTGTGTTTCACACTGTAAGTACGAGTGAGGTCGTCCATTTGCTCCTGCCTTCCCAGCATTCCACACATAGCAGCACAGCTCATGGTCTCTGGAGCTCCACGGATCCTGCGAACGCTAATGACACATTATGAGCTCAAAGCCTGTCGTTTATGATAAACAACCAGCTCTGCTATTATCAGGCCTGCTGTATGTTCAGTGTACGTAAACATGGAGGTGAAATTGCTCCTGAGATTGCCTTCTGTTGCGCTTTTATGGATTGACTGAAATGTTTGTTTGTGCTTTCATAAGTCACAGCTGAAACACATGTTCACATACACCTACTAAGTATACACTAAAATGTGTGCTCCACTGGTGCACCATCATATTGATCTTGATACCGCAGATCTTTTTTCGTGTACTGTGCTTTTGAACAAGTGTTAACATCTAGCTAAAGTCATTACCTTCATTATTACACATACATTTCTTTGTATGTACAAGAACACACATTTTTGTTCATGAAGGAAAGAATTAATATGGGTTTGGAATGAATAAGGGTGAATGAACGATAAGAGAATTTTAGTTTTTTTTTTTTTTTTAAAGATTTATTTTTGGCGTTTTTGCCTCTATTATGACAGGACAGTGATTAGACAGGAAGCAAAGTGGGAGAGAAAGAGGGGGACGGGATCGGGAAAGGACCACGAGCCGGGACTCGAACTCGGGTCGCCCGAAGCGCATTGGCGCTACATGTCGGCGCACTGCCCATGAGGCCATCGGCGCCGACTGAGAGAATTTTAGTTTAGGGGTGAACTATCTCTTTAACTCACAAACTTTCATAGTGCAGTGGGTTGTGGGTAACAGATGCATATTTCAAAACTCCCAGCAGAAATCATACATCATTTACACACTGTTTTCAACCTACTGTGCATTGGGGCTCATTTTAATCTTGCATACTTGTTTATATTTAAAATAGGCGGTATTGGAATTGGGACGCAGGGAGAGTCTCTCCCTTATTTCTTGCTGTATATCAGTTTGAAATGAGAGAGTGTGTGGAGTCTGAATGAGGCCTGACATCTGATCATGAAAATCACTCATTCAGAGACCTGTTATTCATTCCTCTGTGTGTGTGTGTGTGTGTGTGTGTGTGTGTGAGAGAGAGAGAGAGAGAGAGAGAGAGAGAGAGAGTGAGAGAGAGAGAGTAACAGTAAATAGAGTCTTGTACATGTAAACAGAATAAAACTAGACTTAAACTTTGTGTGTGTGTGGTCCTAGTTAAACCCTACATTATGGGGGCAAAATGTCCCCACAAAAATGGCAATATCGGAAATCCTTGTCCTTGTGGAGACATTTTTTGGTCGCCATGAGTAAAACAGCTTATACAACCCGAATTCCGGAAATGTTGGGACGTTTTTTAAATTTGAATAAAATGAAAACTAAAAGACTTTCAAATCACATGAGCCAATATTTTATTCACAATAGAACATAGATAACATAAATGTTTAAACGGAGAAATTTTACACTTTTATCCACTAAATGAGCTCATTTCAAATTTGATGCCTACTACAGGTCTCAAAAAAGTTGGGACGGGGGCAACAAATGGCTGAAAAAGCAAGACATTTTGAAAAGATTCAGCTGGGAGAACATTTAGCAACTAATTAAGTTAATTGATATCAGGTCTGTAACACGATTAGCTATAAAAGGGATGTCTTAGAGAGACAGAGTCTCTCAGAAGTAAAGATGGGCAGAGGCTCTCCAATCTGTGAAAGAGTGCGTAAAAAGATTGTGGAATACTTTAAAAACAATGTTCCTCAACGTCAAATTGCAAAGGCTTTGCAAATCTCATCATCTACAGTGCATAACATCATCAAAAGATTCAGAGAAACTGGAGAAATCTCTGTGCGTAAGGGACAAGACCGAAGACCTTTATTGGATGCCCGTGGTTTCCGGGCCCTCAGACGACACTGCATCACTCATCGGCATGATTGTGTCAATGACATTACTAATAAATGGGCCCAGGAATACTTCCAGAAACCACTGTCGGTAAACACAATCCACTTTGCCATCTGCAGATGCCAACTAAAGCTCTATCATGCAAAAAGGAAGTCATATGTGAACATGGTCCAGAAGCGCCGCCGTGTCCTGTGGGCCAAGGCTCATTTAAAATGGACTGTTTCAAAGTGGAAAAGTGTTCTATGGTCAGACGAGTCCAAATTTGACATTCTTGTTGGAAATCACAGATGCCGTGTCCTCCGGGCTAAAGAGGAGGGAGACCTTCCAGCGTGTTATCAGCGTTCAGTTCAAAAGCCAGCATCTCTGATGGTATGGGGGTGCATAAGTGCATATGGTATGGGTAGCTTGCATGTTTTGGAAGGCACTATGACTGCTGAAAGGTATATAAAGGTTTTAGAGCAACATATGCTCCCCTCCAGACGACGTCTATTTCAGGGAAGGCCTTGTGTATTTCAGCAGGACAATGCAAAACCACATACTGCAGCTATTACAACAGACTGGCTTCGTCGTAGAAGAGTCCGGGTGCTGAATTGGCCTGCCTGCAGTCCAGATCTTTCACCTATAGAGAAAAATATGTCAAAGACGACCACGAACTCTTCAGCAGCTGGAAACCCATATCAGGCAAGAATGGGACCAAATTCCAACACCAAAACTCCAGAAACTCATAACCTCGATGCCCAGACGTCTTCAAACTGTTTTGAAAAGAAGAGGAGATGCTACACCATGGTAAACATGCCCCCGTCCCAACTATTTTGAGACCTGTAGCAGGCATCAAATTTGAAATGAGCTGATTTTGTGCATAAAAGTGTAAATTTTTTCCCTTTAAACATTGGTTATATTATCTATGTTCTATTGTGAATAAAATATTGGCTCATGTGATTTGAAAGTTTTTTTAGTTTTCATTTTATTCAAATTTAAAAAAAAACGTCCCAACATTTCCGGAATTCAGGTTGTAAATCATAGTGATGTTTTTTGAAAGTGTAAAAATGCAGAAAGTTTTCAGTTATTGGTAGGTTTAGGGTTAGGGGATAGAATATACAGTTTGTACAGTATAAAATCATTATGTCATTATGTCATTATGTGGAAAGTCCCCATAAAACATGGAAACCCAGTGTGTGTGTGTGTGTGAGTGAGAGAGCATATCAAATCTCATGAGACGCTGTTCATTGTTAATAATTGTCTAATTTGTGTAAATTGTCATGTATATTCCAGTGTTAATGTTCACATTGATTCATATTTCTGTCATGCATAATGTCTGTTCATGGTTTTTTATATCAAGTGATTATCATTTCATGTTTCATTTGTTCTCGTCATGGCTCATTTTCCGGTTTCATTTCTTTCATTCTTTAATTTCATCTTTTGTTTGGTTTTCAGTTGATTTTATTGGTGGATTTGACCCATTCCCACTCTACCATGTCAATGAGAAACCATCTCATCTTCTGTTAAAGCCCGTGCATCAGTAAGTACCTGTGTGTGTGTGTGTGTGTGTGTGTGTGTGTGTGTGTGTGTGTGTGTGCAAAATCTGACAAAACTTCCCCTTGTGGACAATTAGAAATGTCATCCGTTTAAAAATAATTTCATTAATGATGTATAAGCATATAATGAAATATAAGCAGTATTAATTATAAATAATAAATCTAAATTTTTAATTAATAGGTTAAAACTCTTAAATAGGTTAAAACTCTTAAAAATAAAGGTTACAAAAGTAGGTTTTCACAGCGATGCCATAGAAAAAAACTTTTGTTTCCTCAAAGTATCTTTCAGTGAACAGTTCTTAAATGAACCATTATTTTCTTAGTGTGAAGAACATTTTAATAATCTGAAGAAGCTTTTTTCCACTATAAAGAACCTTTTGTGCAAGGGAAAGATGTTAAAAGTTCAAGGAACCATCGATGCGAATAAAGAACCTTTATTTTTAAGAATGTGTGAATGTGTCACAATCACATGGTCTGTGTGTGAATTAAATATAATTGATCCTCTTACACTTGTCCCTGCTTGCCCCTTATCTGAAGCGTTAATTAAAGTTAGTTTTCTTTTAATTAATGTAAGTTCTTAATTAGTCCATTCATTAAGCATTCTGATCTTGTCAAGTGAGGGATTAGTGAAACTGTCTGCAGCTAAATCCAACAGTAAAGGAGCTTTGATATCAACTAGGACCATTTTTTTGTATTGTTATTGGCAAATATTACATGTGGGCTGTTCGTACAAGCTCTATAAGTGTGACATGAAAAAGTGGCAGTCTGTTGATGTGATTCCAGGTTAGATTTCATTTTTTAACAAGAGAACTACACCAGCACAATGTTTATGTGCTGCAAAACAAGTTAATGTCAGATCTTGTTTTAAACGCTGGCAGCGGCACAATGTTTGGTCGACTTTCCTCATACCTTTATCATTAGTTATGTGCCAACTAGAATAATAGCATCTTCTGAAGAAATAACAGTCTGTGTTACTTCACTGCGACTGGACAGGCCAGACTGCTGAAAATGGAAGTGTAAATGTGTGTTATGTATTCATCAAGCTAGAAAGTTGTGGAGCAAGTCATTTTTGTGGTTTAGTTTTTATGATGCATTTTTAGTCTTGGGAAAATGTTTTTATTTCAGAGTCGTAGGCGTGTGATCTCCTTTCTGCATACTACCTGCTGCTATACCCTGGATCTTACGTGTTTTTATCTATTCATAAGAAGAATATGGATCAGTGCAGTGGTCCCTCTGAGACCGGGCCTGGCCTCATTTCAATAAGCCTTAAATTATGCAGGATCTGTAATGAGTGTGTGCAGAAGAAGCCTTCTCAATATGTGCACATGGAGGTGCTAAACACATTATATTTGCCCCGGGGACATTTTTCATGACAGTTTAATCAGACTAGTTGCAAATGAGAGAAGAACTTGTCCTGTCTCTAGATGTTTCACGGTCTCAGGGAGTTTAATAAATCACCCAGCAGGTGTGTGTGTGTTTGCAAGTAAGTTTTAACTTCTAGTACTGTAATTAGAGGTTGATTGAAAGTGGATTTTGCAGATACAGATGTCTAAGGTGGGAAACCAAGCCAGAAACCCAAATGAATCCGCTGATAGTTATATATGAATGAAAAATTTCCAATAGTGAAATAGTGCAAAACTTTATTACACATTTAACAATAATGACTTAACCATAAAATATTGTAATTATTAAATAAAATCAAATAAAAAACTGCCGTAAAAACGTTTGGGTCTCTTATGCTCAGCAAGGCTGCATTTATTTGATCAAAAGTACAGTAAAAACTGTAATATTGTGAAATATTATTACAATTTAAAAAAACTCTCTTTTATATTAATATATTTTAAAATGTGATTTTTTTTTTTTTTTTTTTTTTTTTTTTCCTTTGATGGCAAAGTCACATGATCCTTCAGAAATCATTCTAATATGTTGCTCAAGAAGCATTTATTATCATCAATGTTGAAAACAGTTGCGTAATATTTTTGAGGAAACTGTGATGCATTTTTTTCAGGATTCTTGAATGAAAAGAAAGTTTTAAAAAAGTATTTACTTAAAATAGAAATGTTTGTAACATTATAAATGTTTTCACTGTCACTGTTTTGATTAATTTTATGCATCCTTGCAGAGTATATCAATATCTGTCATCTACTGACCCCAAAGTTTTGGGGAATATATACATTCAAACTGAACTGAAACACCTAAAATAACAAACTGCATATAAAGTAAAATAAAGTGTTACATACAAAAATAACCAAATAACACTCCAAATAAAAACCGTCGGCAACCAAAAAGCAACTGTCAACACCAAAATGATCTGTTGAACTGATATGCTGGTTAACTCTAATAACATTTCCCTATGTCTGTTTGTGTTTTTCAGGTCTTCGTAAATGAAAGCATGTCCTGAAGAGGAGCCGTTCTGCCCATTCCTCCTCTCTGCCTCTCCTCTGTTTAAAACACTTGCCTAATTCATCCTAAATCAGCCCCTTCTGGTTTGGAAGAAGTGTTGAAGATTCACAGCTCTGGACAAAACACAGTTGCTCCATAAGATGCTCTGGAACATTGTTCCAGCCGCCTCATTTAGGCGTTCTTACAAGTGGCTGTAAAGCATATCTAAACAAAAAGGTCCTGTATTTTGACCGGTGTTGTGTGTGGTCCGTGCATTGAGTTATTCGGTGGGAGTTCAGATGTTGAGGTTCACAGAGTTCCAGCTCTGTTTGTGTATGTGAGGAGGGCCATTGTGTGCTGCTGTTTACCTTCACACAGGATTTGCACAGTAAAACAGAGGAGGGAGCCGAGAGGAGGACAGAGGGTGCGGCCGGAAAATATAAGACAAAGTGAGCTAAACTCCTGTGGTAGTCAAAAATGGAAGCAAAGGAAGCATAAAATATAAATACAAGAAAGAATTAGAGCTGTTCTGAAAATTGTTTTATGTCATAGTGTGATGTATGATTCTTATGGTTCACCGTCAGATTCAATTTTAGTTTTTTGCTCTAGTTTTATTCAGTGATCCCAAAATCACTGTATTTAGACACTCGAATCATACTAAACAATGTATGAATGTCATGACATTAGATCAAATATAGGTTATACACACTTATTGGGGGTTCAGAGGGGTTCTGTATAGAACACCAGGGTTCTTGACTCAATATTAAACAACCCTTTATGCCAGAAAGGTTCTATATCACTCTTAAAAATAAAGGTTCTTTATAGAACTTAAAAAAAAAAAAAAAAAAAAAAAAAAGAACTTGTCCATTCCACAAAAGTGGAAAAATTTTTTTTTTTTTTTTTTTTTTTTTTTTAGGAACTGTTCCAGTGGCATGAGCCTCAGTAACGCGGGTTACGTAATCAGATTACTTTTTTCAAGTAACTAGTAAAGTAACACATTACTTCTAAATTTACTTTTTCAAATAAGTAACGCAAGGGAACGTGGTTTCGCCTCCGTAACGTGGGTTACATAATCGGATTACTTTTTTCAACTAGTAAAGTAACACATTACTTCTAAATTTACTTTTTCAAATAAGTAATGCAAGGGAACGCAGTTTCGCCTCCGTAACACAGGTTACGTAATCGGATTACTTTTTTTCAAGTAACTAGTAAAGTAACACATTACTTCTGAGTTACTTTTTCAAATAAGTAACGCAAATTACTTTGTTTTCCCATTTATTGACTGACAGCTCTCCTGTCCCCATGTTGAGAGAAATCAGGAGTAAATGTATTCCTCAAAATGAATAAAAAAAGTGAAATGCAAACTCAGAATTTTATGCAAACCTTCAATAATTAAATATGTATAAATATACATATACTCTATGTATATTTATGAATCTCACTTTATTACCCAATGTCTTTGCTGCTGACCAATGATCCAATTCAACCATACTAATAAGCAAAAACTTTTGGTGTGAAAAAGCCTTTACATTTGCCAAAAATAGAACTTTTTTGTTATTAAAAAACAAACAAGCAAGCCCAGCCCATGAGAAAAAGTAACGCAAAAGTAACGTAAAACATTACACAAAAAGTAACTAATGCAATTAGTTATTTTTTAGGGAGAAATGCAATATTGTAATACATTACTTGTAAAAGTAACTTCCCCCAACACTGATGGCATCATTGTGAACAACACCTTCTGGAACCTTTATTTTTTAAGAGTGTATAAGGAGAAATCAATGACTTCATAATACTTTCATGTTTAATGGGTTATTTCAATTTTTTTTTTTTTTTTTCTAGTGATAAAGTAAGTTTTAGCTGTTTAATTCATACCGAGCTGTTTAGTTAATAACATTTAATTGAAATAAAAAATTGATTAAAACAAAATTAATTAAAACTAATTCCACAAAAAAAGTCCCATGGTTAGAACCCGTAAGTGGTTCTATATATGAAGCAACTGACAGAATCTTTAAAGTATCTATATAGAACCTTTTCTTCTAAGTGTGACTGAAAATCACCTTGCTAAAGTGGTTCATTTGTTTGCAGATGCTTCTTGGTTTAATATTTTGTATCTAATGCAATGGAATTTGTGCATTTTAAGTGCGACTTGAGCATTCAAACATTTTGGGGTCACTGCAGATGCCCGTCAGTATTTTTAATGTTAATAATCATCATTTATTGCACAATGTATTTGTATTATCAGCCTTTAGACCTAACATCAAACTAGTTTGGGCATCCTCCGATAGTCAGTACAATATACTACATAACCTCATACTATTGTTTTTCATTATTATTATAGGACTGGCTGGTATTATGAAACAGATAGTGGTTCTTTCATTTGAATGGTGCTTGTAATCAAATATCAGTTGATTGTGAACAATTCGTCAGCATGTCTTTATATGAATATGACAACGGTTGAGTGGCTGTCAATGTCTTTCACTGTAGATGCAGAGCTACTGTAACTGTTTACTGGAAACATAAACCTCAAAGCACAACTGACTGACCTGACATGCAACGTTACATGTATCATAGTGTGTATGACATGTTTTGAAGAGAGGCACTGTGTATTTCTTTCCAAAATGAGATGTGAAGGGCAAAGGTCAGCATGAACAAGATTTTCTAACTTTCATAATTACATTGTTGAGTTGCTTGTAATTCCAGATCTTTCATATCACAAGATTTGTGTACTGTATTGACAACATTTTGGGTTCTTGTGGCCTGATGGTAAAGGAACTGGGCGCATCATGCTCTTAAAGGAATAGTTCACCATTGCTCTTACCTGTATGTCTTTATTTTTCTCCTGGAGTGCAAAAGGAGAACTTTTGAAGAATGTTCACGTTGCTCTTTTCCATATGATTAATAAGTTTCCCTATTGGAACCTGTATTTTTAGGCATAGACTTGTGCTCTATGTTCCAAGTTATCTGAAGTCATACGACAGCTTTGTGCTTTTGTCGTATGGAAAAGAACAGTGTGAACATTCTGCAGAATATCTTGTTTTGTGTTAAATCAAATCAAATGTTTTGAAACAACATGAGGCTGAGTAAATGATGACAGTTTTAATTTTAAGGTGAACCACTCCTTTAAACATTGCAAGAGTTTAGGGGAAGTTTTTTTTTTAGCATTTATTTGATGAATTTATGTAACACTTTCGGCTTGCTGTAATCTTGTACAATGTTCCATTAGATCATCATATTGGCCATGGATCTATCCTGCCCCCTAGTGTTTCATGTCCTTCTGTACATGGCATCTCAACTCTAAGAACAGGAAAACTGCATTTTATACCACTCTCTGAAAATATCCATGTACATTTGTAATTGTAGATTTTAGGATATTGAATATAAGCCAGCAATGATAGTCTGCGGCATAAGTGTTATAATAATAAAAAAAAAGATACAGATTTATCACACCTTTTCCCCTCATCTTCATTGCTCTCTTTTTACAGGTGTTTTTAAGCGCTTTTTGTAACTCTTTCCTGTGTTTGGTCTCCATAGTTCTACATTGACTGCCTGTCCATCAACACGTGTTTGCTGACCACAGTGTAAATAAATGTTTGTTAATAAAAGTCTGCTTTTCATCTACTGATCACAGCTCTTGTTTTTGTTACTCTGTGTTGTCCTATACTCTAATTAAACAGCCATTTGAAAAGTTGGACAGGAGATTTCAAGATACTAAAAATAATAGTTGCAACACATACATAAAATGATTGATGTTTTTGTACTTGTGGACAGATTATTTTGATTTATCATTAGTTTAATGGTTATTAATACAAATTAGGATAACCATGTTAAACCAAATGAATATTTATTGTAGGTCTATTAATGACCAATGAAACTACAAATCCGGTGCGGGATATGTAGTATAATTTACTATAGGGCTTTTCACACTGCGCTTAACCCTGGGTTATCGTTGTTCTCACTGCTTTTAACCCCGGGTAAAAGAACGTTTCACACTTGTAATTTAGAAGCGGGGTTAGCACTGATTTTACCCGGGGTTATGACCTTGTTTACCCTTGTTTCACAGGGTTAGCACCGCTTTTTCTTGTGCAGTGTGAAACGACGCGGTATTAGAATGTTATGACTAGATGCTTAGCAACGGCTAACCAATAGACAGTCACGGAAACACTGTGCATTGTATTTAAACAGCAAATTCGGTGTTTGAGAGGAAAAATGTCAAATGCTGACAGAAAACGCAACAATTTGAGTGAAGAAGAGACCATTTCATTCTTACCTTTATAGTCCAAAATGTCCATTCAGTATAAATCGATAGTACAGTCGGCAAAATGAGGATGCGCAATGCTACAGCTATGTAAACAGCACGTCGCGTGCTGCGTTTGCCCAATCAATGACGCTGACACCGCAAATATGCAAATAAGACCTTAACTATGTAAACCTGCTGTTTACATTGGGTTAACCCCAGGGACAGGTTTAGGAATGTAGGCTATGTGAAACGTCAGCTTATGAATACACAGTATTAATTGTTAACCCCAGGTAAATTATGAGCAGTGTTAAACGTGAAGCAAGATAACCCAGGATTCCGTTTACCCAGGGGATAGAATGACCCAGGGTTAACTATTTCAAGTGTGAAAAGCCCTTACTGTTATTTTTTTCCAAAGTAAGCTACATGTAAGATAAAGTTGTTTACTGATTATTAGAGAACGAGTGAGCGATTTCGGACACTGACACAGCAACAGAGACTACAACGAGGGTCGATTCCTGTGCTAGAGTCGATCCCGGCACTGTTCGGTGTCGAGGAATCGACTCTTTTGGAATCAAACCCCATCACTTCTAGGTAGAAAGATAGATAGAAATAAAAAAAAGAAAGAAAGAGCTTTATTGCCAGGTATGTTTACACATACTAGGAATTTGTTTTAGTGACAGAAGCTCCACAGTGCAACAGAGTGACAGCGACAAGACAGGACACAGATAACAAAAAGAATAAGAATAATATACAAATATACAAGATAGACAAAGTGCAAAAAAAAAAAAAAAAAGCAAAAACAATATATAATATAGACAATTTGTATGTACAGTTATGATGAGTGCAAATTTGAAATATAAATAAGTATGTGTTTTAAGTAAATAATGTATAATAGTGTTGTGTGTTCCGTGTTTGTCAAGTGTTCATGAGATGGATTGCCTGAGGGAAGAAACTGTTCCTGTGTCTGGTCGTCCTGGTGCTCAGAGCTCTGTAGCGTTGACCAGATGGCAACAGTTCAAAGAGGGAGTGTGCTGGATGTGAGGGGTCCAGAGTGATTTTCTTTGCCCTTTTTCTCACTCTGGATAAGAACAGTTCTTGGAGAGTGGGGAGGGTTGTACCAATGATTCGCTCAGCAGACCGGACTACCCTCTGTAGTCTTCTGAGGTCAGATTTGGTAGCTGAGCTGAACCAGACAGATATAGAAGTGCAGAAGATGGATTCAATGATGGCAGAGTAGAACTGTTTCAGCAGCTCCTGTGGTAGGTTGAACTTCCTCAGCTGGCGAAGGAAGTACAACCTCTGCTGGGCCTTTTTCACAATGGACTCAATGTGGTTGTCCCACTTCAGGTCCTGGGAGATTGTGGTGCCCAGGAATCTGAATGACTCCACTGCAGTCACAGTGCTGTTCATGATGGTGAGAGGGGGGAGAGCAGGGGGGTTTCTCCTGAAGTCCACGATCATCTCCACTGTCTTGAGCGTGTTGAGCTCCAGGTTGTTAAGACTGCACCAGACAGCCAGCTGTTCAACCTCCAGTCTGTAAGCAGACTCGTCACCGTCCTGGATGAGGCCGATCAGTGTGGTGTCATCTGCAAACTTAAGGAGCTTGACAGAGGGGTCTTTAGAGGTGCAGTCATTGGTGTACAGGGAGAAGAGCAGTGGGGAGAGAACACAGCCCTGAGGGGCGCCGGTGCTGATGGTGCGGGTGCTGGATGAGAATTTTCACAGCCTCACTAGCTGCTGCCTGTCTGTCAGGAAGCTGGTGATCCACTGACAGACAGAGGTGGGCACGGAGAGCTGAGTTAATTTGGGCTGGAGGAGTGATGGGATGATGGTGTTAAAAGCAGAGCTGAAGTCCACAAACAGGATCCTCACATAAGTCCCTGGTCTGTCCAGATGCTGCAGAACATAATGCAGTCCCATACTGACTGCATCATTCACAGACCTGTTTGCTCGATAAGCAAACTGCAGGGGGTCCAGTAAGGGTCCAGTGATGTCCTTCAGATAAGCCAAAACCAGTCTTTCAAATGATTTCATGGCCACAGACGTTAGAGCCACAGGTCTGTAGTCATTAAGTCCAGTAATTTTGGGTTTCTTTGGGACGGGGATGATGGTGGAGCGTTTGAAGCATGAGGGGACTTCGTACAGCTCCAGTGATCTGTTGAAGATCTGTGTGAAGATGGGGGCCAGCTGGTCAGCGCAGGTTTTCAGACAGGCTGGTGAAACGCTGTCTGAGCCTGGTGCCTTTCTTCTCTTGTTCTTTCTGAAGACCTGGTGCACGTCATCTTCACTGAACTGAATTGCAGGTGTGGGGGAGACGGGGGTTACAGGAGGTGTGAATGGTGATTTTTCAAACCTGCAATAAAACTCGTTCAGATCGTCTGCCAGTTGTTGATTCACCACAGAGCTGGGGGATGGTGTCTTGTAATTGGTGATGACTTTCAGACCTTTCCACACTGAAGCCGTGTCATTAGAAGAGAACTGATTCCGAAGTTTATCGGAATAATTCCTCTTTGCCACTCTGATCTCCTTTTCCAGTGTGTATTTGGCCTGTTTGTACAAGACTCTGTCCCCATTTCTGCGAGCATCTTCTTTGGCCTGATGGAGCTGGCTGAGATTTGCAGTGAACCACGGTTTGTCGTTGTTGTAAGTTAAATGAGTCTTTGTAGGAATGCACAAATCCTCACAGAAACTGATATATGATGTAACAGTGTCTGTGAGCTCATCCAGATCGGTGGCAGCAGCTTCAAAAACACTCCAATCAGTCCATTCGAAACAGGCTTGTAAAGCCCGCTCTGTTTCGGTGGTCCATCTCTTTACAGTCTTTGCTACAGGTTTAGCTGATTTCAGTTTCTGCCTGTAGGTCGGTATGAGATGAACTAAACAGTGATCAGAGAGCCCCAAAGCTGCCCGTGGGACAGAGTGATATGCATCCTTTATTGCTGTGTAACAGTGATCCAGTGTATTACTGTCTCTGGTGGGACAAGTAACATGCTGTCTGTATTTTGGAAGTTCATGTGAGAGAATCGCTTTATTAAAGTCCCCGAGAATGATTAAAACAGAGTCCGGGTGTTGTTGCTCACTCTCTGTGATCATATCAGCGAGTATCTGTAAAGCCGAGCTCACGTGCGCTTGCGGAGGAATGTAGACACTCACCAGAATGAACGAGCAAAACTCCCGCGGCGAATAGAACGGTTTGCAGTTAATGAAGAGTGTTTCAAGATCGGGACAGCACATCTTCTTTAACACAGTTACATCTGAACACAACCTTTCGTTGATGTAAAAGCACGTCCCGCCGCCGCGCGATTTCCCCGTTGATTCTGCGTTGCGATCTGATCTAAACAGCGGAAAGCCCGGCAGACTTAACACGCTGTCCGGAATGGCGTCGTTCAGCCAGGTTTCCGTGAAGCACAGAGCAGCCGAGTTTGAAAAATCCTTATTTGTCCGGGAGAGCAGAAGGAGTTCGTCCGTTTTGTTGGGTAGAGAGCGGAGATTCGCCATATGGATGCTAGGCAGCGGCGTTCTTAATCCGTGCTGTCTGAGCTTCACGAGGGCGCCGGCGCGCTTTCCCCGTCTGCGCGTCCTGAAGCGTCTAAACAGCGCTGCCGCTCCACCGACTACAACATTCACCAAAACGTCTGAATAATCGAAATCCGGTAAAAGATTTTGTGGTGTGTACTGCAGTTCATCCCTGGTAAAACTGATTGTATTTGAAAAACAAAAAACTAACAAAAACAGTACAAACACTGGAGAGCTAAGCACCGTGGCTGCCATGCGCGGCGCCATCGTAGATCGTAGATAGATAGATAGATAGGCATTCTGTGTATCTGTTTAGATTTGAATGTTTGACAGTTGGAACAGTCATTTAAACATCCATTCAGTCTTCAGTCTATGGGATTTTTTTGTGATCGCCCGTTTTAAGAAAACCGTAAGTGCGGCCAGTTAGAAAAGATAAGCTACATATAGCAAGTTTAAAATAGTAGATCAACGTGTTGGTTTGCTCAAGCCAACATAATAGACTAAACATATTTAGAACGATCAAATAATATTTCTAAAATACGTTACGTTAATAATAATTTTCACTTAATGCTAAATTATTAATGAAAATAACTGTAGCCTACTGATATGACTATGCTAAAATATCACGTAGGCTTTATTTTGTTATCATCCGAATCAGTATGCTCCGCTTTTTGTCAACATTGGCATTTTCAGTCGGATGCAGTTCAATATAAAAACAGAATAGGCCACTTTGAAGGTGAAAAGTAATGGCTTATGCAAATATGTCCAAGAGTCCGTTTCACTTTTTCGAGGTAAGTCAAATGAAAGAGCTGCCAGTAACCAAAACCGTCCTTCAGGTGGCGATATTGGCTGACGTCGACATACACTGTTGGCATAGAAGAAGAGGTATTCTCGTGCGGCTGCGAAGTTTTCGATTTCATGTTTCAATATGGCTGCCTCCTCGAGTAGTGCTGCTACTGTTAAACAGAGTGATCATTCTTCACCAGCCGAAGAACCAGAGCCAGAAACAGAGTTTTGTCCGGGATTCAAAGATGTCGATGCATTTGTTAAGGTCGGTTGGTCGTTTCAGTGTATGAATCCCGCTGTCAGCGCTGTAACTATCTGTAAACACAATTGCAACGTGGAAAGAATAGCCATGCGTGCATACGCAGTAACGTTTGAGATGTAAATTCTACACATGTAAAGTCGAAGTGAATGTATTTGACTGGTGTTTGTTTGAACAGCACGGTTTGGGAGCGGTGGTTGCTGCCACGAAAGCGTCTGCAAGTCTTCCAGCAGCGGGAGATGAGTTTGATCTGTACCGCAGCTTCCCTGCCTTTCAACACTTCTGCGCTTCTCAGGGAGATCGACTCTTACACTGGTAAAATACTCCTACTGAAGTACTGTACCAGGACACACTAACGGTTAATCCCATTGTGTTTTTAATAAGTCTCAAGGTACTTCAGGTTACTTAATAATGCCGTGAAACTACCATGAGGGATGTCATAAAACAGAAATACCATGGTATATTTTGGTACTTTTTGTTGGTGAACTGGCGAAATATAAATCACACAGTAGATCGAATTGATACTTAATGGATTTGTAGATCCATTACAGAAAACCCTGTAAAGGAAATGTTCATCTTGGCCATCAGAATGTCTTTGAGGTCTCCTATAGTAGTTGTCCAGTAGCAAGATATTATTATTTCTTATATCCTACTGGGTAAACTGAAATTTCTACCCGATTTCTATATATATACATACACACACACACACACACACACACACAGTGCTTAAATTTATTAGACCACCTGTCATAAAGAGAGAGCACAAATATTTAAGGAATCTGTCAAAAACTTGTTTAAAACTAAAAACTTTATTGCCATTTATTAGGCAAATAACTATATATATAATTTAAAATATTATATATATTTTTTTATTTTGTATGGCCTCATTTGGCCTTGATAACAGGTTGAATTCTTGCTGGCATTTTTATGTACTTTTCCATAGTCTCTGTTGTTATTGACTTCCAAATAGTTTCTAGTTGTTCCCAAAGATTTGCTTTTGATGAAACTTTTGTGCAATCTATCTTTGAATCTATTAAATCCCAACAATAATAATATTTTAGCATTAGAAACACTACTGTGACTAAAGAGCTTACACATACTGGTGTGGATTAACTATTACAGAAACATAAATGATTTTGGTAATCACCAATACTGTTAGTTTAGGGCAGCTGTGGCACAAACCTTACACTGGGTGGTGGTCTAATAAATTAGTTAAGCCGTGTATATAAATAAAAGTTAAACCTAAAAAGTTTCCAAAGTTCTTCATGAAAATCTACTTTTGTTTGGGCTCTCAGACATCATGTATAAAACATGAAAAAATTCATTTTATTATTATTATTATTATCTTTACTAGAGCTGCACGGTTCCGGAGAAATTGAGGATCACAATTTTTTAATTTAAAATGGAGATCATGATTCTATCATGATTTTGCCACGATTCTGAATAGACAACAATATAACACGTCATTTACTAGAGGTAAATGTTAATTGACAAAATGCTAATTGCTGCAGTCTATTAAAAAAATCTATTTAATTTGAATTAATGAATGATTCAATGACTCACTAATAATTACTTCACTTGTTTCATTACTGGATGAATCAGTGTTTTTGAACAAATCTCTTGAATGAATGATTCAATGGCAATTTTTTAAGACATATTTATATTTATGGGCTTTTTGTGCCTTTTATTTGGAGAGTATAGAGCATACAGGAAAGCACTGTGCAGAGAGAGGGGGGCATGATTGGCAAAGGACCTTGAGATGGGAATCGAACTCGGGTGAACGCATTTGCGCCATATGTCTGCGCACTAACCACTAGGCTTTCGGCGCCATCACAAATACATTTTTTAACAGTCATTTGTCGCCACCTACTGGTGTAACGATGTAATTGATACAATATTTGTTTGAAGCATCAAGTTTCTTTCAAAAGGTGATTTACTCTACTTTGATCGCTTCTGTAGACATCAGTGTTTATATCCGAACTATAAACTTTTATCCCAGTTCTTCTGTGATAATTTGAGTTATTGTAAGACAGAAATATTGATACTGTGTGGTTGAAAAGACTGTTTGTGAAGCCGTTTCATACCTATACATTACAACTGCTCTCTCTGGATCAACAGCAGTGCCAACGCTTTAAAAGGTTCCAAAGGTTTAAATTAGGAATGAGATCGTGTAGGTGTTTGAATTGAGATCGCGATCTTTTAACGATTAATCGTGCAGCTCCATTACATGCTTCAGCATCCCTTGGACCTCAAAAGAAATTGAGAGGTGCACGGAGTTCATTATGTTGTAGCTGGAGAGTTCATATTGTACTAATATCTCTGTTTCTCTGACAGTATGAGCAAGATCATGCAGTATCATGGATGTAGATCTCACATGAGAGACAGGAACAAACTGACTGGACTGGAGGACAGGTTTGACCTGGTGGTGGACTCAAACGATGCCATCCTTGAGAGAGTGGTACGAGTGTTACACTCTAATAACAACTTTGAGATTGAAGCTTCAGGTCTTGTGGTTTCTGTCTGTATATCTGACCTTAAGGCCCGTTCACATCAAGGACACGAACAATAACTATGACATTTTAATAATCGTTCTAATTCTGTGAGAATAGGGAGTCCACACACAGCTATAACTGTAACGACACAGAGTAACGAGATCATTGGAATTACTTTCAGAACAGTTTTTTCCCAGCTTATGAATGATGATAAATTTACAGCCAATCAGAATCCATACTGCTTTAATGAGATTGAGCATGAAAAGAGACCATATTATGCCCTTTTACAAAGTCTTGATTTTGTTTTTGGGCTCTACTACAGTAGTCAACATTTGAAGTGGATCAAAACCTTTCATCAAATTTGTCCTAAAACCTTCTTCTTAGGACAACTTTGATTAACTTTTTTTGATCCACTTCAAATGTTGACTACTATAGAATAGCTTTTCATGCCTGAATGTAAAAAAAAAAAAAATATATATATATATATATATATATATATATATATATATATATATATATATCTGAGAAATATATATATATATATATATATATATATATAAACATCAATTCTCTTCTCCGTCTGTCAGTAATACTCTGTTTACTTCCTGTCTCTTTGAAGCCCCTCCTTCTGAAAAACGTGACATGCTCGTTTGTTCAACCATTTCTAGCATGTTTGGGAAATGTTACGCCCCTTACCATAACCGCGAGTTTCCACACACTACTAACGCAACTCAACCAGGCCTCATCCCCCTTTTTTTTTTTACATATGCCTTGGGTGGGAATTATTTAAATGAGGAATATTGTGACATGTTTGTTCACGGAAGAAAACTCAAGACTTCAATCGAGGCGTTTCAGGGAGTTCAGAAACAGTGCACACTGATATAGAGAATAACTCTTTGTAATTTTGCAGACCTTTTTCATGCTCAAACAGCAACATTAAACTCTAAAGAGAGCTGAACATGTAAAAAAGCATAATAGGTCCTCTTTAAAGCAGCAGAGCATTGATGTGTGGATGCTTATGTAGTTATCGTCTTGGTGTGAACGGGCCTTTAGTCAACAACAAATGAAGTCATCTTGTTATACCTGTAGAAATTACAAAAGGTTAAAAAGTCTCTCTCCATTCTTTTAGTCTAGTGCTGCAAATATGTTTTATCCTGTCATATCTGTAAAATGAGACCTGCTGTATTTTATGACCTGTGTATAGGGCATTCTCCTGGACGAGGCCTCTGGCGTGAGTCGCTCCCAGCAGCCGGTGATGCCTGCAGGATATCAGCCGCCCAAGATCGTTGTGTCCAGCTGGAATCGCAAGGTTAGTTTCTCAGCGTGTCCTCCTTCTTTTGAACTGACAACTTTTTTTGATTGTGAGAGAAAATGTGTTCCTTTGAGTTAGTTTGACGTGATCAGGTGTCATTATTTGAGAATGTCTTGATGGCTGGTCACTGAGGAGCAGATTCTGGCATGATGGCAGCTTTTCTTCTCCTTACAGGGAGGAAACCGCAACACGGAGACCTTTCGTCTTCTACATGCTAAAAACATTCAGCGGCCACAACTCAAGTTCAGAGACAAAGTGGATAACAGCAACACTCCTTTTGTCTCCAAAATCTTCATCAAACCCAACGCAGTGAAACCTCTGCCATCATGTGAGTGTTAAAAACTTTTTTTTTTTTAAATCATTCTTTGCCTTTGCAGTCTGTTTTTTTACTAATATTTATATTGCTAACATTTGGTGGAACTACTGGAGGTGCAGACAACAAAATGTTAAAAAATAAATAATATAAATTAAATAAAAATGGATTTAAATGTAATTTAAACAATTTAAGTAATTTAAATATTGAATAATACTTAAAGCTACACAATGTAACTTTTTTTTAACTAAATACTAAAATGTAACCAAATGTGTGATTTTTAGATTTTGCCGACAAACACATTCGTAAGGAGAGACCGGAGGATTTGGATGTTCCTGCTGCGCTGGCAGATTTTATCCATCAGCAGAGAACGAAAGAGCACGTGGACGACATGTAAGAGACATTTATGTGATTTATCCTGTGTAAAGCCATTCAGTGTGTTTGTTAGTCATTTTACATCAGTGTTTAATGCTAGTCTTGTTGTAAATGGATTGTAATGCTGTTTTCCAGGTTTTCTCACCCCTATCAGTATGAATTGGACCATCTGGTCATGCCAGAGAGTCTGAAGTGTAAACCTGATGTCCAGGTCAGTGTCTGATTCATCCTTTTTTTTTTTTTTTTTTTTTTTTTTCTGGATTCCATTGTCTGTTTTCTTGTCAGGAACTGTGATTATTTTCATTTGGATTTAACATCAATTATTGTGTTTTTTGTGTTTTAGATGTATAAACCCCTTGCGGAGTCCACTTGTCAGTTCATCAATACTTTAGATGATCTTGTTGCTTTGAATGAGAAGTTGGCCAAGACGACCGAGTTCGCTGTGGACCTGGAGGTATGACTGTTTTCTGTTTTCATGATGCTAATTAATCGTGTTATCACTTTTAATTCACACCAGTTATCTGTCTACAGCATCATTCCTACAGAAGCTTTTTGGGAATCACGTGTTTGATGCAGATATCAACGCGGGAAGAGGATTTCGTCATAGACGTGCTGGAACTGCGCAGTGAAATGTACATCTTAAACGAGACTTTCACCGACCCCGCCATTGTGAAGGTGATTGACTTTGATATTAAGCTTTTCTATTAAAGTTACCCACTTAGATTAGTGTGTAGGTGTGTGTTTCTGTAAGGTGTAAATTAATACTGTAGTTCTGTAGCTATAGAATGAAATTTGGATGTTGCTTGTCGTTTAAGTTTGCATGTGCATATCTTATAATCGGAATGAAACAGAAGTTGCAATAGTCTGTTCTTCCCTATTGTGATGTATATCCAAGTGAAACGGCTTCTCGAACAAGAACAAATCGGGCGGGGCTTGATTTTGTCCATGGGGAATTGATTGGATGGTTGTGGTTTGCTATTGGTGGATCTCATGTGAGTGACAGGTTGTCCTGCCCTCATCATCAGAGAAGAGAAGAGATGTCACTGCAAGAGGGAGGGGAAGTTATTTTGATTAAAGATTATGAGGACACATGAATTAAAAAAGATAATGTGCACAGATTAATCATTTATAATAAATACTGCAATATTTTATTTAAAAAAATAAGAGTGGTCAATTTTGATTTCATAATGACTTTAAAATTAAATTCTAACGACAAAAAAAAAAAAATGTCCCTGGTCTTATGTGTAGGTCTTATGTGCAGTCATAGGCCACGTTTACACTGTCAGTTTTTGAGACTGACAACCGCATTTACTTACAGGTGTGAGTCTCGAAATGTCCCGTTCACACAGCAACTTAGAGTAGCGTCTGGAACACTGTCTGTATGAACGTGCAACGAGTCAAGCCCGTATTCTCTTACTAGTAACCATAACGACAGTGACCAACGTAATATTAAAGATGCCGACGTCCATAAAACTGAAAAGTCTTATCGCTTTTGACATGACGAGACTAATTGAACCACGAGTTCATCCATCAAAACTTCATTAACCAACAGCAGCATGTAAACGCGCTAGCCGGAGTCTTTAACAGCTGCACTCGCGTGTCACGTCCTTTGCGACGTCTCGCGCATGACACGGCATTTGAATTTGGAAAAGAAACACAAAACTGACGTGAGCCGCTCCGGTGGAGAACAGTGACTGGATCTTAATACCTTAAGATGACGCACAGCTCATATCTCCGTCGCTGTAAGTTACCGAAAGCGAAACCACACACAAAACACCTTAGAAGTGCGGCTCTCTCGCACTGTATGACGTGACAGACAACTAGTTGTCCAGTACAGTTCCATTCATACAGCGCGGATGTTCCGAGAATTCGGTTGTGAGTACTGAAAAATTACGGGTGTGAGTTCGGTTATAGAATGCGGTTGTCAATCCCGTAAATAACCGTACTGTGTGCGAACGCAACCGTATTAAGGACTCAAATACTGGACTGACAATCGTATTCTGCTGCTGTGTGAACGTAATTCATTTGGTCATGAATTGTTTTATTTGTTTTATCTTAGCCTAACATGGTTCATCCACATAAATGTCCCATCAAACAAATTAAATGAAGTCCCGCCTAACATTATATCTAGCTGAATGTTTAGTTTCATTCATAAAAATGTGAATGCTGTTTGATGGGTTTACTGTAAATGTGTGTTTTTTTTTTGTTTTTTGTTTTTTTTTATGTTTCATGTACCGTGATGCAGGTGTTTCACGGTGCTGACTCTGACATTGAGTGGCTGCAGAAGGACTTCAGTCTCTACGTGGTCAACATGTTTGACACCCATCATGCTGCACGTTGTCTAAACCTCGGCCGAAACTCCCTTGACCATCTCCTGAAAGTCTACTGCAACGTGAGCTCTGATAAACGCTACCAGCTGGCAGACTGGAGGATACGGTAATCCTAAGCTTATTTTGATCAGCACAATAGAATTCTCCTTTATTATTGAGCCAAAATCATTAACTCAATTCCCTAATTTTACAGCAGGGTTTCTGTTTGGCTGATTGCTGTAGTAGACATTGTGGTAATAGTTGTCTATTTTGTGTCTGTAGACCGTTGCCAGATGAGATGTTGAAGTATGCTCAGGCTGACACCCACTACCTGCTGTACGTGTATGATCGAGTCCGAGCCGACCTGTATGATATGGGCAACGGACAGCCTGCCCTCATTCAGCAGGTCTGGGCTAAAAGCAGAGACCTCTCGCTCAAGGTGTGGACAGATTTATTCATACCATCTAATTAAACACTCCAAATGCAAAGAAAATATGAAATGATGTATTAAAAGGGTTAGTTCACCCAAAAATGAAAATTCTGTCATCAATTACTCAGGGTTAGTGATTGAGTCTCTTCAGAAAATTTGGACTAAACCACTCAATTCATATGGATTAGTTTTACAATCTCTTTATGAACTTTTTGAAGCGTCAAAGTGTCAGTTGCATAGCTGTCTATGTATGGAGGGACAGAAAGCTCTTGGATTTCATAAAAAATATCTTAATTTGTGTTCTGAAGATGAACGAAGGTCTTACGGGTGTGGAACGACATGAGGGTGAGTAATTAATGACAGAAGTTTCATTTTTGGGTGAACTAACCCTTTAATTACTTTGAATCTGTTCAACTGAATCGATTAAAAGAACCAGTTCAAAATAGTGATTTGTTGTTTGACATTAATATTTCTGAATATTTTTACAACCATCACGTCTTTCTCTTTAGAAATATGTGAAGCCTATTTTTACGGAGGACTCGTACATGGAGCTGTACCGCAAGCAGAAGAAGAGCTTCAACACACAGCAGCTGGCGGCCTTCAGACTGCTGTACGCCTGGAGAGACAAACTGGCACGACAGGAAGATGAGAGCACCGGGTGATTCCCCAAATAATCTACCTCATCTCTATGCATGTGTCTGTTGACTGTTACAAGTTATTGTGTAGTTGGTGTGATCCATGAATGTGTTGTTCTTCCACAGATATGTCCTACCAAACCACATGATGATGAAGATTGCAGAGGAGCTTCCAAAGTAAGTTTTAAAGGGGTCTTATACTAAACTTAATTTGTTTTCATTTTCTCTCCATAAGGTGCTCTTATGATCTCTTAAGGTTTCTTGCACAAAAAATAATTGTTTTGAAGGGTTAGTTCACCCAAAAATGAAAATTCTATCATTAATTACTCACCCTCATGTCGTTCCACACCCGTAAGACCTTCATTCATCTTCGGAACACAAATTAAGATATTGTTGATGAAATCCAAGAGGTGTATGACTCGTCCATAGACGGCAATATAATCAACACTTTCAAGGTCCAGAAAGGTACTAAAGACATCGTTAAAACAGTCGACGTGACTGCAGTGGTTCAACCTTAATTTTATGAAACAACAAGAATACTTTTTGTGCGCAAAAACAAAACGAAAGGGTGAGTAATTAATGACAGAATTTTAATTTTTGGGTGAACTAACCCTTTAAGGTCTGTTCACACAAAGGACTATAACAAGATATAGTTCTAAAAGTCATTGTAAATTTAAAAGAATAGTTGAGTTCACACCGCAACTATAATGATAACTGCACAGAGAAGCAATATAATTGGAATCACTTTCAGAAATGTTTTTTTCCAGCTGATGAATGAGAAACATTGACAGCCAATCATAATCCATCCTGCTTTAAATAGCCCAAGCATTTAAAGTGACAGACGACAACTCAGCGTGCACTTAGAACAATATCGTCCGCTGATGTGGACGCTAATATAGTTATCAATATAGTTATCGATATAGTTATCTTTATAGTTATCGTACTTGGTGTGAACAGGCCTTTGAGCATTTTCAACCATCTTACTGACCCTTAGAATCAAATGGCCTGTTTTTGCTCTATATCTTCATACATATTCCTTAGAAGAAAAAAAAAATTATCAAAACAAAAAAATTCATACTAAATATACAAATCCAATAACATATTTTTTAACACATAAATTGAGACGTACTGATATAAAATTATAATTAAACTCTTTGGAGTATTTCTTTATTGCACAATGCACATTTCTTAATATTATGCCTAAAAAGTGTTTTAATATCTCAATTAATAAGGATTGTATGATCTTTGTATATAATATCAGTAATTAAGTGCAAGATATTTAAAGTGTTCCTAAAGTATACTTGCAGTAGTTACTCTTTTGCACAATCAAATATACTTAAGTATATGTTTAGTTGGACCTCAGTAATACTTCAGCACAATTAAAGTGCATTAAGTACAAAATTAGTTGTTCAAATTTAGCAGACTTTAAGTATACCAGTTTAGTATACCAAAAGTACAATTGCAGGCTATTTTTATTTAGCACATAAATATGTAGATGTATTTGTAGTATACTTGGCACAAAAAAAATGTATTTCAAATACATTTTTTTTTTGTCTGTTGCTAGGGTTACTGTTAAAAAATGACAGTAAGTACAACGTATCTTGAAAGAAATGTATCTTGCACAACTGTTTTCAACATTGATAATAAAAAATCATCATATTAGAATGATTTCTGAAGGATCATGTGACACTGAAGACTGGAGTAATGATGCTGAAAATTCAGCTTTACCATCACAGGAATAAATTTCACTTTAAAATGTATTCAGGTTCTTTTAAATTGTAGTAATATTTCACAGTATTACTGTTTTTAATATATTTTTGATCAAACAAACAGCCTGGGTAAGCATAAGAAGGTATTCAAAAATATTAAAAACATCTTACTGAACAGTAGTGTATATAAATGTCCTCTCATGATTGGCTAACCTCCGCACAGTGTCATATTTTGCAGGCATTTGTTAATGGTAATTTTTTAAAATACTGAAAAGATGTTATGTAGACGTGGGTGATGAGTGACATCACAACCATGGGGATTTCTGAACAAGCTGTTTAGTTTCAGTAAATGGAGTGGACTAGTGTATTTGAAGTCCTTTTTTTCAATGACAAATCCTTTCAATATTTCATTCTGTTGAAAGCTGTAAGGCGGCTGCTATCTCTCACGCACAGGAAGCTCTGTAAACGGATGTTTTTTTTCTCTATAGGGAGCCTCAGGGCATCATCGCTTGCTGTAACCCCATTCCACCACTAGTGCGCCAGCAGATCAATGAACTTCATCAACTTATCAAAGAGGCTCGAGAGACTCCTTTACTGAAGGTGTGCACTTATACAAACACTATTTAGCTGATTGACTATCGCTTATGTTGTATAAATATATTAGTCCTATAATGTGCAATATCAGTAAGAAATTGTAGACCAAAGATCAGTAACTACTAAAAATGTCTCTCTTCAGGCAGAGGTACTTGCTGAAAAGAGGAAATCAATAACCCCTAAAAGAAAGGTGTGTTGACAGATTTGTCCAGCCCTGTAAAACTAACGAGCAAAAGAAGCTGTCTTATTGAGTTGCTCTTGTTGTTGTCTTATAGCCACAGTCTACTTTATTTGGACCTCATGACACCTCCCGCTCGTCCGAAAGTGATTTCCTGGACCTTTCTTTATTTGGTAGGTCTAGATATAATGGATACCTTATGAGTCTTTAATTTGCCTTTCTATTTGGTCATGAAAATCTCTAAATTGTTTTCTCCATGTGTGTTTAGAAACCCCAACCAAATCTGGAGTATTGTTTTCAGAGGAGGAGAATGAAAGTGTGGACCCAGAGAGAAAATCCTTGCATGGCCTGATAGCTCCAGCAAAAATCAGACTGTTTGCGGTAGGACATTTGAAAAGAAATCCAGAGAAATCTTTCTTATTGTGCATGTTTGGGTGTGCTGACAACAAAGGCTAGGTTTGAGAGAGAGGCTGTGTGGTTAAAGGCCCCTATATATATCAAGCGAAATCAAGAATGAACTGGTGTGACGTCATTTTGAACAAAATCAGGCATAATCGAACTTTCCAGAAAAGTTCACTCTGGTAAAGGCTTTCGCAGTACCATTGGTCCGTGGCAATTATGTAAAAGGTAGGTGTGGCTCTGAGGCTCCGCCTTCTTTTATTTCATGATTGAGAGGAAAGTGTGCAGAACATATTTATATATTCATCTAAACGCTGCTGTCAGCAGATGTTTATCAGTACATCGCTGCCAAGGTTTTTCAAACTTCCTTTTACCTCTAAACAAAGAAAGAAAAAGAACTTTGCCTCAAGTATATTGGGGGCCTTAACAGGATGTGTCTTGATCAGTTATAAAGTCCAGCAGAAGTTAGTTAATTTTATTAGAACATTTTGTAGTTGTAAATGGTCTTAGTATTTAGATTTGACAATTAGACAGTTAGATTTGTCTTGTTTGATTTGGGAGTGTTTCTGAGAATTAAGGATGTTATTTGTCATGTTTTTTTTTTTGTTGTTTTTTTTTGTTTTTTTTTAGGATGATGATGAGGCGGAGGAGGCACCAGCACCTGCTCATCTGACAGTGGCACAGCAGAAAGCACACAGCATCATGGACTCGTTTGACAACCCCTTCCGAATGGTACAATACTTCAGTCTAGCTGATGGCTTTTGTCTTAAGTTGTTATGTACTTGCACTGATATTTCAATGCTTGTTTGCAGTATTTACCATCAAAGGACATTCACATATCAAAGAATGCCAAATATGACCCATCTTCAAAGATTTATGAGGTATAGTTCCTTTTTTTTCCCCTCTTGGCGCCATAGTAAAATATATATTGTGTGTGTATGTTTATATTAGGGGTGTAATGGTACGCAAACATGACGGTTTGGTACGTACCTCGGTATTGAAGTCACGGTTCAGTACAGCAGGGGGAGAAAACTATATGAACATAAAATTGCTTTTTTTCTTTTTTTATGAAACAGTAGTTTATTGAACATCGTGTCTCTTTAAGTAAGCAATAAGGTACGAGAGGCTGTGCTGTATCGTGAATAAGTCATGGCTGAAGGGCGTTGTTTCGCGGAGTGCCTGCAACCCCTTCAGCCGTGACTTATTCATGATACAGCACTAGCCTCGAGTACCTTATTGCTTATATAAAATGGTTACCACACAATACAAATATTAAAGCCAAAAAATATATGTATCAATGCAACTATGAAGTAAAATCACTAAAAGCCTTCCTTCCACCGGAAAAAAATAGTCCCTGACCGTGAACAGCAACAGAAGTTACATTATTACGCCATTAGATGGCGGCAAAGACCGTCTTTATGAGTGTGTCAGTCAGTATCGAAGGCTTTTACATTGAAAAGACTGAATTTGTGAACACGGAACAAGACACAACTGACAAATGCTTTGACTAGCGCTGTCAGTCATGGGAAAACCCCTTAACTGTTAAAAGGACAAGATATTGCAGCAGACATTTAAACAGCTTTTTTATTATGAACATAGGACTGACCTGAAGGAAAATGCTAAATCTGAATGCAGGTAATAAACTCGCTCACTCAATCTTTTTCTTACAGTACTCTTCTACATGATACAGTAAGCTTCATTGAACAATATCAAGTGAGAACAAACAGTTTACGTTGCTAAGAGTGGTGGCTAAGGGTGTTGTGTAGTGATACACAGAACCGTTGGGTGAAGCAGTCATAGCCGTGTTTTATTGTGAATAAAACACAGCTATTGACCAATCAGAATCAAGGACAGGACCTAACCATTTTATAAATAAATTCAATTATAATTAACATTTTCTTAAGGATAAAAAAAATCTCTCACCTAATGCTCTAAACTATATACAGGAAGCGCTTTCTTGCACATTACTATAATATTAAAGGTTACAATTAACAACAGAGCCCAAACTATTCAATTCAGTTGTTACTTATTTTTAGATATAATAATCTACACTCAAATAATAATAATAAAAAAAAAAAACGTAAATTGCACATAAGGCAAGTTTTGCATTAACTTCTAAATATAAATAAAATTTAATTTTTGAAATATAATCATTTACACAGTTATTGTCGTAACTTGTTTTCATGACATTTATTTAAACATACATTAAATAATTAAGACATTACTAATAGGTAAATATAATAAATATGTAAGCTAATATAGTGCATATATTTAGCAAAATGCTCCCCTCTAGAGTTCATTTCTCTAGTGAACTAACATGCTGTGGACACTAAATGACTTTCCTGAAGTAAATGTAATGCTACATGAGGTAATATTCTCAAGCTGTTTTATTGATGTCTTTCCACGGTTTAAACACACATTCAGGTTACACACATCTGAATCGTCTGTTCTTCTCCGCTTTTTCCTGTTGTGGTGGTTAGCAAACAGCATTGCATTACCAGGTGCGCCCCCTTCTGGATTGCAGTGTGGATCACCTGTGACTCACTGTTATTGTCGCCTGACTGTATGCACCAAACCATAACGTCTGTACTGTGACGTTTTGGGACAAATACATGTACCTTTACACCTCAGTGTGTGTGTGTATTTAAATGCTTTATTTTTCAGGAGTGAGTCTTGATCCGTACACACACCAAATGATAATTTTTGGCATTCTCTCCCATATTTAAATGTCACTCTTGAAACTTTAGTGTGCACGTGGCTTATATTGGCTATTTTTTTGTTCTATTTAAAACAGATTCATAACAGGTGGAAATTACAGAGTATTGAACAGCAGCAGAAGGAGGCTCAGGCCAAGCAGCAAGCTAAAGAACAGGCCAAGAAAGCTCAAGGTACAAACAACACAAGAAACTGTGTAGTCAAGTGATTTTATATGTGCATAATTGCTTGTATTTGTCTTTCAGAGGAACGAAAGAAAGCCAAACTGAGCTACCAGGAATCGCTGAAAAACGTTCACACTGTCAGGCAGCAAGTAAAGGTGAGGAAGCTTCAGCTCTCTGATTTTACAATTGTTTTTTTTTTTTTTTTGTTGTTTGTTTTTTTTCTTCATTTTACACTAACATCTGTTTGGTCAATCTTGTGTTTTTAGGAAGCAAAGCAGGCTGGACAGAAGAGAGAGAGAGCTGCCAGTGATGCTGGTGAAGAGAGTGTTAAACCAAACATTAAAGCCTCAAAGACTGAAAGTGAGACACCAGTGGCTGATCAGTCGACAAAACCTGCGCAGAAAAAACAGAAACAGAAGAACGTTCAAGAGCCTGAAGTTCCCCAACAAAACTTTAAACCTTATGACTACAGCCAGTCAAATTTTAAAATGTTTGATGGTAAGAGATCTGCCTTTTTTTCTATAATTTTTCATATTTATTTTTCCTATTAGTGTCTTCATTTGTTTGTATTTTATACTCACAGGTAAATCAAAAGAGAGTTCACACTTTGATCCAAACGGACATGAACCCAAGCAGAAGGTATTAACCTGTTTGAAATCTACAAGATTTCAACTTCAAATCTCTTGGCTTTGAAAGATTTCTGATCTTTAACCAATTTTGATTCTCAGAAAAAAAAAGGACAGAAGAAAAGCTCTGGGGGAGGCAGGAGCATGTCTTACTTACCCGCCAAATCTGACAGGTACTGGAACGCTCCAATTATAACAGTCATTGCTGGATTAAAAAGGCATTTATATGGTCTGTTTATTTCTGTTTTACAGAGGGTTTCGCCACAACTGGCCCAAGAGATAGAAGTATTTAACTGATGAAGTACCATGATCCCCTTTTTGTGTTCCTTTTTAAAAGCGTCCTATGTGACATTCAAATGTTCAGTTTGTCCTGACTGTCTCAGCAGTGCTTGTATACTTATTAATTTGTGAAATTTCTCCTTCATTAAAATGAGATTTTAAAACATTACAGTTTGGAAGTTCTTAGATGCTTTGTTTCTTCTTCTGTTCGAGTCTTGGGAATAGTTTTCTTACTTTCTTTTTTTCTTTCTTTCTTTTCAGTACTTTCAAATAATGAACAAACCTGATAGACCCGATAGACCCTTTTCACATTTCCGGGTTTCTCAGAAGCGGAAGTCGTCATAGTTGGGTAAAATTCTATAGCGGTGAAAGAGAATAAATTAAATATATAGTTTGTTTCCATTTGCTCAAATAGCAAAAGAAAAACGCCACAATAGTGTTTTCACAACTTTCATAAATAGGAAAAAAAAAATAGAGCGATTGATAACGGCAGTCAGAAGAGAGAAAAATGTCATTTTTACTATCACTCCCATAGCTACTGTATTAAAAACACCCTCACAGCAGCGTTAACTAAGTTTTTGTAATTTGATGCAAAGGTAATATAATCAGGGTATCTTCCGTTTAGTCATTTTTTGATTTAATATTGAAATCAGAAAAATGAGAAAACGGTACACCTTTTTTTTTTTTTTTTTTTTTTTTTTTTTTTCATTTTTAAAAAGAAATCAAAAAATGGACTTGATTTTTCGTTTTTTTTTTTTTTTGTTCTGGGATTGGAAACAAATAATCAGCTTGAATATTCGATCTCTATATGCGGCCGGGAATGAAACGCCTCTTTCTGCTGATTGGTCATCCAGACATCAAACCATGTCGTCATCAGTTGTTTATTGGTTCCGCTCACTGAATAAAAGTCCCTTGCTCTACAGCTGTACGGATTCTTAACACATTTATTGCAACTACATTTCATCTCTTTCTCATAAATATTCGTTTACTTTGCAGCTGCACATAAACTACCCCCTAGCTTACAACGTTGGCACACTGCCTGTTTTATTTAACTGACCAACTATAAAAAATATGTGTGGCAAAGCTGCTAGACGCACTGGGCAGCCGGAGCGAATGTAGGCTGCAATACACTGAAGTAAAGCGCAAATCAGCAGCCTAACGATTTAAGTGTAAATATGCAGCAGTCAAAACTTTTTTTTTTTTAGACAACACCCTGAGTTTTGGACATGGGATGAATTTGAAATATGACAGATATGAAAAGATATTACATGTTATTAGTTCCTCAAAGCGGTGCTATTAGTTCAGAGATGGACTTTATTGTAATGGGAATTTGACGTCATTGTTTGATGACAAGAGGTGAACTCGTTTGAGATGCCAATTTGAAATAGGCTATCACACATTTAAAAAAAAAAAAAAAAAAACTCAGCCGAATTAAATTTTAGGGGTAATGTTAAATAAATATAGTGTTAAATATAGCCATTATAGTGCTCTCTCATTTATAAGAAATCAAAACCCTGAAATAACACTAACGATGAAGAGTATTTTTATAGCCTATTTATTGCCATCTGTTGGTGTCAGAAATTAACTTTACCCATAAGGGCAATTGATTTTCAGGGGATTTTTTACGTTTATATAGGATTTTTTCCCTTAATCTTATTAAATTTGTAGGTATGCCATCTTTAATGTGAAGTTCTTAGAATAATATGACGCTATAGGTTGTTACCAATTAAATCGGTATCAACCAAAGGTTTGCAGAGGTGGCAAAGAAGCAGCACCTGAAGTTGCTTTTAGATCTATTTGAGATGTTAGTAATGTTACTCAGAGAGGACAGTAAATGCGTAGCAATTACAATTGCATAATGTAATGAGATTAATGTTTTAAACAACATTTTGAATACAGAAATATTAAATGAATGACAAAATGAAACGATATTTGGATTATGAAATTAATGTCGCCAGTAGGTGACAGCAAGTGTTTGTGTTAATGAATGAGTCATTTATTCAACCGATTCGTTCAAAACACTGATTCATTCAGGAATAACTATCAAGTGGATCTCTATAATCTGTTGGGCCATTGAATCACTCGGTCAACTGATTTGTTCAAAGACTCCGATTCATTCAGGAACAAAACACTGCTCTGTGTGCTAGGAGTCAGTCGCACAACGGTTCTGATTTGCATTGGAAGTTTAGTTGGCATAGAAAATAAAACAACGTTTTGTGTGACATCCATTAATACTCAATATTAATGAAATAAACTCAGAATATTGCCTAAAACAAAAGTTATGACTTTAAGAAAGGGAAAAAATAGCATGTAGCCTATTATATACAGTCTGTTTTTTTGTTTTTTTTTGACATAGCCTATACGCCAGTGATAACCTACATTTCCTACACTTCTCTATTGAAAAAAAAAAAAAAGGAAAAAAAAAAAACAAAAACCTCAAAATAAAATAGGCTTAATATAGAATAGGCCTAATAGATATGCTGTGACTGTAAAATACACTGAAATAAATATCTTTTCATAGCCTATCTGTCATATCATTTCAAATTCATCCCATGTTGTCTAAAACAAATGTTGTGACTGCTGCATATTTACACTTAAATCGATACTGGTACTTTGCGCTTTAGATATTGTACATTCACTCCGGCTGCCCAGTGCGTCAAGCAGCTTCGCTAGATTTTTATAGTTGGTCAGTTAAATAAAATAGACAGTGTGTCAAAGTTGTAGGCTAGGGGGTAGTTGTGTGCAGCTGCAAAGTAAATTAATATTTATGAGATAAACTAATATTTCACGTGTAGATAAATTTATGTCTACACAGAATTAAGCCCTGACTCCTCACCAGTACGATTTGTGTCAAGCCATTCACTAGTCTGGTTATTTGATGAGAAAGACATGAAATTTAGAATAAACGCGTGAAGAATCCATACAGCTGTAGAGCGAGGGACTTTTATTCTGTTGAGTGGAACCGATGAACAACTGATGACGACATGGTTTGATGTCTGGTTGACCAATCAGCGGAAAGAGGCGTTTCATTCCCGCCCACATGTAGAGATCGAATATAGAGTACCTCAGGGATGATGTATTTTTGTAGGCAAAACCCGGAAGCGAGTTAGCATTTTAGGACTTCCGGTTCCATCGCCCCGAAGTCAATGGGTTTTTTGAATGCGTTTTTGCTAAATCGCCTGAAATAAGGTCTGTGGTTAACAAAGCCTCTAAATATTTTCATGTTTTGATCTATGACATAAAACACACCAGTTATAACCGGCTTGTGATTTTTTTTGAACCTTTATTGTGTCTTAAAAACGGCAGTTGCTAACAAATTGCTAAAAGGGACTACTTCCTTTGGCGGGGACTTTAGACGTCATCATGACAAACAGGACATTTGGACAGCATTTCTCATGAAAAAGTGGATAAGTATTCATACACAGCGCAGATCATAATCAGCAAGCATCTTTTTAAATAAAGTTGTTTTGAAAAAAATGCAAATTAGATGTTTCCATCAAGTTGTTTGAGTGGATGACGGCGGTATTGGTAAGCTAGTAAGCAACAGTAAATAAAACACTATTAGCGGAAACATCGCTACGTCAGAATTTATTTGGCAAACGCGTTTCCATCTCCCATTAGTCAAAAACCACCTCAAGCAAACTTTTTTTTGCAAATTAAAGCTGCAATATGTAGTTTTCCCGTCCACTAGAGGTCGCCTATTTAAAACAAAGGTGTAGCTTGATGACGCCAAGTTTGAGCGCGGAATCTTGGGACGTGGTCTTCACCTCAACGGCCGGTGGAAAAGAATCGGGATAGGACTCGGGCAGAAATCATGTTCATGGATGAGATTATTAACGTTACTGTAGTATGAAGCAGAGCAGGGCCGAGTGTTGTGGGAGCTGAACGAGGCCGCTGGAGCGATTCCTAATGAGCGGGACTTTTATTATGCCACAGTCGCCGGCGCTGCTTCCGGTTTTCCAGCCATGAGTATGAGGTAACGCAGCTCTGTTTTATCATATTAGATACATTTGACTGTTGATAATGATGTTATGACGTTACTCTGTGCGTTCGCTCGGCAGCTGCTGTGAGACACTTGTTGCACACTGCAGTAAGCTAGATCAATTTTAGAATATATTAAATGCTGGATGGGCTGTGTTGATAAATGGCATGCAATTAATTTTAAAATGTATTGTATAATGGAGAAAATTCTGTATTACTGTTACTAAAAATAAAGCTGCATCTGATTATGCTATGTTAATCACTTGACAAAATAGTGTTTTTCATGGTAAAGCATGGTACTCGCAAAAAAATCAAGAAAACTAGATTCAAACATTAAGAGTAAACGTATTGAGCTATATAACAATTAGTTTTCTGTCCATAAATGTATCCAAACAGATGTTCCCATGTCTATTAAACCATGTAATATATATTAATATATTTGTTGTTTCCACAAAATAAAACCGGAAACCGAGGGTAACGCAGGTATGACGCCATTGACAGGCGACTCCTCACACGTCCCGGATCCTTGGTTAAAATCGGTTAAAATAGCAATTTTCTCACGATTTACAAATAGTTGGAAACATTTGGGATATTGTAAGTACTCAACTGAACAAAATGTATAACACTGGCCTAGTGGTTTTTGGATATTTTACTGCAAAAATGTTACATATTGCAGCTTTAAAGGAATTTTTTCCAAAATTTGTCACTTCCATCACTCGTTTCTGATGCGATACTTCAAAATGCGCATAAAAACAGGGTGATGGAAATGTCAATACTTTTAAAACAGATTTCATAACAAACATATTTGGTTACACTTTATTTTAAGGTGATGTAGTTACATTGTACATACTAAAATAAGTACTGAGCAATATTAATAAACTACATGTACTTACTATAGAGTTATGGTTTGGGTTTGGTTTAGGGTCAGTGTTGCCAACTGCTTTTCAATTAAAAGTAGCTAAATGTCACTAGATGACATCATAATGGCAAATTCATTGATCTATATAAATATGGTTATAGATTAGTGGGCAAAATAAGAATCTAGATAAGGTTTGTCTAAGAAGTTGCTAGATTTGTCCCTAAACATTTGAAAAAAGTCTCAAAAGGGGCGGGGAAATCACTAAATCTAAATTGGCAACACTCTTTAGGGTTAGTTACTTGTAATTATGCATAATTTACTGTTATAGTAAGTACATGGAGTAATGTGTAACTACGTCACCTTAAAAAAGTGTTACCAATTTTTTTCTTTTTCAGATGTGTGCTTGTTTTTTTCTTTTTCAGATGTGTGCTTGTTTCTTTCTTTAGGTAACAATGGACCCTTTTCACGGACTGTGATGACGCATTTTAACGGTCATCAGCATCGTAAATCTTGCAAAGTTTTTTATATTTTCATTTTTTTTAAAAATATGTATGTACATTTATAAGACTATACTTAGTATTGTATTACCTTTTCATCAAATTACAAAAAACTAGTTAACGCTGCTGTGACGGTAAAGTTGACATCTTTCTCTCTTCTGACTGCTGTTTATCAATCTCTCTCTATTTTTTTCATCTTTTTGAAAGTTGTGAAAACACTGTTGTTGAGTTTTTCTTTTGCTATTTGAGAACATGGGGACACAAATGTATTCTCTCATTCACCGCCATAGAATTTTACCCAACTATGACGACTTCCGCTTCTGAGAAATCCGGAAATGTGAAAAGGGTTTATTTGCCCTTGTTACACGTTACATGTAATTACTATAGTAATAACTTTATGCATATTACACAACCAAACTGAATCCTAACCCTATAGTAAGTTCATGTGGTTAATTAATATTAATCAGTGCTTAAATGTATAATTACACTGTAACAAGGACATCTTAAAATAAAGTGTAACCCTTTCTTTATAATAAATCGCTTGGTTTAATATCTCCAACACAATAATATTCACTACTTTTATAGCCAATGTACATATGATTAATTTAGTGCCAATACACACTACAGCCTCTAGGTGGCACTGCAGTGCAGTTGCGCTCTACCTGTATCATCATGCATATTACAGTGCCACTCAATCACTTCATCCCATGTAGAGGAACATATAGCCTGTCAGAGTTGTTACATAAAATGGAAATCTTTAGGTCAACGCATAAATGCCTCTGCTATCAGCGATGTGTAGGAGAAACTGGTTTGATGTAACAGATAAAACATCCACATCAATTCTCACCTTTAATTTCTAAGTACATTTTAAGACTGCTCTCAGAAGTTTGCTGTAAGGTTTTTGAAGAACATGGCTGGTATAAATATTCCTCTGCACCCTAAGAAGAGACCACACAGGCATGCACAAATCTTCACTTCCTGCTGCTCAAGACTGCGGTTCTTTTCAGAACAATAGGTGCAAAGATAGACAGGAAACACCTCATTCAAGATGCTTTTGTCAGCTTCTACAGATACAAAGATGAGATTGTTTTTTTTTTCTTTTTCTGTTGAGTTTATTTAAAAGAGCATAATTGATGTTGATAAGTCCATTAAAAAGATAGTTCGCTCAGAAATTAAAATGGTCATTATTTACTCACCCTCATGTCGTTCAAAAACTGTATGACTATGTGGAATGTAAAAGATGTTTTTATGAATAATGTTGGTGACTAAACAGTTTTGGCTCCATTGTCTGGTCCAAAAATATAATGGAAGTCAATGGAAACCAAAACTACTCTTTTTTGATGACAAAATCGACATGTTTGGGTGAACTATCCCTTTAAGGAACTGTACATATATACAAAGATTCACATTTATGTTCCAAGTCATAAATAAGTATTTTGTTTGGCATTTTCAACAAAAAACAGTATCAAAATATCTTTGATTTCACTGGTAAAGCTTCTCTGGAGTTCCTCATCTCATCATTCTATGATCACGATCACATTTGTAACGAGTCGCTGATAAAGTTCCAGAAAGTGTGAGAGGAGTGGAAATGGATGCGTATGCCACCCAGCTGTGTTCCCCCTCCCACTCACACACTCCTCTGTCGTTATTTCCTTCAGTCGTGTTCTCTTTCATGTCCGCCAGGAACGAGTCCACACAGGAAACTGTGACAGCTTTGTCTCCAGCACCCACTCTGGAAGAACAGCAATGAGTCAATGCGCTCGGCCGGGAGCTTCATCCGACGCCGCTTTTGTTCTTAAACAATTTTACGCATCTCTTCAAGGAAATACACGAATGAAAATAGACGCTTAGATGTAGTTTTTGGTTATTTTTCGTTTCTGGGTCTGTTTCTATATGTACGAAAGTGCGTCATCCCAGATCACAGACAGCATCAAGAGCCCAAAGTCATTCAAACACTCGTCCTCCAAGTCTCTCTACAGTCTTCCTCATGTTTCCCAGAGCTGACAGCAGTCCTCGCATTCCTCCGTCATGTAGAGGTACGAGTTAATGGCCTCTTTCAGTCCTTCGCTCACCAGAGACTCCTCTGCACCCTCTTTACTCTGCCCGAAGATCATGGAGCTGTGAAGAGAGTTAGTTTAGAAACTGCTCTACTAGGTTTTGAAGGGTCATTGTTTAGATGATATTCCTAGTGTGTCATTCAAGGCATTTCATTTGTGACTGATTATGGTGTGTTTGACGCACCTGTTCACATCTTTCCAGTTTATAGTGGGTCTCTTCACGGCAACTGGAGGTGGGCCGGTTACAACGGGAACGTTGTTAGATCCAATGATGAAGCACGGCTCCCCCAGAGTACAGCATAACCCGTCCGATACTTCTGAGGGAAAGTTCACATTTAAACTCTGACCACAATACTTAAACAAATGTATATATTATATATACTGTGTGGTTGCCAGGACTATTTAAGGTGCAATACGTAATCCACTTTATTTGTTTGGTTTCTGACCGATACAACAGTTGTCTTTGACTAGACACCTATCAGCATGGGTGAAGCAGCATTCAAAAAGTTTGTTAGCTGTAGAATTACCCTATTCACAGCCATTTTGTCACCCACAATTTATTCTTCCACTGAAAGTGTCAGATAATGGGGGGTTACCAAGATAAACTGAACTAGCAGGTCATGTGATTTCAAAATGTTAGTCACCTTGAGGCAGCAACCTGCCTTATGTAGAATAAAACGTTTTTATAGGAAGGCCTACTTCCCATGCGAGTCTAAATTATTTAAACATTTTCTCAGAACTATTAGTGCACCAACAAGTCTTGTATCATGTGTCACATTGGTATCAACCACAAGCCCAGCAATGCCACACAGAATCACTGGGTTCCAATAACGAGTTATGCGGCAGTGTGCTATGATACTGAATAACCGCGGAACTGTTACTAGTATCTGATTTCGCAAATAGTTTGTTTCTGAATATAAAAATGTCGACACAATGTAACATACTTGCTCTGGCACTAGTTTTGGATGAAGAGATGAGCTTCAGGGTTGCCAGGTTTGCGTAACAAAATCAGCCCAATTGCTAATCAAAACCCACCCAAACACGGCCAAAACAAGCCCAACCCTTATGAAAATTTACCATGGGTTTGTTATAGTAAAAGTGTAGTTAAACCATGTTTTTTTTGGAGGATTGATTACAATTTATATAACCACAGCTTCACGAGCGTGAAATAGATATTCAGCACGCTCATCATGCTGCTGACGGTGTTCCCATTGAAAACAACTGAAAAAATATGCTAGCCTCGCGCAAAAAAAAAAATGCTTTAGTAGACACACGGCCTAATGGCTGTATCTATGAGTCTATGTTTGTGTGTACCTGAATAGTGTGCGACCAGGTCTGCGAGGGTCCTGAAGGTGAGTCCGGGAGAGATGTAGACCCAGCCGTTCTCGATGCAGCTGATACGGTAGTGTTTGACTGAAGCGCGCTCCTGTGAGCTGCTCTTACGCACTGACAGAGTGTGGTTACCTGGGGGAAAAAACACAAATATTATCAATTAAGACAAACCTAGAGTTTACATTTTCTGAAGAAAAAAACATCACTTTTTACACATTAACTTTGGAAGAAAACATGCAAGTGGTATCTGTCCATCACTGTCACGACAATAGGATGTTGCTATGTAGTTTCTGAGGTATTCAGAATGGTATTTAACATGCTGGTATGTGGTTGTTTGGGTGCTCCTGGTGGTTGCTAGGGTGTTTATATAGTGTTCTGGGTGGTTTCTAACTGACTCAAGTCAAAATAGCCCACCCAAGTTGTGTCTCTCCTTCAAAAACTTTTAAAAAAATCTTTCGTTTGATTGTCAGTAAGATGAAAATCATATGTATCATAGGAAATCATAGGATAGTAATACAACTAGCATTAGTGTGAGTGTACCTGGGAAGGTCTCGCTCTCTCTGATGAGGAAGGAGCCGGGCTGATTATGGGGGAGCATCAGCAGTTCCTCTGCTTTCTGTTTGCTGAGACCCACAAACTGCCACCTGCACGAAAACATACACACAGATGATTGACGAGTGTGATGACAAAATCAAAAGAGCAGAGCAGAAGGAAAAAGCAGTAGGTAGAGACTCATCATGTGAGTAAGTGAGTGATCAGCAGGGTCATTGTGGGTACAGTGTATCCTCAAAATGATAATCAGGTCACACTGTATCCAGCTGTGCCCACTCTACACCCCACACTAAGTTAACCCCACTACAGAAACTACAGCTGATATCATCACCGCCTCATACATGGAACACACTAGATCAGACCACCTGACCATCGGTGTGATGATGTCATGAAGTATGCACACTGCATAAACCAGCAGAATGCTTGTGTGAGTTCAGCTCACCTGTTGTACACTTTGGCAGTGTAATTGCTGGGGATGTAGCTCTCATTTCCTGTGGCTGACGAACTTACTTTCCACCACTCTCCTTCACTGTAACACACATTATAACATCAGATTCTCATACTGATGAGGCTCTTAATGTAACGATGCAACGTTGTGCAACAGCACACTTACTCTGACAAAATGTTGAGCCTCTCCCCGACTCTGATGGTACAGTCTCCCGGACCTCTCGATGGATAGTCGTACATGGACACCACCACGTATCTACCGCCGTCTGCACACAGACCAAAACAACACAGTTCTGTTAATCTTCTCATAGCACCTCAAAAACATGATTAAAAAATGGTAGTCATTTTTAAAGAAAAAGATTCTACAAAAAAAATCCTACAGTAAAAACCTGGTAAAGTTACCCTAATATTTATAGTGAAAATTTATTTTAAGTTGTTTAACATCATATTATATGCAATTTTTCTGTTTTTCTGGAAGTAAAAAGCATAAATTACCATACATTTTTTTATATATAATAAATTTAAATCAGCATATCATAATAAATTTGCCATTATAAAATGATTTTTGTAAGTAAAAATATGGTGGAAAACAATTAAAAGGCTTTCCCAGAAGTCCCTGCGTGATGTTAGTTTAGTATCATTTAAATACTATTATAATTTTTGTTAATATTTTGAATTAAACTTCATTTTTATATATTGGGTTTTCATTTTAAATGTAAAGTTTTATAGTAATTTTGTTGTGTTTTAGTAATTTTTATTGTTTTGTTTTTTTAGTTGTCTGTATAGTTTTTATTAAGTTTTAGTTTTTTTTTAGTTTATTTAGTTTTAGTTATTTTGGTACTTCAACTTAAACTAAACAAAAATGAGAAATGTTGCTCTGGCAACTATCAGATATAAAATGAGTCTTTTAATATTTTATTTTATATTTCAGTTAATGTGTATTTTATTTCAAGTAATGAAAATGTTTTTTATGGTTTTAGTTTTAGTGAATGATATTTTATTTTATATTATTTCAGTTACTGTCCATTTTATTTCAAGTAATGAATTTTTTTTTTATGGCTTTAGTTTTAGTTAATGATAATTTATTTTATTTCAGTTAATGTGCATTTTATTTCAAGTAATGAATTTTTTTTTTTTTTTATGATTTTAGTTTTAGTTAATGATAATAAACCTGTGCATCACATCTGATAATAGTTTATTTATATAGCATTGGTTTTTATTTTTGTTATCAGTTATGAAGTTTAGGGTGTTCTGTGCTACATTTTCTGTGCTATATTTTAACAGTTATCAGAATATACAAATCATACTTTTGTAGTTCAGGTAGACTAAAGTATTAATATTACATCAGTTAATGGAATATACAGCTGTCATCCTGTAATACCTGAATCATTGTCATTTTTTACCGTGAATTTTGGGCAACCACAGCTCTCTGTTTTTCACCATAAATTTCACAGGATGTTTTTTTGTCATGTCTATCATTGATAACGGTGTGGGGCAAGTTACGCACAGAAAATCCTCAACCTAAAGTATGCGTACTTGTAAAGCGCCACTGAATGTTGTTGTTGCAACAGTTACCAAAACTTGTAAAAACATTTAAGCTTCCGTTTAACACTATATTGTACTTATTTACATTTAGTGCTGCATCATTTCTGACATGAGTGGGACCTCATGCACATATAAGTGTGTACTGCAGTGCTGAACTCACCCATGGACAGTGAGTCGGCTCTTTCCTCCGTGTCCAAGAGAACAGCATGTGCGCTGGATCCGCGCCGGTCTTTACTGGGCCGACTGCCCATGCTACTCTGGAGTGTTTAGGTGCACAATGCTGATGGGAACCACAATCTAAGAACAGAAGAGCGAGATTTTTTTAGTACTGACATTTGTATTGATTTTTGATATTTATTAAAAAAAAGCATTAAAAAAAACCCAAAACATACACGCACACAAAACAAATCCAATGTACAGTTTAATCAGGCCATGGCATCCTTATGTCACGCTTTGAATGTAAGGAGGAAGGATGTCGACAAACCACTTGTGTACTTTGATTAAAAAAAAAACTTTCCATCCGCACTTTCACAATCACTCACTTTTTAAACTTGGACCAACAAAAAAAAAAGAAGAAAAAAAAAGGGGAGGCCGTTCTAAAAATAGATCTGGTGCAGTGCTGAGAACATTCTACTATTTTCTGTCATGCTCAGTTACATCACAATGGCACAAGATGCATTTGTTTATGCAACCTATGTGAAACCTATACAGCAAATCCAACAGATTAAAATGATTCAGTATGCAAATACCAGATAAAATATCACTAGCTGAGATAAAACCATAATATAACATGACTCATTCTCTTAATATGACTCTTATATTATTATGAAGCGACAGTAAAGTGCTGAGGTACAATCTTCCATTGCCTGCCCACATGGTGTGAAAAAAGATCACTGTAAATCATTTGAAGGAAATGAACTGGATGGTCTGATGATCAAAACAACCTCAAAGAATATTTATGCGTGATGCTAAAATACCATCAACACATCATCTACATCCTGTAGTCTTATTACATGTTATTACATTGTAATAACATTGTAATAGCCCAATAGTTCAATTCCTACTATTAAAAATTTTAATGAATGCACAATGTCACTTTGATTTCAACACCCTCATATGTCTAATGTTATATTAACATTCTTCAGTGATCTTTGAGGGGTATTCTTCTTTATCATATTGTAATGCAGTGGCACTGGTCCCACAGCTATTTGATATTACCGAGCAGATGGTCACCTGGTATCACAGATGGGTCTCACTAGGTCATCAAGGTCTCCAGGTCCAAATTACAGACCTCATACCCTGGGCACCGAAATAACACATGCGTAACTGATTACATGTGCTACATACAAACACAGCTATACTGGAGTACACACAAACAAACAACAACCAACAGCTAAAAGTCATGTCATAATCTACATTTCTGAATAATATTTAACATTATATCTCATGGGTATGGCGATAAAGATTTAGTCAAAGATTAGAACAAGGTTACTAACTTCCTGTTGCTGCAATACGAAGTCGTTTTTTATCAGTATTTAAGCCATTTAATATGACTCTTAAGAGTTCTCAAGTCTGAAACTTTAGGTCGTTAGAAAGTATCATACCAAACAAATGACACTGACTTCAAAATGGCACACAAACCCGCACATTTCTTTGAAATGCCTTTGAAGCAAGGCATCTGTGCAAGTGCACACTTTTCAAGATGATTCTTACTTTGATTTCAGATTCAAGATTATGACTTTGAAGTTCGAGCTTCTCGTGTTAACTTTATGAACATAGACATTCTTTTAGACCGATCACAAAACGCTTATTATTATTATTTAAAAAAAAAAAAAAAATGGCAAGACTTTCTCCCAACCAATAATGGCATTTTAACTAATGGCACTTTTAACTATCATAACTATGATTCTGAATTCATGTAAGGCGCTTTGGATAAACAAGCTAAATGGATAAAAGTTCATAGCACTCAACAAAAAGACATTAAACAGAGTGAAAGTATCTTACTCACCTCATGGTCTTCAGGCTAACTTTGATGACGATCCTTCCTTACAAGCAAACAGAACTCCTTCACCTGCACATCTGTTTATGAACGCATGCAAAAGGACTGAAAACTGAGATAGCGGAGTGAGAAAACTATTTCGAGTGATTTTCGCACAGATCAGAGACTAGTTTTCTTGTCTCGGGTTACTGAGAAGCTGAGAGGCAGTAGTTGAGTTTCAGGTGAAGCGTCACTGTAGGATGCTGCTGTGGTTGTCTCAGTGTTTTAGCAAGCACACTGAGGTAGGCAGACTTATTTACTACTTGCAGTTTCCTGTGACGAACAGGTTTAACTGTCACTCCTTTGCTGACGCACAGATGTCAGACAGCGAGAACAGACTAGAAAGATGTTTTGATCATGTTTGAGCCGTACTAATACACAACACAGATGTTGGTGGAGGGAAAGGTTTTGAATGTCATGACGTCATGGGCTAATTGATGAGGCAATATAGATGCCGATGGAAGCAGCTTACTAAATTTAAAGAGGTTTCGAAATTCTCTGGTGATACTTTTTGCACGTATTAATTTCAATATTCCCAAATGCACCAAAACCAATTGCCATAGCAATAACTGCCATGGAAACTAAATGACTCCAGATCATCATAGATGCAAGTATTGCTACAAATGACTGCTCATTTCCATATTTTTAACCCCAGCTGGGAAAAAATAAATACATTTAAACTGAACTTTCTATGAACTCCGAATTGCAATGCCATCTGTACTCATAACATGTTAGATTCAGACTTGCATCACTTCACACTAAATGTTGAGAAGTTAATTATGCGGCTGAAGATTTTCCGATGCAAATTCCCATGACAAGTGGAGTGAGTTAATTAAAGTTGTGGTGGGATGTCATCCTACCTGGTTACAAAAAGTTCAATGCACTCTAATTTCAGAGGAGAAGCAAATCAGCAAATCTATATGGTAAGTGAAAAAGTACACTAGCTGTGTGACTGTGCACATCAGATGGAAAGAACACTCAGCACAGATCTGTTATCGACGGATCCTTTCTGCTGTGGTCAATGTTGTAGTTGAAATGCTTGAAGTGTGTATGCCACAGTTTCTAAAAATAGCTTCTAAATGTGTCGTCTTTGACCACACGCAATCAATAAAACCAGACTAGCTTGTGATCGGAAAAACTTTTACAGCTGGCTGAGATGACAGAAAATGTTTGGCTGAGATGGGTCGTGCAGACTGTATGTACCATAATGTGCACAGAAGTGCATATTGAGCATCTGATTACTCAGTGCATGAAGGGGCGCTTTGAAGAGATTTGGGTCACATCATACTTAGCTTTTCCCTGACGTCTAACTATAATGTTAGTCAATGTTTTATTGCCCCAAAAACATTGTTTTCCTTGACCATTTTCTACACTCTCCCAGCTCCTCAAAGGTACACCAGAATGTAAATTGTGTAATTTACTCAGGTTGATTCAAACTTACTGTCTTCTGCAGAACACACAAGAAAATATATTCATTTTTCTAAAACTCTTCATACAGTGATCACAACAGCAGTCAATGTGGGCTAAACTGTGGATCATTTATTATTGCTTTGGCACAAAATGCATTCAGTGACTACTACTTTCAAATTACATGAATTCTTTTCTCACTTAGACACAACCACTGCCAAATCTCTATGCACCTACAGGCCAATTTTCATGTTTAGATAATTTTTCAAAACTGTTAAACTTAACTCTAGAGTGCATAAAGGGGGTCAAATTGACCCGGCATGCTGTGATTTTTTCAGTATTTTATCAATGAAAACATTTATTAATTTGATATTCCATTAATTCTTCAAAAAACTTGTTTCTGACGCTTATCAAAGTCATTTTCATATTTCTTGGTCATAGGATGGGAATTTTTTTTATTTTTGTATCACTACCCCAAGAATGCATAAAGGGGGTCAAATTGACCCATATTTATTTCTTATAGAATTTTGACCGAACACAATTTTTGGATATATTTTTGTCAATAATAATATTTACTTAACTTTACAGATTACTGAAAGACCTGTTGTGACTTTTTTGCTGTGTCTGAATACGCATATCTCCATACTATATAGTAGAGGAAATGCAGCATGTGAAATAAGTCGTATGTCTGAATTCGCAGTATTCATAAAACAGTAGGCAAAAAAGTACCCGGATGACCTCCTGCCACGATTCTGAAGTTCACATCCATTGGACACTTAATTTACTATCCATAGGAAAGGACAGCTGAAGGCCCAAACAAAGGAAGAGGTGTAAACTCTGCCCAAAAGTTACGTATGTTTAGAAAGGTGCAAATGTTATGTGAAATGTTCTGTCTCTGAAAAGATCATTTTCACATGTTCTGTGAGAAATGTGGGGAGTGAAGGTTCAGACTTGAACATACTCAGCAATAGATCTAAATTAGTTTAGAGTTTGTCTTAAAAAGAATACATTTCATCTTTTGTAATGCATATTTACAAGTGGACAAATAAACGTAGTTTGTTATATTAAAACATTTGTGTATCATCAATTATTTTAATTTCATTAATTTCATATTTTTCTGCTGGAGGTCCTGGACATCTTGTTCAGATACATGGTATCATGGATTCTATCAAATACCAACAGATAAAAAAAATCAAAACCTGACTGCTTCTGCTAGAAATCCAATAATGGGCTGTGGTTGAATCTTCCATCAGGACAATGATCCAAAACAAACATCAAAACCAACAAAAAAATGTGTCACTGAGCACAAAATGAAGCTTCTGCCATGACCATCCCAGTCCCCTGACCTGAGCCCTAAAGAAAATGAGTGGAGTGAACTGAAGAGAAGAAGCACCAACATGGAGCTGGGAATCTGAAGGATCTGGAGAGATTCTGCATGAAGGAATGGTCTCTGATCTCTTGTCAGGTGTTCTCCAAACTCATCAGGCATTATAGAAGACTTAGAGCTGTTATCTTGGCAAAAGGAGGTTGCAAAAAGTATTGATTAAAAGGGTGCCAATAATTGTGGCCAACGTGTTTTGGAGAAAAACATTTATTTCATAAAGTGAATTTCCCCCCACTTTCAATTCTTTTCCTTCAGTGAAAGATTTTCTGAATTTTCTTAATTTTATGAATTAAAGATCAAAAGGATAAACAATGCAGATTTATTTTTAGTCTTCTTTGATCATATTTACCAAGGGAGCCAATAATTCTGACCACCACTGTATATATCACTTATAAATGATTAAATACAAAATTAATAGTAGTTATTAAGATTGATGTGGTTTGGAATTTGTAAAATGTGCTTGGAAAAAAATATGATCAAAAAAAAATCAACTAATAATTCTGCACACGGTGTACATACCATTAACTCCAATACGGGTCATTCTGACCCCCTTTACATGCGTGTAGTTTTTTTGATTCATGCATTCTAGGGTTAATTTCAAAAGCTACATATTACAAAACTGAATAAGACATCCATTTTCTACATTTCTACAGTAATACCATAATGAAATGTTCTAAATGTTAGTCTTTCAATTTCATTACCATCTATACAAAATGGGAACAACTTAAGAGTAATTTTGTACTGTAATGGACCATGTCACATTTACTGTAGTGAATTCTAAGCAGTAGAAAGTCATAGAGTGTCAGTCATTTTGTAAAGAAATTGCTACTTGTTGCTATTGTTTTTAGGTTTGCTAGTGTTCTGAAAGAATGAGTTAATTCAAGACACATATGTGGTATTTTTAGTGCATTTTGAATGTGAAATGTATTGCTGTGCCAAGCTGAAAGTTGGCAAGGGGAATTGTGTGAAGAGAAAAAGTGACCTAAGTATTAAAAAATGTGTCCTAGAAACTGTTATACATTTAAAAAAAAACAAAAAAAAAACAACAACAACAAAAAAAACCCTGTAATAATAGCAATGATAATAGCAATGAATCAAATAAAGAAACATACAAGTTTTATGTACAACTACTTTATTTCAATATTTGTACAAATCGATATACTCAGCAGACAGTATGCAGTACAACGCCCCCTAAATGCTTGGAGGACAAACCACAACGCATCATTACAAACCCACTCAAGGCAGCGGTACAATCAGCAATCAACAGGGAATTGCCATCCATTGAAATAAAAATAATAAAGACCAATAACAATAACACTTCAGAAACTAATGGAGTAGTCAAAACAATATGAGGTTATTGGGATATCAGCCCACTGTACAGAAGGAATGGAGTATTTTGACCAAAAGCCAACTATAGTGCATTTAGAGGAACCATGCTGTTTTACACCTCTAGATGCCCTTTGTGGTAAATATAACTGTTCTTTGAACGAGCTACAGATCTTCGCTTCAGCTATTGGCTTGTTTTGGTGTAGCTGATCTCCCAAGCACAGACTGTGAAAAATATTGTACATGAACTTGTGTGCAAACCTAAGCAAAGTCTTCGCTATTAAGGGGCTTCTAGTCTAAAACTCATGTAAACAGAATCAGTCATTCAATCAAACTGAATTAACCATTGCAGAAAGAGCTAAACATAATTAATACTAATATAAATGTCTACTGTACTCTTCAAATAGGGGCATGCTAATCAGTAGATTTTTCGAAACACTACAAATAGCAGACCGTCAATCAAAATCAAACCGTAATAGCTGCTGCCATATGGTGAGAGAAGTAGAAACCGTCTAAAAGCCAGAAATCAGTCTACAAAGAGGAAGTGAAGGGGTTTGGTCATCTCTATAGTAAACACAAGGGGCAGGAAGACCTTAGAGAGAGCAAGAGAGGGAACGAAAACTCTCCCGCTACAGACGAGAATACCCTCTGAATGTTCAATATACAACAGCCACCAGCAAAATATACACACAAGAAGCATATAGAGAGTGAAAATGAATCTCTGAAGGATGACACAAATATAAAAGAATGGTGTAATAAAGTAGTAAGCCAATCAAGATCAAGGTAAAAACATCAGCAAAAAAAAGTTAGTGTGCGTCCATGCAGTGAAGAAATATTCCAATATGTTAAAATACATTGATTACTTGACATCAAACAATGCATCCCTTCATTAGACCCACTTTCTTTCTTTGTCTACTTGCTCTCTGGCCACAAGGGAACAAGTAGACAAAGAACGAAAGACAAAGACAGAGTGGGGAAAAAACCTGAATCGGACAGAAAGCGGTCTGAGGTGCAGAAGGGCAACACGCGAATGATCCCAGGTGAAATGGTGGCTCGGTTCTGGGTGCTTTAGCAGGACACCTCCATGGTTTGTGGTCTGGTCTGGTTGTCGTGGACTGGGCCGCCAGTGGCGCCCTCCATCTGTGAACTGGTATGTGCGCGGCTGCGCGAGCCGTCCGCTGAGCCCATGCTGGAGGCAGAGTGAGTGCGAGATCGTGCCAATCGGGTCATACTGGCAGTGGGCACTGAGAGAGAGAAGAGAGAAATCGAACAGAGCTGAAAACATGTACAGACTAATGCTGCTGCATGTCTGTTGGAGGATCCCGAGTGAGTGGCATGTGCTTCACAGGAAAATCAGTTTTGCACTCGGATCCAAACATATGGAGATCCAGGAAGGGGAGAATAATGAGTCTCCTCAGAGTGAGTGAACCCCTGCACATCTGCACACTGCTCAACTAACGCTGGACTGACTGAGATACTGTGACAATCTGAAATGATGGTTAATGAGGATAGTAAACTGAATCCCAATTTATATACTTCTGAAGGGACATACACCTTTGACAGATATTTGTAGCAGGAAAGTGAAATGGGAGTAGGACTGGGTTTCGAAACAGATTAAATTAAATTCTGATTCATTTGGGTATATTTCATTTATTATTGTGCATTTTGATTAAATACTAGGGGTGTGACGAGACAGTTAGCTCAAGAGACGAGACATGAGACTCAGTTCATGAGAACGAGATGAGATTTTTACAAAGTATTTTTAAGAAATCCTCAATGACGAAATACATATCTAGAAAAATTGTCTGCAGGTGCATTTGAAATGTTTTAACTAATCATCTTTTAATTAATGTCATTTCCGTTCTACTTCATGAGTATGAATTATCATATGCAGTAAAAGACAATACTCAAGCACTGTAAAAGGTTTTGCCACAAACTCAACTGACTGGCTTCTCTCCTGTATGATTCGAGTCTCTTCAGACCTTAGAACTGTACATGATATATGAGCTTTAACTTCTGACCTCCTAATTGATGATATTTCCACAAATTGATCACAGAATTAAAAACAGTATATATATATATATATATATATATATATATATATAAAATGAATAACAGTTTCCTCTTAGTCTTAAAGGGTTAGTTCACCCAAAAATGAAAATTCTGTCATTAATTATTCACACTCATGTCGTTCCACACCCGTAAGACCTTCGCTCATCTTCGGAACACAAATTAAGATATTTTTGATGAAATCCGATGGCTCAGTGAGGCCTCTATTGACAGCAAGATAATTAACACTTTCAATGCCCAGAAAGCTACTAAAGACATATTTAAAACAGTTCATGTGACTACAGTGGTTCAACCTTAATGTTATGAAGCGACGAGAATACTTTTTGTGTGCCAAAAAAACAAAATAACGACTTTATTCAACAATATCTAGTGATGGGTGATTTCAAAACATTGCTTCATGAAGCTTCGAAGCTTTACGAATCTTTTGTTTTGAATCAGTGGTTCGGAGCGTGCATCAAACGCGTACTCTGTGAATAGGGAGTGCCGGTGTTGAGCGTACATTCTATAAGATCAGACATTTGTCAGAAACTTAGGCTCTGTTGTGCAACAAATCCTCCGCTATTGTCTTGTCAGTCACTAATCTCCTCACATGATCAGTGAACTCTGATTCCTGCTGCACTATGTACGACTCTGCTGCTCGTGTTAGATGAGCTGGATGGAATTGAAGCGACCGTTATCCAACTGAATTAAATGGTTTTTATTTCTATAAAAAGCAAAATGACAGTGGAGGCGTAATGTAAATGTAGCGGTGGCATATTCTATCCTAATTTCACCCTCACACTCCGTCATGGCAATATCGTGAGACAGCTTTTCACATACATTTTAATCTCACAAGATCTCATGGTATGAGATCTCGTCACACCCCTATGAAATACAGTATGAAACCAATTCTCTCTGTGGCAGTGTTTCAAACCGATTCAAAACTTGTTATTTTTAACTATTTATTAAAAGAACTAGCTCATAAGAGTAGTTTTATTTTGGGAATTGGGCTAAAATAAGCAAGTTGTTTATGAATCAGACTACAGTAATCACATTGTATGTTTGTTTTTGATATACACCTTAAGGACATGAAAATCTCAAAAGCTCATAAGTAAGACTTTGACTTACTACTTTTTAATACACTACGATTCAGAACAAAGTAACTCTGTTCTCGTATATTATACAGAATGAATAGTATGCAAATTGGGATTCAGACACCCTAAGAACAACGCCTCTTCTGAATACATAGTCTAAATAGAGTGCTGCAAGGATGACATCTTTATAGGCCAACCAGGAACTTCCAATCACAGTGGTTCCCTCAAATAGGTTTTCCATTAGATTTTGAATCATTGCAGAAAATAGGACCTGTGACCCGTTCATGAGAATAATCTTCACAGACGAACACAACTTTTATTGATTTTGAAGCCTAAATACAATCCCCATAAGTAAAAATATCGGCAAGTCTACAAGCATCGGCAAAATCTACAAGTTGAAAATTTTGAATTGGAATAGTTTGCAAGAGTGCGAGTATATTTTTTCTCCATATAGTGGACTTCAACAGGGTTCAACGGTTTGAAGGTCCAAATTGCAGTTTCAATGCAGCTTCAAAGGGCTCGACACGATCCCAGATGAGGAATAAGGGTCTTATCTAGTGAAACGATCTGTCATTTTCTAAAGAAAATAAATAAATAAAAATGTATATACTTTTTAACCACAAATGCTCATCTTGCACTAGCTCTGCGATGCGTGTCCACGACTTCATGCATTACGTAATCGTGTTGGAAAGGTCGTGTGTGACGTACGCCCAATTATCAGGAAATTTTAATTCTGAAGTGAACTAATCCTTTAAGAGAATCACAAGTGGGCTATTACTGGTGTATTTTACGTCATAGAATAAAATGTGAAAATATCTATAGCTAGCATTAACTTCAAACCTTATTTCAAGCATTTAACCAAAAACCCATTCAAAAACCCATCGACTTTGGGACGATTTCAATTCTAAACTGTTTCCAGGTTTTAGGACTCATTCCTGCAGCACTCTATAAAATCTCAGAAACTTGAGGCAACACAACCACTGTTTGGACACTGCAGTCATTATTCTCCCACGAAGGAAAGAGAATCCTCGTGTCAGGATCAAGCTCAGATTCATTTGTACCGTTGCAGCAAAATGAATAGTAAACTTCAAACAATGCAGAATGGCATGCAAAGTAAAGGCATGTTCCTAGAAGAATCATAAAAGAACATAATAAGATGTCTGTTGATTGTGGACAGTGTGCACAAACACATTCTCTCAGACAGCTTATAATCATATACAAACATTGACAACAAATCCACATATGTCCATTTACCATGCTTCAAATGTCATGATGCAGAGACATAAAGACATCTGTATGCACGTGATTGGGACGGACAGACAGTGAGGACAGGAAGCACGGGAGGTTGAGATGACAGGCTTAGGTGCAGCTAAAGGTGCTGGCTGATCTCCCGGTACCTGATTCGCTGTTCAGGTGGCTGAGTAGCACATGAGGGACTGTTGGCATTGGTAGTAGGGGTCAAGAAAGAAGATAGGGAAAGGGAATGCAAAAGGAGGAGGAAAAAGATGGGACAGAGGAAAGGGAGAGATTATTTGGTAGTACTTTTTGAAAGAGGGAAGATAGAGAAAAGGAAAGATTAAGCAGAAGCTACAGGAGACGCAAGGAAAGTAGGGGACATTAGATCGGGTGATGGGAATAGCCTTGACAGTTAGTTAAGTGGTCAGAAATATTTAAAATGCAAGAAAAGTGGCAGCCAGAGGCCAGGGAAAGATTTCTGAATGGTTATGATTCCCTTTTGCACATATCCGATTATTTTATAAAGGTATTAAACTGAGATGTCAGCAGGTGTCAAGGATATTCACTACAAATCGAACAAAAAACAAAATGTGGTGAGAGAAGACTTCAATCACTATTACTGTTTCATTCATACAACACTTTAACCTAAATTAAGAAAAAAATTGGTTTTGGCTAGTATATTTTTGTTCTAGACTGTGGTAAAGGACAATCAGAATCTGAAAGTACAGAAAGAGAAAGTGAGAGAAGCTCTGTAGAAAGGGAAATGTCTTCTGTTGGGACATTCCCTCAACAGAGCGTATTCTTGGGGGTTTGTAAGGGGTGAAACTAAATAACACACCCCAAAAAAGTAACAAAGAAAAGAACAAAAACACATCTAACAGATTTACAACACAAAGTGGAATTTACCGGTGATACCCTCCCTTTACTGAAACAAACATATCAATGACAGAATCAACCAATGAATATCACGCTTTCTTAATGACTCATTCTGCATTCACTAATATTTCCACAGACAAAAGAATTACACCCCTACAGATGTATGTAATTTTCCTGTCTGGATCAAAAGCTTACATATGTATGAAGAGTATAATATTACTCTAAGAATATAGAAAAAGTGATAAAAACATAATTTTCACTCCTGAACATTTTAAATTAAGTGTCAACATGTATGATAGTGTGTCTGGGCATTTTCACACCTTGCTAGTTTGGAGTGTCGAAACCTGGCATGTTTTTGGTTAATTCTGGCATATATGAACATGCACAAAAACAATCAGTACAAGATTGCCTGAACGAGGTGGTCTTGGCCTGCTTGAAAAACTCTTGAGCGGTTCACTTGTGGGGAGAAAGCAATTCAACCCAAAGGACCAATGAACCAGGCTGTATGGCAATATATAATGGGTAATTACGTATTTTGTGTGAAAAGCAGCAGTGTTTGTTTTGCTAATGCTTCTCAAAATCGTGGGTTAACCTGCAGCAAAGACTAAAAGTGATGATACACGGGTTAACTTTTTGAGCAATGTTGCCGGGCAGTGTTGCTTGGGATTTAAGAAAGGCCAACAAATTTCAATCTAAAGTATCCAGATAGAAATTTGTTGCCCATTCTCAATGGGAAAATACCCAAGCACAATTGCTCGACAACATTGCTCAAAAAGTTGCCCTGTGTATCATCACCTTAAAGCTCCAGTCTGTAACTTTTTTTGTTAAAAATGATCCAAAATCAAATTTTGAGCAAGTACATAACCAGCCAGTGGTCAAAACTATCTCCTTATCTTAGCCCGATTCACAACGGTAAGCTTGTAATAATATGTTCTAATTTGAGTGGTACTGGTATGTTTCTGCGGGAAATTCGAGCATGCTGCTGTTCGTCTTTGCATCATTATGTCACATAATACAGTATTGCGTCATTACATCCTGAAGTACAGTATCCACACCGGTGTGGTGACTGACAGCCACACATTCTCCTCAAAACATGAGGAGCCGTGCCAATGCACAACCAACGTAAAGTTGATAATTCCGCAAATAACTACAATTGCAGGTTTCGAACAGAGATAGTGACAAGAGGCAAAACTTACGGACTGCAGCTTTAAAGGGTTAGTTCACCCAAAAATGAAAATTCTGTCATTTATCACTCACCCTCATGTCGTTTCACACCCGTAAGACCTTCGTTCATCTTCAGACCACAAATTAAGATATTTTTGATAAAATCCGATGGCTCAGTGAGGCCTCCATTGACAGCAAGATAATTAACACTTTCAGATGCCCAGAAAGCTACTAAAGACATATTTAAAACAGTTCATGTGACTACAGTGGTTCAACCTTAATGTTATGAAGCGACGAGAATACTTTTTGTGCACCAAAAAAACTAAATAAGGACTTTATTCAACAATATCTAGTGATGAGCGATTTCAAAACACTGCTTCATGAAGCTTCGAAGCTTTACTAATCTTTTGTTTCGAATCAGTGGTTCAGAGCGTGTATCAAACTGCTAAAGTTATGTGAACTATTGAACTTTCGAAACACTTATGATGTAACGAAGCCTCGTTTGCTGAAATCACGTGACTTTGGCGCTCCGAACCACTGATTCGCCGCACAAAAATTATTCTTGTCGCTTTATAACATTAAGGTTTAACCACTGTAGTCACATGAACTGGTTTTAAATATGACTTTAGTACCTTTCTGGGCACTGAAAGTGTTAATTATCTTGCTGTCAATGCAGGCCTCACTGAGCCATTGGATTTTATCAAAAATATCTTAATTTGTGTTCAGAAGATGAACGAAGGTCTTACAGGTGTGAAACAACATGAGGGTGAGTAATTAATGACAGAATTTTCATTTTTGGGGTGAACTAACCCTTTAAGTGAAACTTGGTCAAACAAATTTCAGAACTGTCCAAAACACAAACATATCAAAGTTTACAAGGTGTTTAGTGAGTGTCTCATAGAGATGGGCTTTAATCATCTTTAAACTTCTAAAATCAACATTTCAAACATCTAGGGTATGAAAATGCACTGGTTTTTTTGCGACGCATCACATTCAACAATGAAAATGCCATTCATTGATTATCGACTTTAATAGTTGATAATTACTGTAATAAATCACAATGTACTTGCAATATTATTATTATTTTTTTTTTCAATTTATGAAATTATTGACTATGTAATTAGTCAGTAGTATCATAAATTGTACCAAATTCATTGAACTGAACTAACCAAATTTCAGAATCACTTTATTTCAAGAAAAATAATGACCAAATTTCAGAATCACTTATAATAATGAAGTCAGTAATGGAGTCAGAGCAAGTTGTACACCTCTAATCTAAAATCAAAATGTTTTGAATTACATTCTGAATTAAAGGGTAAAAGGCACAAATCTTACACAGCGTGTTTGTTTCCTAATGGAGGGCTGTTTCTCTTAGTAGAAGCACAAAAATAGACTTACAAAAAGGTCAACCGATCTCAGGATTAGATTAGTAATTATGGAAGAGGAATGTGACTAATCACATCAAAATGTGAGCATTTTCAAATGAGTCTGGCCACTTTCGATCACGTTCCTCACTCTCAGAACACCTTATCACTAATAACTGTTGCTAGTGTTGAATGTGTCAGACAGAAACAGTCTCTGGACGGTCAAATCAAGAGCTTAGCAGGGGTGCACTAGCGCTCAAAAGTTTGGGTTTCAGTATGATTTTTTTTTTTAAAGTAATACTCATTAAGCAAGGATACATTAATTCATCAAAAGTGACAAAAATAAAAAAGTGACATTTATAATATTAGACTTATTTCAAATAAATTGTTTTGAACTTTCTATTCAAAGAATCCTGAAAAAAATGTATCATGGTTTCACACAAAAATATTAAGCAGCACAATTGTTTTCAACATTGATAATAATAATAAAGTTTCTTGAGCATCAAACCATCATATTAGAATGATTTCTGACTGATCATGTGACAGTGAAGACTGGAGTAATGATGCTGAAAATTCAGGTTTGATCACAGGAATAAATTATATTTTTAAATATATTAAAATAGAAAAGTTATTTATTATTATTATTATTATTATTATTAATTAATTGAAATTGAAATCATAGAACACAATATTGTTTCTGCTGTATGTTTGATCAAATAAATGCAGCCTTGATGAACATGAGACTTCTTTCAACAATATTAAAACCTTAAACATTATAATCTTACTAATCCCAAACATCTGAAAGGATAGTGCACTTCAGGATGAATGAGCCTGTTCGGTTAATTATTATTATTATTGGTAAAAAATGGCAAACAAAGCCTAAAATATTGATACTGTTGACAGGCTCTATTTGAAAACCTCAGTTTACATTAATACTAGTTGTAAATACCACTTGCATATTGGTGTTGAACTCCTAAAAGTGAATGCATATGAAAATATCTGTAGGAGCTTATTGAAATTAGAATGCATTTCATTTTCCAGGTATGTCAGGTGTGATTTGCATTACAGTACATAAAAAATTAATTTCCATCTATATTGTTTAACAAGGCATAAGCTTGTAAGAGAACTTCCGGGATTCTTTATAGACTTGCCAAGAACTGTGGAAACAAACCATTACTTTTGCATCACACTTCACCTTTAAATACCATCACACTTGAGGTAATACAGCAATAAAGTTTCCATGCTATGCAAACCATTGTGCAGTCAAGGATCTTTTAGGGCACAAAAGATATTAAACCTAAAGATCAGAGAAGGTTTGTCACACAAGGCTCATGCCACACATCATGCTCTTAGAGGAAGACTAGTGTACTTACACGCTGAAGGGCGCATCACTGCACAGCCACACGGAAAACAAGTCATGTGTTAGTGTAGCCGAGGGCTGATCTGAGACCTGCTTTACTCAAGAATACCGGCCGGATGCTTTTGTAGTAAAGTCAGATCAGTAGTGGATAAATGTTCCACTGTGGCAGATTATGTTAATAACATCTGAGGGTTCATGTAGTTTCTTTGAACAGGCAGGATTTGCTCTCTCACCCTTGAATGTGCCATATTTCCTGCTGCTGTTTTAGATGTTATTATCAGATGTGTGAGTATTTATGACAGTATTAAAGCACTGGGGACATACAGTATGTAAGTTGTTGACTAAGTTGAGATGATGCTGACATCTCTCTAACAACAAGATGCTTTCAGACACGAAATGCAAACAAGAAACAAATTTCATACAAACAGTGAAGATAAATATAATGTAAACTGAGAAAGATGATACGATCAAATGCTCAACATTAAAGTGGCCTGGTGAGAAGAGAAAGTGGACAGATACTTACTGTAGCCCATTCCCTGGACAAAGTACTTGAAAGCCTCAGCGAGTTTACCCGGCTGAAAGTAGAAAACATCCACATTTAATACTACATTCCCAACTATATCAAACTGATGCTGTGCCAGACATAATGGTGTTGTCTTTTATTCTTACTTGGACAACTTGGGGAAGTCCACCACAATCTGCCATCTGAAGAAAGGAGGAAAGGACAATACTCAATTCATTCCATCATACTAAAAGCGTGCACACACACACACACACACACACACACACACACACACACAAAAACACAAACACACAAACACACAAACACACACACACACACACACAAGCAGGGATGCAAACTCATCAGGGGTGAAAAGGGTGATAGAGCTTTAATTTTGGTGAAAAACCACGGAGACAACAAATTTATAAATGATTCTCTGATTACAATTTTGGGAACACAGTTGTGTGCTTTGCATTTTTAAATGCATGTTACAAGCGACCTAAACTCACAGCGGTTTGTGTGGAGCAGCATTTACTGTGAAACGAGCCGCTCTGAGACACTGAGAACACCGGATCTGCTTGTGTGTAGAAGAACACAGTGCCACGCTTCAAACACTTGAAAAAAACCTCAAAAACTCATTGAATTTACATAACGACAGAGATGGGCATAAATACATAAAATGTATTTTAAATAAAAAAAAAAAAAAAAATACCTCAGTTGACATGTATCAAAATACCAAATACTGTGCAGACATTTGTATTTAAATAAAAATACAGTCATTTGTATATATTAAATGACTGACGACATGGTGGTGTGCATGTGTGTTTTAGACATCTATCGATTTGATACCTTTTACCACCACCAACATTTAAAAAAGATGGGGTTTAGGGCACCGCCTGTGCGAAAATGCCAAAAAGCAGCCATTTCTGGTCAGGTTACACTGAAGCCATTAACTGGTAAACACTACTAAATAAATCATGTGTAAAACTGGGGGAACTTTTCCTGCTATTTAGCAAGGAGTAGAGATGGGTGATATTACCAAAATCTTAGATCACGATACGAGTACTTTTTCACAGTAACAATATATCATCATGATAGTCTTTTAGTTGTTGTTGTTTCTTCTTGGAAATAAGGTTAAGATACCAACATTTTAAATACCAGTGAAATTTCTCAATATCAGTTTCAATACCACAGCAAAAACTAATACTAGGATAACTAATGTAAGTAAAAAGTTCTCAAGCAATTATTGAGGACAAGTAAACAGTCAGTAAAAATAAGAACAAAAACAAATGACAAGCAACAGGACAAATAAATACAATAAAACAAATATACAAATTAAGTAGTGCAAAGTTTTTCAGGTAGGTCTACCTAACAGAAGTAAGAAATACTATAAAAATGTAATCAAATGTAAAATAAAACACTGCATAGTTTTCACTGTATGAATTAAATACACACTGATACTTAAAGTTTCAAAAGTTATTCAGTCAAGAGCAGTGTCTCTGTCCTTTGTTTAAATTAAAGGATTAGTTCACTTTCAAATGAAAATTACCCCAAGCTTTACTCACCCTCAAGCCATCCTAGGTGTATATGACTTTCTTCTTTCTGATGAACACAATCGGAGATATATTAATAAATATCCTGACGCATCCAAGCTTTATAATGGCAGTAAGCATTACCAAACGAGTATGAGCTGAAGAAAGTGCCTCCATCCACATCCATCCATCATAAACGTGTGGTCCACGTGGCTCCGGAGGTTAATAAAGGCCTTCTAAAGCAAAGCGATGCATTTGTGTAAAAGAAAGTATCCATAATAAAAATATCCAGCTTCCGCCAGACCGCCTTCTGTATTCGACTTACGAAGAAAGTGTAAAACTCTAGTAGTTCAAAAAGCTTACCCTACGTCCTACGCCTTTCGTATTCAACTTACGAAAAAAGATTAATTGACGCGACGCCAGTTTACACTTTTTTGAATACGGTTGAATACGGAAGGCGGTCTGGCAGAAGCTAGATATTTTACCTCATAACTTGTTAAATATGGATAGGTTTTTTTTTTTTTTTACACAAACGCATCACTTCGCTTCAGAAGGCCTTTATTAACCCCCTCGAGCCGTGTGAAGTACATTTATGATGGATGGATTTGGATGGAGACACTTTCTTCAGCTCATACTCGTTTGGTAACGCTTACTGCCATTATAAAGCTCAACAGCGCTCAAAGAGTCACATTTTTAAAATGTCAGTACCGACTAAGTACCGAAGTCGGTACTTTTGACAACTCTATTTGAGGGCGAGTAAAGCTTGGGGTAATTTTCATTTGAAAGTGAACTAATCCTTTAACATTAATGACACAGACAGCATCAGTATATTAGGCTGTTGTCACTGTAAGAGCTGATGCACTGATCCAATATATTGATACACATCTGATTCTCCCAACTGTTTGCCTTCACTCAAGACATAAACCGACTGCGTTTACATGAATACTCAGATTTTTACATATTTTTGTGTATTTGACCGTTTATCCGCGCACAGAAAGCTGCCTGTCAGTGTGCGAATAGAAAATAAAAGTTCTCTCTTCTCTTTTCATCAAGCATGTCCTGCTCTTTATTACTCATTGCCACAATATATATCCTCATATTTATATAATCATAATATATCCCCATTCTATTATATATCCTAACAAACATTAATGGTTGAACACATTTGACTAGCTAGATAAATGATAAAACCGATTAACTATCAAGACTGACTGGCTAATGCAATTTTTCCTCTTGCCAGCGCTTTTTATTCCTTCATGTTAACTGAAGGCAAATCTGAATAATGTTCCATTTTAACATTAATCAAACAGTAATCAACATTAGCCGAGTTTCCATTACAGATTTGCGCATAACTTTTGATATATTTTTTTAAATGTTGATAAAAACCATTGCGAAATGACGGCGTTTCCATTAACTGATGTTATGTGACTAAAATGTAATTTTTTTCCTCTTGCGAAATTTAAAAAAATCATGGCAACAGATGTTAGTAGATTTAAGTATATCGCAGCCACTGCAGTAGCCATTATTTTAATCGAAGGAGACGTAGGTGTGTTATCCTAGCATTAATTGCAAGGAAAGCCCCTTATAAAATATCTTCTTTTGTGTTTAGCTCAGATTTGGAACAATGTGAGGGTGAGTAAATGATGATAAAATTTTCATTTTTGGGTGAGCTATCCCTTTAATGAAGAAAACACAGCGCTAGATAGAGTCACACAGCTGCAGCTCATGTGCATGAAAGTTGGGTTTGGGGGGCCTGAACTAGTTGATACAGGAAATCAGCAGCTTAATAAAAAGGTTGAATGCCACAAAGTATTTTATGTATTCTGAAAACTCAAAACCACTAAACTGAAATGTATTTAAATACAAATTAGATTTGATTTTTCCTCAAAGGCTTTAAAATACAAAATAGTATTTTGTATTTCAAATACATGCATCTGAAATACTGCCCATCCCTGCATGATGACACAAATGATATATTAGAACCAAAATGACAATTTTTGCCAAAAGGTGACAAGTTTGCATCTCTGTATCAAAACATTGTTCTAGGAGGGAAAAAGCTGTCATGCCTTGAGTAAAGTAGTCTTGGTTGGATTTAACCTCGAGTTGCATTCAACCTGTGGAAAAAAAACAAAAACAAACAAAAAAAAACAGGTAAAATCCCACCTGGTCATTTTAGAAACAGAATGGAAGGTACAGACAGATAAAATGACCAACTCTGCACTAAAACAAACTATTTAAAGTGCCACCCTTGTGTTTCTTATTAGGGAAACTGAGTAGGAGCCACACCTTTAATTACAACACAAGCTGTTACTATATAAAGGATTTTAGCACAGATGAAATTGCTGTATCGGCCAATCAGGATCCAAGACCAGAAGTACAAATATTATTTAATTTCTGCACATGTATGGAAAGATATCTTAACATAAGTGAGTAAGCAATCAGTAAATAAGGAGTGCTTTACAACGAGCACAAGTGCATAAGATGTTATGATGATTAGCCCCTTTTAGGATGTGATTGTCACTGTTACAGTCTGAACAGAAAAACACTACAAGGAGACAATTAGATCAAACATACTGATTTGTTTAAAAAGCACACTGTGTTCTTTCTCACTGCCTATAGACGTAATATGGCAGTGTTTTTGATTAGTCACTCACCACAGCCTCGACCGCCGGCGATGTGTCACCAACTATTAGCAGGGCAGGACATCTAAACAGCAAGAGAAGGGAGACATAAAAGTGTAAGGAAGAGGAGACACCATGATTTAATAGCCAAAAAAAATAGACAACCAATTAACCTACTTCAGTGTTTTGACTGTATTTTCATTAAGTCCCAGGACGGGCCTCTCAATCTCCAGATCTCGCCGGCTGTAATAAGGAGAAAAAAAACTTTTCAAGATCAGCTCATATGACAATGATCAGTACGTGATTTGGTCCTAGATCAGGGTTTTGATAATGTCACCTGTTGTAGGATTGGCAGAAAAGAGCCAGGTTGTCCTGATTGATGTCCTGAGCGATGTGCAGACGGTAAGTTTGAATGATCTCCTGGTTCTCTGTCAGCTCCTCCTGAGGTACAAAAAACTCAGCTCATGAACAAGACTCTTAAGAGATGCCCTATTATTTTTGAACACTTTTTTTTCCCTGAGAGAATTCTCTCACAGAAGTTGCAGTGAATATCATATTTAAGACCTACCGTGCTGAAATGGTGTGCCATCACAATGTCTACTAGATTGCTGGTCCATCCAGACAGCTAAAGCAGAAACACACAGCCACAGTGAAAAAGAACAATCTTTAGTTGAGATGTTTGAAAATCATACAAATCTTGTTCCCAGCACCTCCACCCAATCTTCACATCCACTGACTTGAGCACTTTTCATTATAGTAGCAATTTGACCTGTAAGGTTATTATGCGCTTTACAATGGAAAACCTTAAGAAGATCAAGTACACTAATCTGTTGAGAAATCTGAAGTATGGAGGAATGATTAGAGTTAGCTTCTAGCTAATAATGGAAGTATAATATTTTCTGGGAATAAATATGCATAATAGTCAATAAATAAAAGACAAAATAATCAAACTGATTACATGAAATTCTGATTAAATCAAAATGCAAATAACCACCTGTATCAAAATTCTTTTTTGACTAAAGCATCCAAAAGAAGATAATACAAAGGCTATTGTATAAGTCTACTGTGGCAGACGGGTAAACCATTATGTATCAATTACAAAATGTCAATATATTGCGTGCTTTGTTTCCATATTATTGAACAAAAGTCCATTATACTTGCCTACAGTGTCAGAAAAAGTGAAAAAAAGGCCTTTGCAGCTTGTCATTGGGACAGTACCACTATAAATTTTTGTGTCATGTTAATTAATTATTCATTTAATAATTAACTGCGTTAACAAGTTAATTTGACAGTGCATTCACAATTTTACCTTAGAGGCAGCCCAGTCGATCCAGCCCTTAGCACAGGGGTCCACATTGATGAGAACCAATCCCTCCACCAGAGCAGGCTCATTCAGCTAGAGAATAACATCACATGGATCAGTCCATCATTACGGTTAATACGGACTTTAACACTCAGGGCACTTACTGACTGAGAGGATTAGGTACATGACATGAAGCCAACTGAAAAGACTAATGAGACTTGAATTCTTGTGGTATTGCTACCTATAGACTTGTTTGGGTCATTGAATAATCTAACTCAAACACATTGCTATTGGCCTGGGAGCACAAAAATGATATCACAGGAAACTTGTTGATTTAAAAAGATGAAATCAAAATTAATCCCATTTACTTCCTGAATACTCATTCCCAGTCTTATTGTGCATTAGCACACATTATGCTAAAGAGTAAAAAAGGTTTGTCTTCAAAAATGATCATCAAAAGAGTATAAACACTTCCACATCTGCAACATGTTTTCAGTTTGGTGAACATTACTAATTGTGCTGGTTACTGGATAATGTTACAGTAAATGTTAATAGCCAAGTAGCTGTTTAAAGTGAAATGTACATTTTAGGTGCTTTTCCACTGCTTGGTATAACTCGCCGCCACCTCCACCTCATCTACTGACCACGATACAGCCATGTCTTTTTTCAAGTTGTGTGCAACGGTCGTTTAAAGCAAGTCGTTTAAAAAGTCATGCGAACAAATGATACTGCGGTGGCTGTTGCTGACTATTTACATCTAGCAGGTTTGGTGTCTCGTCCCAATCAGTGATCTGCAGTGTACACACGTCACATTTTAGTGTTGGTACGGCTCACTTGGAACCTCAACTGAGGTGGTACTAAAAAGTACCAGGTACTAGGTACTGTACACAGTGGAAGACCCCCCAAAAGTGAGCCGTACCGAGCCGTACCACGCAGTGGAAAAGCGCCATTTGTCATCGTCACCCTCATGTTGTTTCAGACCTGTGTGACTTTCTTTCATATGCTGAACAGAAGAAGATATTTTGAAGAATGTTGGGTACCAAACAATAAAACAACATTTGAGTCCATTGATTTCCATTGTATTGCCCCCCATCCCCTGTTTTGGAACTACATGAATGAGGGTTAGTAAATGATGACAGAACTGTTAATTTAAGCAATGTTTTAATCTACTGTTGTAGATACTGCAGCATTTAAAAAAAATCTGACAATGTTTAAAGGCCAATTCCGACCACACCAATAGACTGGAACAAACACTTCGAGTTTTGTCGGATCGGTGTGTTACCCCTGTCGGAGTCTGTCTTGTTTTCACCAATTGAACAGGCTGAATCTGCAGTAGAATTTCTAAGAAGGTCGCTGGTCTGCGTCTGTCAGTGCAGTGTGAATTGGCCTTAAAAGTAATTTAATAAATATTATAGGACTGGGATTCAAGTAATTGGGATACACAGAGATGCTCTCAGGGGTGAACTCAGCCAGCACAACATAGACTAAAAAGTGGATGCGATGATGTTCACGCCTACATTGTCTTGTTGAATATTCTGTTTCACTCTAAAATACGTCACATTACAGAAATAAGATGGCTTGAGAATGCAACAAAGTAAAGCCATGCAGCTTTAACCTCAGCATTGACCAACCAAAACCTTTTATTGACATGACCTAACCAGTTATCGACATCAACACCTTAACCAAGTTCTCAGTATGTCAGTGTCCAGAGCGCTGACTTACTGCAAGGGCTCACACTTGGTTTTAACAAAGAACTTAAGCTATAGGAAGCTGAACAAATCAAATGTCTTGTGATAGTGATCGTGATGGAAAAAAGATTCAGGTTTCACACCTCTTTTTTCTCTGCACAAGGCTGTGCATTGGAGCTAGAAAGACATGCAGAGAAACGCAGTGCACTTACATGACCGCATGTCTACGGACAAGCATGTGACAACCAAAGTGTAATTCAAATGATTTTAAATAGTTTACAGTACTGCAGTTGTTCTGCAGAACTGCGTAGGTGTGTGTTTGTTCCAATTGGCTGTCTGATTTCACAGGGCTCGATGAGCAAGAAATATGAAAACGTGCACTGCAAGCTTTTAGATGAGTGAGAGTGTGATATGCTGGACTGAAGTATTGGAGTAAGTAGTGAAAGAAGGCCATGGAAAGCCACATTCTTCAGATAATTTGAGGAAAAACCCTTTATCTTTTCATACCTTGATAATAACCAGCAGGAAACATGAGAGTGAGTGTGTTCGAATATGTATGACGTCGTAATGAATAGGTTTATGAGGGTATCTATCTCAAGCGTGCATGTTTGTGCATAGATGGTGAATGAGGGCTTTGTGTAGGGTGAGAGTGTGAAAGTATGTGTGAACTCTGAGTCTCTTATTAAAGCCTGAAGACAGATGGTTTTACTGCAGAAATACTTCAATAAACTTCACCTCTCATGAACTCAATTTCATTCAGCTGCTCAATTAAACATCTAATGTTTCATTACCACCATAAGCTACTCCAACTAACAGTTAGTTATTACAACATATTTGGTCACACTAATTGGTCATTATAACAAAATAAAATGGAAGATATTTTACTTACAGCCAGTCTAGTGAGGATATAAGCTCCTGCGCCCACACCGATACCAATCACACTGTTGATTCTGTTAATTAAAGCATTTAAATCATTCATTAACTGGCATATATTACTAAAAACACAGAAGTTATTTGAGACTTTAATAGAAGGAATGCCCATCAGGATTTTGTGAACATATGGGATTTATTTTTATCTAATTGTACTGGATTAGGTATCATGTTATGACGTGAGGTTCGGACTCACTTTAGCTGGGTCAGAACTGATGGCAACATCTCAGCAAGCTCATCCATGGTGGGGTACTGGTACCTGAGGGAAAGAAGATAGAGGCAAGAGTGACAAACTAGTCCAGCTTTAATTATTTTCAAGTGAATGTGAAAACACTGTCAGCAGTAAAGGTGTGGTTACACGTCTCGTTAACTGAAAATTTCATCATTTTTTTTTTTAGCAGCGACGGAAAAATCTGAAGGCCGTTCATCAATTTGACAGATTACACTGAGGGTGACCTATTGTAACTTTAAGTCCCACCCCATCCAGTTGGTGGCAAATGCACTCCAGTGTGTCAGCAGAGGGTGGATTCAGCCTCCAGAACAAAATTAAAACTGCCATGAGAAGTGGTCTGTCTGAGGCAAAGATGCAAAATCTAATGAAAATTGTCTCCCTTGATGAGTTTCATTACACACAGACAAGAACACCCAGTTTAAGTCCATGTTATATTATATGTTTTAATACTGACTTAATATTTACAAAATGGAGGCTGTCATAACGGTCATTGACGGATTTATTCAAACATACATTAAATACTAAAGTAAAAATATATATAATGAATATGTAAAATGGTGCATATATTTAGCAAAATGCTCCTCTTCTAGCTGTCTATCAAGTTTATGGACATTGAATGGCATTTCTGAGGTAAATATAACATTACGTGACATTCTTTACAAGCTGTTTTATTGACGTCTTTCCGTGGTTGTGAAACTGACTCTGAGCGATTACATGAGACATGACACTGATTTTGGTATGTTGTACTGTATCTTTCAACATACCTTCTGATGTTCATTCATGTTTATTTCGTGCTGTAACTAGTAGTAAAGCAGAAAAGATGATAGTTCACGCATGCTAGCTGCAGCTTCGCTTGATATAGATAACAGCGCCAAAATGGTATTTATTGTTTGAAACTTTAGGGGGCAAAAAGTTTGCACAGACCAGTTTTGTGAAGTTAGGATTGGATATATTATGGTTTTGAGCCAGTTGTATTTTTGGTAGTTTGTCTTACCCGGTGGGGAAAGGAGGTGCAGATTCTTGCTGGCCTGGAGCATCAACATGGACCACAGCAAAGTGCTGGGTGATCTCCTGCATGTCCTCGAAGTTAAATAGTGTGTTGAAACATGACTTATCTGCGCCGCAAGAGAACAACAAAGCACTTGTTTATCACAGACACTTCTCAAACAAGTTTTTCATAAATCAATAATCAGACAAAAAAGATCTCTTGGGTTCAACAAGACATTTCCGAAACAACTGTTTTACTAGACTCAATTAACTACCATCGCCAGTTTTCTGGCTGTCAGTTTGCAATTAGTTGTATATACACTCCAACTGAAATTGCACACTGAGTAGGTACTATATTTGATGAGGAATGAACTCTGCAACCATTAAAAAAAGCATGTTCTATAGAGTGTGAAATTCAGATATACAACCTTCATCATGTACTATACACAATATCAGTTGCGTCACTTTATGATCATTCACAACTCCTCTCTTGTGGCCTTGTGGGATAGTAAAATGTTCATCGTATGTGCACTTCAGTATTTTGATGGTAGCAGTAGGACATCCGGGTACTTTTTCCTACTGTTTTTTAATGAATACTACGAATTTGAACCTACTAATTCCACAATTGTTTTTTTACCTACTATATAAAAGGGAAGTAGGCATATTCAGATGCAGGGTTGGTGTACCTCCAGGAACAGGGCTGAGAAACACTGATCTGGACTAGGGATGCACCGATACCAAGCTCATGTACTTGTACTCGTACTCGTAAAAATACCGACGATACCAAAGACCGATACCTCACGTGACGTAACGGACAGAATTTTCCATGCAGAGATACACCGGCGGCAGCAGCAGAAACAATGTCAGCCTCAGGGGTGTGGAAATACTTCAAAATTAATGATGACACACATATTGCGAACTGCATGCTTTCAATCATTCGTTATCGATTAGTGAAGGTGGGATAGGCGGAATCGCGCTGAATGACACAGACCAGAGCGCGTGCTCTCGCTCTCTCTCGATCCCAATTCTCTCAGACTGTGCGCGATCAGTTCTCCTTGCGCCTGAATGGTCAAATGCACACATAGTTGTCAAAATGTCCATCGTGTGGAGTATCTCACGTAAAAACAGTCGGTTATGGCTTAAGTGGACGTAAACATTTGGGTGAAAACAGGATGTGTGTCAGTATCCATGGATTCGGTCTTAAAGAGACCGTAGCCTATATTTGTCATTAATATTAATAAAACAACAAAAGATGTTAAATAAATGTATACATGGTAAATAAACCTACTGTATCTGAAAAACAAGTTTATTTAATTTGTATCTCTATAGTATTTGTTGTATTGTTTGTAATTTGTTTGTAAATTTCTTTTTATATAACAACAATTATATATAAAGGTAATTATGCCCTTTGAAGGTTATTGGACACTGTGAAATTCTTGTTCTTTAAGTTTGTGACAAGCACATAAAAATTATTACTTTTTTCATTAGAGTAATAATAAAGAAGCTGTCCTACATTCATTAGTCTCACTGTGTTGTGCTTATAAAACTGCAACATCACCCAAAAAAAAAAAAAAAAAAAAAAAAAAAAAATTAATAAATGGTATCGTATCGGCGAGTACCAGAAAAAAAAAAAAAAAAATCTGTACTCATACTCGGTCCTTAAAAAATGGTATCGGTGCATCCCTAATCTAGACCATCCATTCTTGTCCTCTTCAAGTAGGTGAGGTCTAATGGCACATTCTGAGACTGGAAGACCAAACTTTAAATATATGGGACAACTTACGGTTGAGTCCGATGTCATGATAGGTGAGAATGACCGGCCGGTTGCCTTTAGGGGTCCCTCTCAAAGTCACGTGAAGGACGCCACGTGGAGTCTCAATGTCGTGCTCCTGCAACCAATCAGAAGATGACAGGTGAATTGCCAATAAAAGCACAAAAGTGTCAACTGTTTCAGCACGGAGCTGTAGGACGAGGTGGGGGGTATTGAAATCGCTTTTGAATGCGTGCTCGCTTTTCACTTTCGAATTCGCAATAAAACATAGTCTGTGTATAGGGAGTGGCGGTACTGACCGCACATTTGACTTGATATTTGTCCATTACGCTCTGGATCTGTTGCGCACCAAATCCTCCGCCATTGTCTTGGCAGTCAACTCTCCTTACTCTCGTCACGTAATAAGAGAAATCTGACTGCATCTCTGTAGCTCGTGGTGTATGGAGCAAAGCGAAAGCTTACAGTTTATGACTGTAGTGTCAGTTGTCTAACTTAACTAAATTGTTTTTATTTCTATAAAAATGTAAAACGACAGTGGTGAATGGTGCCGCAGTGGCCAAGTAATGTAATCAGTGTATGGCCGAACACCAAGTAACACCGGTAACACAGACTACCGCAGCAAGCTTACCAGGCGGAGACTCACAATTAACTCTTCAATGTTGTTTTTTAATCTGTTTCCAAACAAATAAAGGTCAACGTCAGATTCAGTCACCCTCTTGTGTTTCATTGTGGTGTAGGTTTTGGCCCACCGTTGATGTTGTTTGTTGTTGCACATCACCACAACAACCACAGCATTGTACGTCAAAGTAAAAAAAATAAAAAAAAAATGCCGCCTCGGACAAAATGGACAACTCAGCTACAAGATCACACAAACAGGATGAGGTTTGAACCACAAGAATGAGGAGAGAGGCTAACAGCACAATTCAAGGACTCCCAAGAACAGAAGAGCAGCAGGTCAGGCTCTAATCTCATTCCACACACAGTGTGAGGTTTCATTATTCTGGATATATCTGCCTGCAGCTCACCAAAAGCAGCTCTGAACCGCACCAGAGGAGACTGACATTATTTTGATGCAAACCTGTAGACTCCACACACACTTACACAGAAACACACACGACCTTAGTGACCTTAACTGAAGGTCACTATGCGCAGGCGTATTCGTTAATACAAGGCAGCAAGGAGGGAAAGCTAAATCAGTTTTCTCTTAGTTGATGTTAACAGACACAGGTAAAGTCTTTGATAGTGATGTCTTAAGCAGAAGATCTAGAAATCATGCTAGCAGCTGACACCTGAAGCAAACCACAGCGCACCCACTGAAGGCAGCAGATTTAAAAATAGACAAGGCGGTTATGTTTGAGTGTGCACATACACATATTGCTCTCCGTGACATCTCATGTTAGGTGATTGTTTGTTTGATCTCTTGATGTACCATTCAAACAGTCTTCAGAAACAGGTGTTTCTACAGTGGCACCATTTCTACACTGGACGTGAGCAGCATGCTGTGACATGACAAAACGTCCCTTAATTATCAAAGCTATGTACAATGGAAACGGCCGTTGCAACATGCCATCAGTTGGTGGACACCAAGTTTCTATTTGATGTGCTGCACATCTACTAGATTTTATACGTTTATTTAGTGTTACACTGAATGCTAGGGTATACTGCTACAGTATTTGTGCAATTCTTGCTAATTTCCTGACCAGTGATTTGTGATTAAAATGGTTAAGACCATTAAAAGACCATTAAATATTTTGCCATTTTTGGCTTGGCCCTTTTTTTTTTTTTTTTTTTCCCTCTCTCAGGAGTGTAGATATGGTTGTGCCTGAGGGCAGCTCAGTAATGTGTCAGGGAGCTGTCAGAGACAGCAGCGCTCTGATAAGATGGAAGAAAGAGAACAAGGTGAACATGATAAAGTGCTTGGGCTGCTGTCAGTGTCGTATCAATTGTAGAAAAAGTTCAAATCTCATCCAAATAAGTACCTGTCTCTTGTTGGTCTGTAAACAGGAGAGACATGACATACTCTTAGATTGATTGGTATTCAGGGACAGGCATTAAGGTGATTTAGATCAGACCGTTACCATTTTGTTTATTTAAAGGTAGGGTCGGCAATTTTTTCATAAACACTTTTTGTTATTCTGGTTGAAATTCTCTTTACATCCTGATAGTAATCAATAACAGAAGTGCTCTTAATATTAATATTGAAAAAAACAAAAAAAAACAAAAACAAACAAAAAAAAACCATATCTTCCATGGAAGTCTTAAGACCAGAAAATGTTCATCCAATCATTGGAGCTTATGCTGTGCTCACGCCATGTCATAACCATAATTACAAGATGGCAACCTGGAGCTGTTCACGTCCTCTGGCAACACTATCTACACCTGACAATCTGCAGCAGTCAGGTGGTACAAGTCCAAGCTCTGTAAGTTGTTTACGTTCATTATTATTGTAATGTTGTAGTAAAAACATGAGGTAATTTAGCACCGTCTCCCGTGACACTTTGCAGATTTTGCTCTGCACGTTCACGTGTTTTGGAGGACGTGTGGCTTTGGAGAGCGCTCTGAAGGGAGGGTGGGATCTAATCCTTTCAAAGCTAGCTTGCTATTGTTAGCCTCTCTCCGAAATTGCCTACCCTACCTTTAAATGGGGAATTATCCAAGTTAATGTCAGTAAATTATGGAGTGCCGCAAGGGTCTGTGTTAGGCCCTCTGCTATTTCAAATATACATGCTGTACGGCATCCTCAATAAACAAGTTACAACAAGCCCAAAATGCAGCTGCTAGAGCTCTTAACAGGTCGAGAATATATGATCATATAACATCAATTTTATCATCTCTACACTGGTTACCTATTAAGTTCCGTATTGATTATAAAGTATGGCTACTGACCTATAATGCCCTAAATGGTTCAGCTCTGTGTATTTAACTGATCTTCTACCATGCTACAATCCATCACACTCTTTAAGGTCACAAAACTTTTGGACCTTTTGGTAGTTTCTAGGATATCTAAGTCCACTAAAGGAAAGCATTTTTACATTTGGCTACTAAACTCTGGAATAGCCTTCCTGATAATGTTCGGGGTTCAGACACACTCTCCCAGTTTAAATCTAGATTAAAGACACATCTCTTTGGCCAAGCATTCACATAATACATAATACATAATACATAACCTTATACTCCAGTTATACCAAATGCACATGATTATCTTTTGCTTGAAATGTTAGGAACAACAGCTATGCTAATTATTTTTCATTTGGTTTTGTTTCTACCTCAGGATGCCCATCCTGAGGTAACTAGAGATTACATCAGCTCCAGTTTGGATCTAACCTCTTATAAAGATTTCAGAAGACCCAACACCTGTGAAGAGATGACACCAACCCGTGCAAGGACTTCAGATGATGCCAACTCATGCATTTTCTGTAAAACTGCTTTGAAATGATAAGTATTGTAAAAAGCACTATACAAATAAATGTGAATTGAAAAGCAGTTATTAAAAGAGTTGAAAAGCACTGTTTATCTATGTTCAGCGATTCCAGGTTCTACGTCAGAACGCCGACTCATTATTGGCCATCTCCTGCATCACAATCACACGCATGCGTCATGCTGCTCACGTGAACAGTGTCAGACAATACTGAGCCGGCGTTCTGATGTAGAACCTGAAAGCGCTGGACGTAAAAAGTGTAGGAGAATGACACAGAAAAGAAGATATTGTTGAATAAAGTCATTATTTTTGCTTTGTTTTTGAGCACAAAAAGTATTCTCGTCGCTTCATATCATTAAGGTTGAACCACTGCAGTCATGTGGACTATTTTAACGATGTCTTTAGTTCCTTTCTGGACCTTGAAAGTGGTGGTTATATTGCTGTCTATGGAGGAGTCAGACAGCTCTCGGATTTCATCAAAAATATCTTAATTTGTGTTAGGGAGGTTAGTACACCTGTACATAGCTTCTACAAGACACTGATTGTTTGTGTTTGTTCAAATGTAAAACAGTAAGAATGTGATCTAAATGGGCAAACTGACAGTCTCAATGCTACTACCTACTTGGCTAAGATGTCTTGGATTTCGTAATTTCTGATTTCAGTTTTCTTAAAATGTTGGTTCATACGGTTCATAAAAATATAGACATTTTATAAAAAAATATTATAAAACTACTGACAAAAAAAGGAAAGAAAACAGACAAACAAAATTAGTTCAGCATCATGCATTATGCTGATGGAAACCGCATTACATTGATACTGGAGAAGCATGCATAGTTTAATTTTATTCCATTCAGCTTGCCAATAAAATTACCAAAATTTGATTAAAGTTGGTGTCATTATTTGATTAAAGTGACAGTATGCAGGTAATAAGCAGCACATTATTAATCATCAGTAATGATTTAAAATCAGGTGGTTGGAAGGGGAAAGGGTTGAAGAAGAGGGATTAGTGACGCCAGCCATGTGTTAAGTAAAACAATTAAATATTATTAATTATATTATACTCTTCACATCATACATATTTCTTTACATTTTTGCTTTTGGCAGATGCTTTTATCCAAAGCAACATACATTAGATTCATCTATACATTTGTATCAGTTCAGGCATTCCCTGACAATTGAACCCATTGCTAGCACCATGCTCCCCTTTTTAAAATATAAGAACACTACAGCATCATACAGCATGCTTCACTGTCATCAACCTCACACACACACTCAAAGGCCTCCCTTTGACACATGAAAGCACAAGATAAAGCACACGCACCACACGTAAACTACCGTCAGACAAAAGGCAGATAACGCCCATCATTCACCCACACTACCTACGACAGACACGACTCAAACTGCATCAGCACTCGTGCACAGGCGTGAGAGCTTGAACAGTTCATGTCTGCAAAGTTCCCACTGGTGCTTCAGAGAGAAAGCAACAGGCTACTCCGAGACAAAACACACTCTTTCTGTTAACACTCACCACGGCAGTCACAGCACAGGAAACCTGGTTGATGTCCAGCTCTGCCGTCATGTTTCATCCAGCGATTACAAAACAGACGCTTTCTCCTGTTCCCTCTTCTCACTCTCCTCAGAGAGAGGGCGGTGGCAGGAGGTAAGGGAGGGGACAGTCGCGATTAAGAGAAAGGGATGGGAAGAAGACAACAGGGCAGTCCGCTGCTTTGAACAAATAAAAGGTCTTTTCCCCCTAAATAGAAGCCGATGTTGCTAAAATGAGAGGATAAGAGAGGGATCCAAAGCAAAGCAGACGTATAAATGCCTGGAGAACGATGAGTGGTAGATATGGAGGGCATTCAAGCTGCTCTAATTGGATTTACAGGGTCAGGTGGAGGGGGTGGGCTGTGTAAATCTCAGCTTCTGTTTCAGTGTGTGAGTGTGCAAGTCGATAAGGGTGATTATTGGGAAATGTACTTAAAGGTGGATAAATCAGTCCAAAAGTCAGCAAGTGAATGGAGCACGTGGTAACATCCAAGCTGCTGTTGCCATAGTGACAGGAATGGTCAACTCCATATGGCGAAAATACATGCACGAATGTCTCCAAATGTCTCCGCTTTTGTGTTTCAAGACACAGAAAATGTAAAAGGAGAATATATTAGAGGTACTGGTGTGGGAAATGTGGTTGTCTTCCACAGTGCAGAGTTGGTTAATCCTGAGCTTAACCTTTTCTGGTTTTCCCGTCCGGAGAGCGCAGCCTGGCTGCAGTGCTGTGGAACTGTGCTGAGCAATGAGGAGGTGGTGTTTCCAATTGCAATTTTCAAGTGCAATTAAGATGACACTTTCCTACAGGTATGAAGTTTTCAAGCATAAAATGCACATAAGCAAAGTATACTGTGGGCGTCAGACTAAACGGTCAAATTGCCTACACGCAAATATGTCGAAATGCCGTTTTGTTAAGTATCCTCGTAAACACAGTTGGTTATGTCTGAAGTGAATGCAAATATTTGAGAAAGCGTGTTTAAAACGTGTGTAACAGTATATTGGATCCGTGCAGCTCTTAAAGTGACAGCAGCCTATTAAATCTGCTACAGTCATTAATGTTAATCAAACAAGAAAAGACAAAGATAAAATCGCTCACTGCTCTTGAATGAGTAAAACTCTAGTTTTAAATAAAGATTAGTCTATATTTAATGAACCTAAAGCACTGTTTATTTAATTTGTATTTTTGTTCTGTTGTATTTTTTGTTGGTTTTGTTTGTAATTAGTTTCCTTGTTTACTTGACTGTTTACTTGTAATTGTATGTAACTGTTTAGAGGACTTTTTTACTTACATTAATTAACCTAGTATTAGTTTTTGCTGAAGTTTCGATAATTGTGAAATTTCACTGACATTTAAAATTACTCATATCATGAAATAAGACTTTGATACATTTCACCCACCAATAATTGTGTTAAATAATCACAATTTCAGTATTGACCAAAATAATCGTGATTATGATTTTTGCTATAATCGAGCAGCCCTAGTTACAATGACATTTTTTGGCACAATATCACGTCCCACAATGCTGAAGTTCCCAACACATATAGGAGAAAAAATAAGTTAAAGGTAGGTTAGACAGTTTCGGAGCGGCTAGCAATAGCAAGCTAGCTTTGAAAGCATAAGTTCCCACCCTCCCTCCAAAGCCACGCCTCCTCCAAAACACATGAACTCACACAACCAGAGCAGAGTCTGCAAAGTGTCACAAAACGGCGTTAAATTACCTCATGTCTCAAAGCACACAACATATAGAATGGAATAATAATAAACTTAAAAAAAAACTTAAGGAGCTCGGACTTGTACCACCTGACTGCTGCAGATTCACTTCAGCGTTGATGGTGTCCGATAATTCCGAGAATGTGAACAGCTCCGGGAAGAATGCCACGGGTTGTCATCTCGTAATTACTGTTATGATATAGCGTGAATACAGCATAAGCTCGTTATTTTGGTTCAGGAGGAACTGTAAAAGGTGGCTGCTGTTTTTTTGTGGCACTCGGTGACTGTCTGTCTACAACTCTGCATAGCCTCATTATTTCCTGGTTAAATAAAGGTTAAAAAAAAAACTAAAAAAAACTAAAGCATATTTTAGTTTACCATGAATGCTTGTCAGTACATTGGGCAGCACACCTTCCACACATTTCAAAGACAATAGAAATAATTATGAATTATGCTATTTTGACCCATTTAAGTTCAGCTATCTGCATTTAATAGAATTTTAAACTATAATACATTTTCATTTAATTACAATTAACTTGCAATTAAATGTCAGAAAACATTACATTCAGTACTATTAACATTCATATGCTTTAAAATTATGCTGAAGTGCATTTCTTTTTCACAAGGGCATCCTTTAAAAACTGCATACCAAGTCTTGATGAATTAGACTCGTCTTGGCCAGAAAAAGCTGCAACAAAAATTTCCAAACAGGAAGTGACTGATCAGTTTTTATGTGTAGTTTATGAGTTAATCTGAAATAGAAAAAAAGCACAACAATAGACCGTTGAGCAATAAAATGTGCCTTTAAATAACAGCACAGCTGTCTTTTGATTGGCATATTGCCATTCAACTTAGTCTGTCTAAAATTGATAAGTACAACTTATTTCAGACATAAATTAAGAAATTAATTATAAATTAAGCAGAAATGAAACAGAACATACAAAAATCTACTTTACTTGATTCTAAGTGCCTCAAGAGAAGAAAAAAAAAGTCTTCATGAACACCAATGACAAAAACATTCTGCAAACGTACTGTGGATAAGAATAACAATGTGGGGTAAAAGCAATTAAACTCTGGTTCAAACTCAATGGTACTAAAATTAAAAAGGACATGAGACTGGCACACTGACCCATGTAGCACCGCTAGGCTCCAGCCTCCAGTGTGCTCTACTCTGACTGACGTGAACGGAAGGATTGAGACGGAGAGGAAATCATCAAGCAAGGAATAATGGGTCACTGTCAGGACCACTGGACAGCTTAGTATTAAATGAGAAAGAGGGAGTGGAGATGACAGAGAGTGTGAAGGGTGTAATCCCATTCACAGCTCTCACAGAATGATGCTGCTCTTACAATTCAACAATGAAGTCATCCTGGATTCACTCCCAGTCATCTGCTTTAGATAAACATCCACAACCATGTCTGCCACTGCTGATGTTTGATAAAGAATTTGGTCTGATGAGGGATAGATAACTGACCTCAAATTCAATAAACCTATATAGGCACATTTAGATAGTGTCAGAGTATGGACAAATTCCACTGTCATTCACATATTTACTGTTCGATATAACCTGACGTGGAAGCACTGGAGCATTCACAGTTTCATGCTATAAAAGTCAAACTACATGGAAGGTTAACTTGACCTAGATTACATCAGACTGTGTACCGTGAAATTCAACAACTATGCAAGACAAATGGTTTGTGAAATAGGTCATTTTAGATCATTAGCGTCATGCAACAATTCAGCTACTCTGAGATAAGAACAGCACAAGTGCATTTTTTTATTTGCACTAAAACTGTGCAAAGGCACTTGATGCTCAAAGATGATCCAGAGAAATGGGATACACCAGAGTTAAATTTTAAATGTTATAGCAAAGGGTCTGAATATTTGTGCTTTCTACTTTTTTTTTTTTGCAAAGTTATCAGACAAAGTTATCTTTTACTTTGTCATTATGGCGTATGGAGTGTAGATTGATGTGAAAAAATAATTGGTCGCACTTTACATTAAGTGTCTTTAAGTACTATAAACTAACATTTAAATAAACAATATGATACAATGCATTTCAAATGGGTACTTCACCACTGGCAAAATGGGCTTTTCTATACAGTAGAAAGGTTTTTTTTTTTTTTTTTTTTTTTTTAAATTGGTGCTACCTGACTAGGGAAAAAGAAAAAAAGTTGTCGTCTTCACTTTTGCCAAACTTCAACACCATATTAATGCACTGGGCATGTTACCATCCAAGGCCACTCCCACCAGTCTGCTATGGATATGCTTGACCAGAGTCAAATACTGCCTTGCTTTAGTAGGAAATACTGCTTAGCAAACTTTTAGTCATAATGGTGTCGACTTTTTAGCGGGAGTTATTTTCAGTTTCCAGTGAAGGATCCAGCGTGTTGTAGGCAGTAGCTCAAGGCCGCAAAGAAGCATAAATATGGAGAGAATACCGCAAAGGAAAATCTGAAAAACCTCTGTGTTTGTGGTCAACATTTCAAAATGGATGACCATGAACACTGTTTTAGGCCAAATGGAGCGGAAAAACTGAAAGAAACTGCCGTTCTCTCAGTTCCACCCAATCCGCCGAGGCAAAATGCTGTCGCATACAGGTAAGAAAGCTTTCGCCATAGTGTTCCATTTTTACCATAATGCTGTTTAAAGAGTAGACAAATTATGATTTTCAGTGATAAACCTACCCGAACAATAACTGTTCTGTTAATAACCCTCTGTCGATCCAACTGTCCATGGGCCGGATACAAAAATGCGGAAGTATAATCTGTAGCTTTCACGAAAGCCCTGGAGCTGTCAAGACTTTTGCTAAGAAATGAACATGAACATCTCGGTCCAAGAAACATGGAGAATGAGTAAACATTGTTTATATACATACACTACTGACATTGTAACAATACAAAGTTGGTTGAAAATCGCCGGTTACACTTTATTGTGTACATACATGTTTTTACATTGTACCTACATTTTAAAATACCTGCATGTAATTACAGCTGTAATTAATTTCGGTAATTACATCTATGAATGCACTGTTGACCTTTTCCTTACCCCTTAACCCACCCTTAAACCTAACTAACCACAAAACCTGTCCCTAACCTCACCCGTATCCCACCTCAATAACAGCAAAGTGGTTTGCAATATAACATGAACACAATAAGTACATCGTACCTAACAATTTTTTTGATGCACATAGCAGTTAAAAAAAAAAAAAAAAAAAAAAAAAAAAAACATGCATTTTTCATGCATCTGTCAATTTTGAGATTTTGAGCTTTTTGGCTTTTCATAAAGTGTTTTTTTTTTTTCAGATTAGTGGAAAGAAAACATCCAAAATTCACTTTTAAGTGTATCTTTCATAGCACTTTATCTATTTGCGCCTGTAGATTTCAATTACAGTACATATCTTTAAAGGACGTTTTCTTTAAAATGAGTTTTTTCACCTACAGTCAGAAATCTCCACTTCAGTTTTATTCCTATCTATATTCTGAAGATTTTTACAGAGGGGTTTGTTCATATTTAATTTCCCCGATTTTATAAATTTTTTAATTTTTTTTAATTTTTTTTTTTTTATTCTGGCTTTTGACAGTATTTTCTGATTTATGGAGTGATGAAAATAGAAATCCAAAATCCCCTGCGTAAAAATCTTTGACTTTAATATGTCAAACAAAAAAAACAAACAAAACAAACAAACAAACGAATTCTGAACCTGACTTCATCCAATGTTCAGATTTTTATTCAAGAAATGTATGCAAATTAGTGCATATTTAATTAGATTACACCTTATTTGCATATTTAAACAACATTTCAGAACATTTGTAATACAAAAATGTTTGCAATTCTTACTGTAATCAATCAACTGGGGAAGTAAGGTGATATCTATTAGTTAATTTTTTTACCCTATTCACCTGGGGTGTCGTGCCTTAAAGAATTTTAGCATAATTCTGAAACAAACAAACAAAAAAAAACTGAAATAATGAAGAGGTCTGAATACTTTCTGAACGCACTGTAATTACCATGACCTCTGATGGAAACAGACCTTTATAACAATGAAACACAAACCACTGTAAGTAAATATATCATAATTCCTTTTGTTCCTGTTATGAAATCATCACATTCTGTGATGCAAATTTCCAATCACTCCAACCCCGTTTGAACAATAAAAACACAACAAAAAGCCTGTGAATTGCTACAAAGGCCATGAGGATCACAAGCATGTGATGAATAAAACCTGCATAATGAGCAAGAATGTAAGTGATCCTGATCTTTAACCATACCTAACGTTTATAAGCCTATGAACATAACCCAAAAAGATGGGTTAACCCTTGACATTTCACTTGGTGTAACCTTGTCCCAGGATGCACCTGAGGTTATGATGGATGAGAGAGTGGGGAGAACAAGGATTTCCCTCCGCTCACAAAATGTAAAGAAAGCCCCCCGTGCAGCGGCCCACGCGTGTACACCCCAGTGCTGGAACACACCCCTGATCAGTGTAACTGTATGCAAGCGCGTTTTGACAGCAGCCACATCAAGCAACAGGTGTATCCTGCCACAGCAGCAGTTGAGGATGCTCCAAATCTGATACGCTGTCATACAGAGATGAGAGAGCCAGAGAGTTTTGATCTCAGACATTAAAATGTCAGCTCTGCCTCTTCACTGTCTGACAACTACTAGACATGATGTTAAAAGAGAACGCAATACTCCTTATGGCCCTCAGAGGGCAGCATGCATCGCCACACTACAGGCCTCCTCACAAAATGTCTATTGTGGCAAGCATACTTGGCAACACAAAAAGGTTAAATTTTGTTAACATTAGTTAATGCATTACTGTAGGTATCACGAACCAAGACAAATGCTACGCTCTGACCTGCATAGGTCTAAACATCATTATAAAATAGATATTCTGATACTCACTGGCCAAAAATCAATGTCATGCAAATATCATGCTAAAATACACAGTACTGAAATACCTTGTCACTTCACTGTACAGCTATTAACTGTAGTTTAATTGACCCTTCGCTAAGCCACGCCCGAAAACCGCCACAGGCCAATCGTGGTTTAGCAACCGTAACTAGGCGCGGGAGGTCTGTCAAGCTTTCGAGCGAGGGAAACATGCCGAAGCGTTGTGCGTATGGATTGTGTAAATCTGATACACGGTATCCTAAAAGTTTGGATGGGGTGGTGGAATTTTTTCCCTTCCCGAAACCTAAAACCCAAGGGGAGAAATGCCGCGGTGTTCTGACAATTTGTGCTACCCTGTCAGATTTTGCTACCTCCCATTGAAACAGTAGGTAGCAAAATCTGACAGCGAAAAATGCTACCTATCAGATTGTGCTTCCAGCGTGATATTAACGTGGCTTATGGCTTTATTAACATCTACACCTACCCCAACCCTAAACCTACCCTTATAATAATGCAAGTAAAGTAGTGGTAGCACAAAATGATATAGCATTAATCGTTAGAACAAGTATAAATCGATAGCGAAAAATGCTACCTATCAGATTGTGCTTTATTAATGTCTACACCTACCCCAATATTAAACCTACCCTTACAATAATGCAAATACAGTAATTTTGTGTTATTTATCATGACAACAATGATGTAATATTGATGTGCGCACACGCAGTAAGCCCGGGTAGGACAATCTGACGGGTAGGTTAGCTAGCTAGCTAAATCAGCACATCATTGCTTGGAAATAATAACGGTTCTTTGTTCATAATGCATATATTTGAACGTAAAATAAGATGATTAAAGACGGAGTAGCCTGTCGCGCTAAAAATATAAGCGGGAGAATGTTATCATTGCAAAGTGGTCAGGCTAATGTCTTGTGTTTATTCCACAAGACTTATGGATAAGCTGTTTGATTTATAATTATTAGGTTATTTTCACAAATTTCCCTTAACCTGCTGTGGATGAACAAAGCTGTTCCTCAATTTGTGTGTTTCCCATTTGAATGGTCAGCGTATGAGGCGGCTGGACTTTAGCTTCAATTTTGATCAAATTATTTTCTAATCGGGTGCATATTATGTCGTGGATATATCCCTCGAATGCATACTGCAGTCCCTTTTGTCTTGCTCTCTCAGATATTTCACCTGTTCGCCAAAAATGACTATCTCCTTGGAAATGTCTGACACCGGTGCATACATGCTGTAATAGACTTGCCAGGCGCGAAAGCTTGACAGGCGTAGCAACAGTAACTAAGGAGGGCGGGGCTTAGTGAAGGGTCAATTACTCTTTCAGGGACTATATCTTCTAAAGGAAGTACGGCTGGTCAATTATGGCAAAAAAAAAAAAAAAAAAAAAAAACCTTAAAGGGTTAGTTCACCCAAAAATAAAAATTATCCCATGATTTACTCATCCTCAAGCCATCCTAGGTGTATATGACTATCTTCTTTCAGACAAACACAGAGATGTATTTAAAGGGTTAGTTCACCCAAAAATGAAAATTCTGTCATTAATTACTCACACTCATGTCGTTCCACACCCGTAAGACCTTCGTTCATCTTCGGAACACAAATTAAGATATTTTTGATAAAATCCGATGGCTCAGTGAGGCTTGCAGCGCCAGCAAGACAATTAACACTTTCAATGTCCAGAAAGCTACTAAAAACATATTTAAAACAGTTCATGTGACTACAGTGGTTCAACCTTAATGTTATGAAGCGACGAGAATACTTTTTGTGCGTCAAAAAAACAAAATAACGACTTTATTCAACAATATCTTGTGATGGGCGATTTCAAAACACTGATTCATGAAGCTTCGAAGCTTTACGAATCTTTTGTTTCAAATCAGTGGTTCGAAGAGTGTATCAAACTGCCAAAGTCACGTGATTTCAGTAAAGAGGCTTCCTTATACCGTAAGTGTTTTGAAATTACAATGGTTCACCACTGGGGGGCGTGACTTTGGAAGTTTGATACACACTCCGAACCACTGATGATAAATATATCTTACAAAAACCCATCTCTTCCCTTCAGAAGGCCTTTATTAACTCCCTGGAGCTGTATGGATTACATTTATGATGGATGGATGCAGTTTTTTGGGCTTCAAAATCGTGAGCGCCATTCACTGCCATTATAAAGCTTGGAAGAGCCAGGATATTTTTTAAAATAACTCTGATTATGTTTGTCTGAAAGAAGATAGTCATATACACCTAGGATGGCTTGAGGGTGAATAAATCATGGGATAATTGTTAGTTTTTGGGTGAACTATCCCTTTAATTCACGTTCATTTTACAGAGTTCATGATTATTTAAAACAATTACTCATTGACTTTGAACCATAATGACTTTTTTAAACTTCATAAAAACTTTTTCTTTTAAAACAGTGGATAATAATTTATAATAATATGATAAAAAAATAATAAATAAATAATATATATGAAATAAATACATGTATACAAATTCAAATAAATAATATAAATTTAAATCATCATGCCAGAGCCTGACGAGGAGTGAGTCTGAGCTTTTAGGGAGGGATGAAAGAGGAAAGAGATAGGTAACACAAGACAAAAAGAGAGCATCATTCTGAAATAATAGTTTTATCTCAATTATTTTGTTTTTATAATCGTTGGATGTCAAAATCATAATGGATCAATCACACATCCCTGAAAGGAAGTAAAATGTTTTGATAAATAAAAATAGTAAGGGCACAATTTACAGTAGTAACAGTCTTTCAAAAGCAACAAGGCACACGAGATTGTTATTGTGGGGGAAAAAATGGCATAGCGTGAAGTCTCTCGTACCTTATATCACCAGCTTTGTGCATTACATAATTGCTGCTAGAGATTAAACTCATAACCCGTAAACATGTTTTTGTGTTTACGAGCAACAGAGAGAGAAAAAAAAAAACTGTTGCATACAGCAGATACAATGGTAATGAGAGTAAACGGTCATCTCTTGTGCCTGTCCTTTTCTGGTAGAGTGAACGTCACGCCTGACTAAGCACATCCGCTGCCCCGTGTGCCATCTGACCAATGCCATACCCCTACAGAACCAATGCTGTGTTATCAGCTACACACTGGGAGAGAAAAACAAGCTCGCATACTTAATGATGCTGTTTGCTATTTGTTTGGCTAGAGGACCAAACGGCATTAAAAGAACAGATGTCATTTGGGCAAAGTTACTCATTTAAAAAAATCTGAAACATACAGTGCAAACCAAACCACCACCAAACATAATTCAACATGTTTTGTGAGAACAGCTTGTCTGTTACATGTATTTACACTGCCCTCTTCTGGAGAGGCCCAACAGGTGTCAGCTTACATCATCCACAAGAGACCCATTCACATCTCACACTCAACCACCAGCCAACATCCACACCGTCACCATAGCAACTGCTCTTCAAAATGCTGGGAACTATAAAAGCTTAAAAAAAAAAAAAAAAAAAAAAAAAAAAAAAAATTTTTAATGTCATCAGGCATTATGGGGCTTTCAGGGAACCGTTAAGCCTGGACTCTTCAGGCAGTTTAGTTTCTAAAGATTTACTCTAGTTCACTCTTATAGTAGTTTCCTCTTTCTACCTTCAGAGGAGTTCAGAGACGTTATGTTATGTAATAGTCCAAGTCCTCCTGTTGCATAGTTACCAGCTCTAATAGAAACCCAATAGAAAAAAAGATCAACTTTTACACTGCTACACAATAAACAGTATGGTTCACGACTCTCTTCACCTATATCTCCTCATAATCCTTGTCTATATTCCATTCGTATGTATAGTAACACATTCAGCATCCTTTCAGGTTTGTGAATGTGTGATGATGATGTAATTTTCGCCTGAGATGCCGATCTGTTTGGCCAGCTGATGTACCTGGCGAGGCTAAATTTACACCTGTGAGTGCTGGCATGATCCTCGCTAGTGCACATTATGACAAATTACTGTGTAATTCACCACACTCTAAAAATACTCCAAATGAGACTCACTAAAAGGGTGCAGACCGAACCTCAGATAAATGACTCTCTTTAATACTTTAGGGAGCTGAAAGACCTGAAACTCTGAGAATCAGCGGTTAAGGGGAAGTACTACAATCCTACGTGTTTAGGTTACAATTTTTCCATTTCCCTGGTAACACTTTACAAAAGGTCTCATTTGTTAACATTCACCCCTGTGGTGAAAATCAAGTTTTTAATGTTGTTTATATGTCTATATGGTGTTTTTAACATGCTTTAAGACAAACCATGAGCAAACTCATAAGTCAACACCATTGCTGAGTACTCTCTCTTTAAAACTGCATTGATCTAAAGATCTCAAAAATGTGGTTTGAAATTTATGGTGTTTCTGACATCAAACTACCTTGTAACCAATCATGTCAATGTGCAGGCTTAAGCATATCATTACTGTGCTGCAAAGCAGGGCAGTCTTAAAAGAAGCCAGGTTATCCAGGTATATTTTCCTATTGATATGAAAAATCGGGTAGATTTAGCAATATATCGGGTGTGTGATGTATATTACGATGTTATGATAAACTATATGCCTTTATTGACGTTCTGAGTTGTTCAAAGCATTTCAAAGGATACTGATTTTCAGAAGGCAGCTGTCTGACTCTGAGATGAAGAACGGGAACATGGTTTGTGTAACATTAGCAACACATTATTAGCTGTTTGATAACACAGTCAAGCAAAAGGCTAGTCATATTAATTAACATTATGTATCCAACATTGTAGAGAGCGATACATAAAATGCATTTCCATTCTGATAAATTGACTTGTAGATGACCTTGTATAATTCGCTCTTCCACTTCTGAATCAGTTTCTGGTTCAAACATATATGGCTGAATTAAACCAGTATTTCCACCATTGTGCAGCGTTTACTATAGTAAAGTTGACCGAGTGGATCAGGTATAATCAGGTAAGAAATGATACCAAGAAATTCCTGTAAAATGGTAATAAAAAAATAAAGAAAAAACACAACTACCAGCAAAAAAAAAAAAAAAAAAAAAAAAAAAAAAATGAAAAAAGCATATATCAATCAATCAACATTGTTTTATGAGCAAAACATCACTTTAAGAAAATGGCCATTAAAAATTACACTTATGCTAATTTACTATGTAAAAACAATCAAAATTAAACAATTTTACATTTGTTGGCTATTATTTTAGATGTTCTCCATTATTTTTGATGTTCTCCAGAAGTTTGGTAGTTTTCTGGAATTCGCAAAATGCTGTGTAAAGTCAAAATTGTTAAATCCAGTCAAAATCACTTATGCCTGTGGCATCTCCTCTTAAAGGAGGACGGAGAACACTTTTACTTTTCTTGAGAAACTCCTCATGTCCCTTAGAGTTGTGACACACCAAGCCAACGTTCGGCCGTCGGTGAGCATCTGTCAGGCTAGTTTTGCAGTGTGTTCCACACATCGGCTCTTGTCGGGCTCAAGTCAGGAGCAGTTCACAAGATTCAGCATGTTGAATTGAAATTGGGGTCATTGTTGAGAGAGATCACTCTGAATGGCTGTTCAGTTTAGCGAACGAGTCAATAAAAGTGAAAGTGATGAAAGCAAGCAAAGTCAAGACGGCACAAACTGAAGGCTGTTCTAATTTTCTGTTCTAATCTTACCTGATCATTGCAACATGCAAATATTTTCATAACAACATGAGCCGCCTGGAATGAAGAAAGTGATGATCAGCATGATTAATATTTAAAATAGTAAGCAAGCGCCACTTTGTTTACGGTTTGTATATCAGCAGTCTTTTTGAATGATGAATATAGACTATTGATACCTTCCGCTATAGACAGTTATTTCTTTACATGCACGCGCAGAACACACGTGCTATTTGACAGTCACCTGTAGTCTTTTTGGTGTGTTCAAGCACAGCTTTTTGGCCCATATGCAGCTGATGCAAGGCAACAACAAAGTCGGCTTTCGCAGACACTAGTTCTTTGACGTTAGATTGGTGTGTCACGGCCTTTAGGACTTGCTTTTTCCTGGGTGAAATTGGACTACAACTGCCCTATACCTGCTGGGGCTCAGTTGTCAATCTAATCAGGTTTAAGAGAATGGAGAGGACAATGAATAATGAAGAGCTGGTGAGCAGCACTAACAGCAATGTGCTGCTATCTGGAAAAGATAGAGCGTAGGGTAGGAGAATAAACAACTGAAATGAGCAGTTAAATGTGCCAAAATCCTAATAAAAAAATCGTAAATATCAGGACAACAATGAGAACAATTTTGAGTAAATGGTGTTCTGCACCGCTGGGCTTCAACACCATTGGTCAGTTATAGGCAAAATGGCGTGATTCTATAAGGGCTTTAGGGTTGGTTGGAGAAACGGGTTTCCCCATAGAGTCAATGGTGAGTGAACAGGAAACAAAAGGGAACCATGCTACTCACAAACCCTACACAAACTATTTTGCTTAATGCCCATGAAATTATATATAACAATATAAAAATACAGACAGACACAAATCAATAAAAAAAAAAAAAAGAACATGCTACTTTTATTTAATAATTTTTTTGTTGTTTAACAACTGAATATAATTTAACTGCTTAAATACAGATTTAATTTAACTAATTTGCAAGTTGGCCCAGTTTAAAATATGATTTAAATTTTTATCATTTTATTATAGTTTTTAGTAATTACAAATTTGAAATTGTGTAGGTAACGTGGAAATTTGCATGTGTGCATTGCATTAAAATCTGAAAATTGTTACTGCATTCTTATAGGAAATATTTTGTGTATACTGAATCACTGAATGATTGCCACTGGAGCAAATAATAAAAAAAAAGAATGAAGCGAGGAGCAATAATAGTGGAATAAACATATGATAATGAAGTGTGCTAAGATCCTGAGTCAAAACCTGCTCTTCAGCAGATAACACAGAAGCTCAACTCACCACCCACAAACACTCCCACACACCCACAGAAAAACAAAGAGACACAAGAGTGAATTTCACTGCTCTACAGTGAAGTACAGGTCAGGAATCTTTCACCATCACACCGTGCTGAGATATGAAGCAATAGTGCAGAAGGAGTAGATTAATGACTGTGGCTGAATGCTTCAGGAGGCCATATGGGGTACATGAAGGCCTAATGATCACTCTTACCTGACAATCAAAGTCCTGGAAGTTCTGTCCATTCTGTGTGGAAAGATCAACAGAGAAGAGAAGAGAGAGAAAGAGATCAGCTGTGTCGGTCTGAAGGGTTAAGCATGTGACTTTAAAACACCAGATCATGTAATACACAATGGCCCATGTTACATCTGGCATTAATATCAGTCGCAGGTGAGCTAATCACAAGCAGAAAACAGAGACAGATTTACACTTCCACATGCCATTATTATACAAAATATCAACATTAAAAAACTCCTGTAACCACTTGAACTTATCATTGTATTTTGTCACAAAATGGCCAAATTACATCAGAGTTGTGTGATGATTTAACTCCTGTCTGAATTGTTGTGTCTGAGTTTTCATGAAGGAATTCAGGGTTTCTGCAGGTTTTATGAGGGTAAATTTAAGATGTTTTTAAAGACCTTTTTAAGACTAAGTGAAGAAAATTTAAGGAATAAATTGAAGGTGAACACTATGTCAATATGTTCCCTAAATGTGAATGTCTAGGGAGAAACACAATGAATTATATTAGCAACACTTAAGAGTTTGAAATTACAACTCCTAACAGATATCCATTACTTGTTAATTTTACAAAAAAAAAAAAAAAATAGCTTGAATATCTCTGCTCCCAACCACTAGAATACAGAAATATCTTTTACTTTTTCTGATCAGTGTTGTTGTTCTTCAGTATTTTTGTCGTTTACCAATGCAAATTTCTAAATATTCTTAAATCAAGAGATGCTTTTACTAGAGATGCAAAATGACATAAAATATGAAGTCTTATTTTCTGATCAAAAAAATGAGGTCCATGACTAAAACAATAACAAATATCTGCCAACAACAAAAATACTGAGGAAGATATTCATTTTTTGCAATGCATGCAACATTTAATGACTTCAAGGCCTTTATTTGTGTAATTGTGAAATTAGGACTTTCTTAAGACCCACAGAAACCCTGGGGAAAAAGTCATCTCAAAAATATTTTTTGACCAATGGTAAGTCCCAGAGGGCTGCTATTTGTCTCTTTTCATGTAGTCAACATGAGTGTTTATTGTTGTTGCTGTCTCCAGTAGTTTGTATGTTATTTTGTCTCTTATGTTTTTTTATAGACTGTGAAACAACGGCCTGATGTAAACTAAAAAAATAAATAAAAAATTGCATGGGCTGAGCGTACAGACTTTGAGCTGCATACATACTATCCTTATGACAAAAATAATGTCACATGCACTGTATGCTTACCCTAGCGTACATGTAAAAATCAAAGTACACTGAGTTTAATTCCAGAGAGGGAATTTTGTAATCTGCTCCAGTTTGTGTGACTGAATTCAGCAGAAAGCAGTTGCCACTCATGTAAAGTACAGAACGAGTCTTTGCAATTCACAATTTAACCCTATAGAGCCTACTGTATTACATTTGATACACTAATTTCTAAAGCCTGTAAATTACCAACATGATCAAAACTTTACTGAAAAGCCTGTTGTACACAATCCTCTAAATGCTTTGTCATCTGATTGATAGTTTATACTTTTTTAGCAAGTAAAAGGTCTTTTAGTATAATTGTAAAAACGCCCCCCCCCCCCACCCCTTCAGGCCGTGATTCACGTCTCATTAATTTACATTTCAAGCTATCAGAATTTCATCTTAGCAACTGCACATTGCAAATTTTTGCTCAGTTGGTTCTTTTGAATAAAATAGCGTTTTTTCCCTCCTCAAGTATGAGCTCCATATTCTCATTGTCATACAATATGAGCCATAATAGCCTGAGGCATCAAATCTGATACTCAAAAACACATACAAAAATTTTTTTAAAGATATACACACCGAAATTGTCCTTATTTGAGAATATTTGGAAACCCTTTATATCCTTTATCTCCAACTCAGATTTTAGTAATATAATGAGTGAGGTTGAAAAAGATAAAATATCTTGATTGTCAATGTATTTCCACCCACATTTTATTACTACCAAACTGTCAGTCATTTAACCATTTACTGTTAAATTACCCCTTTTTATATGACTTGCTTCTTGTATGACTATTTTTAATTCTTCTTAGTCTGTATCTGAACTGACCTGTGCCTTTTTTTTTTTAAATTTTTTTTTTAATTATTATTATTAATTTACTTTTTGTTAGTTGATGTTTTTCCTTTATTGTCATTTATTTTATTGTTATTATGTAAAAAGAGATCTAACTATTTTATTGTATAATGTTGTAATATATTGGCATAATTTGTTACATCTCAAACAAATTGTTCAAAAAAAAAAAAAAAAAAAAAAGATATACACACACCGATCAGGCATAACATATTGACCACCTTCCTAATATTGTGTTAGTCCCCCTTTTGCTGCCAAAACAGCCCTGACCCGTCGAGGTATGGACTCCACTAGACCCTGAAGGTGTGCTGTGGTATCTGGCAACAAGATGTTAGCAGCAGATCCTTTAAGTCCTGTAAGTTGCGAGGTTAGGCCTCCATGGATCTGACTTGTTTGTTCAGCACATCCCACAGATGCTCGATTGGATTGAGATCTGGGGAATTTGGAGGCCAAGTCAACACCTCAAACTCATTGTTGTGCTCCTCAAACCATTCCTGAACCATTTTTGCTTTGTGGCAGGACACATTATCCTGCTTAAAAAAGCCACAGCCACCAGGTTATACCATTTCCATGAAAGGGTGTACATGGTCTGCAACAATGCTTAGGTAGGTGGTACGCAGGCACACACATGGGAGCTCGAGCACCTGCCCTTTTTCTTCCTCGAGAGAAAGTTTTTTTTTTTGTTTGTTTGTTTTTTTTTTTTTAAATAAATGAGCGCTTTCATTCTATATTAATATTAACATAAATAGAATGAAAAAAAAAAAAAAAAGCTTTTTACGGTAAACGCACGCCACACGCCGTTTACGCCCGCATGCATGCCCCGCCCCACCTCATGTTTGCTGCTGGCTGACACCCGGGAAAAGATAACAACTGTCTGGCAATGAGAAGCGCAAAAAGTAAAAAAGCCCAAGATGAATCCTGTGCATCACTTTCAGGTAGACTATGTATGTTCACAAACATATGAAAGTTTTGGCTATTGAAGGGTGAGATTATTTATACATGTTCAACGCCGCGTTAATAATTTGTCCACCAGCAACGCATCTGCCTGATTTGATACTAATGCAGTTTATGTCAGATTATAATTTCAATTATTTTAATGTGCTATGCCATGGTTTTGAACCCTGGTAAAGATATCTTTTGGGCTGTCAAGTGTCAATACCGGAAGTGGAGCATTCCACAGAATGCATGAACTGCATTATTAGACAGTTTTCTAAGGATGCACGATTTATTAAAACCATTAAAAAAAAAAAAAAAAAAAAAAATCATAATACAGCATAGCGCTATCCTTTTCAAACCTACGCTTACACAGAAGAATACACCAATAAAAGTTTAAGCCCTTGCTCTGCGTTTGCATGTTTTGATGTCCACATATTCTTGTTCAAGAAATTACAGTGGCTGTAGCATTTCTGTCACAAAGAAGTGGCCGAATATTATTATTATTATTATTATTATTATTATTTTATTTTTTTTAATTAATGTTATATTTTTAATTAAATGCTGTTTGGCCAAAAACAAGGATTTGATCATGCTGCGTAACAACAACAATCACCAGGCTTTTGGCGTCCTCTGCATGCATTTGTTATAATTTATATTATGTTCTTATAACATTTCAGGGGAATAGACTCTTGATGTGTTTAAATATGAAGTAGCTTGTTTTGGATAATTTAGAAAAAATGCAGATGCAAAGAGACGGGTGTAGTAGGCTTAAAACAAACACCATCTAAATGTGTATTTTGGAAGTTTTCTTTCCATTAGAGTAAAAAGACATGGAAGCAAAAATAGACCAAAATCTCAAAATGAAAATAGTTGAAAATAGTATTGTAGAAAACATGCACATTGTGGCATAGTTTCCTTTGCTGTTGCCTGCACTTGTGATAAACCTAGTGAATACGAAAAAAGACCATGGTCTCTATGTGAACTGATTATTTTGTAGAAATCTGTTGAGTATAAAACAATTGCATGAGTATGAGGGAAGTAAAATTGTTAAGCAAATCAGAGTTGTGTTAATATATTTAACATTTTGTTTATTTTTTTTAAATAAATAATTTTGAGAAGTGCCCTTTTTTTTTTTCCACTTGAGCCCCTGCCCCCCAAAATGTCTGTGCACGTCCCTGGTGGTACGTGTCAAAGTAACATCCACATGGATGGCATGATCCAAGGTTTCCCAGCAGAACATTGCCCAAAGCATCACACTGCCTCCGCTGGCTTGCCTTCTTTCCATAGTGCATCCTGGTGCCATGTGTTCCCCAGGTAAGCGACGCACACGCACCCGGCCATCCATGTGATGTAAAAGAAAAGTGATTCATCAGACCAGGCCACCTTCTTCCGTGGTCCAGTTCTGATGTTCACGTGCCCAATGTTGGTGTTTTCGGCAGTGGACAGGGGTCAGCAGGGGCACTCTGACTGGTCTGCGGCTATGCAGCCCCATACGCAACAAACTGTGATGCACTGCGTATTCTGACACCTTTCTATCAGAACCAGCATTAACTTCTTGAGCAATTTGAGCTACAGTAGCTCGTCTGTTGGATCGGACCACACAGGCCAGCCTTCGCTCCCCACGTGCATAAATGAGCCTTGGCCGCCCATGACCCTGTCGCCGGTTCACCACTGTTCCTTCCTTGGACCACTTTTGATAGATACTGACCACTGCAGACCGGGAACACCCCACAAGAGCTGCAGTTTTGGAGATGCTCTGACCCAGTCGTCTAGCCATCACAATTTGGCCCTTGTCAAACTCGCTCTGTCAGTTTAAATCTAGACTAAAAACGCATTTCTTTAACCTGGCATACACATAACACATTACCAATTTATATTTTCAAATCCGTTAAAGGATTATTAGGCTGCATAAATTAGGTCAGCCGGAACCGGGAACACTTCCTATAACACATGATGTACTCGTTACATCAGAAGAAGAATGGCATCTACGCTAATATTAGTCTTTCTGGTTTTCCCGAGATTCACCGTAGTCAACCGGATCCGGGCCGTATCCAGGTGAGACCAAGGACCTGCGCCTTGACACGACCACAACGCAGCCCTGAAGTATCAGCACAGATTGAGTCAACTAGATCATCCACTGTGAGGGCCTCATCGACACGACAGCCACGACACAGTTCCTCAACAACCGTCCATACCGGCGTGATGAATATGATCCTCAATTGGATGGAACTGGAATAAATACTTTGAATGTTGCGATCCTATTGGACTTACGATGGCAACCTGAATCGTAACAAAGCACTGTTGGCCAGAGGAGAACTGGCCCCCCGACTAAGCCTGGTTTCTCCCAAGGTTTTTTTCTCCATTTAAACACCTATTTGCCACTTGTCTGCCACCTGATGTCACCTGATGGAGTTTGGGTTCCTTGCCGCTGTCGCCTTTGGCTTGCTTAGTTGGGGACACTTGACATTTGACTTGACATTTGATATTCAACAGTGCTTTGATCTGCCTGCATTGACACTATTCTTTAAGAGCTGCTGTGCAGCCAAATAATGTACCAGTTATCAATGTAAAGCTGCTTTGACACAATCTACATTGTAAAAAGCGCTATATAAATAAAGGTGACTTGACTTGACTCAAATCTGTACGCTTGCCCATTTTTTCCTGCTTTTAACACATCAACTTTGAGGACAAAATGTTCACTTGCTGCCTAATAAATCCCACCCACTAACAGGTGCTGTGACGGAGATAATCAGTGTTATTCACTTCACCTGTCAGTGCTCATAATGTTATGCCTGATCAGTGTATATATTTGCAAAATAAAAAGTTCCATTTCAAATAATTAGACATTTTTCTGATTATTACTTTATATGTCAGTCTTTACAAGGTTAAGACAGTTCAGAGAGCCACAAGGAGCAAACAAAAGAGTATGCATACTTAAGACAGTACACACACACACACACACACACACACACACACACACACACTCTTTTCTAACACCAGCTCATTTCTGGCTCTACTTGATGCTGGTGATTTCAGCGACTGTGAGATCAGGATCCGATGACATTCATACATCATCACTCTGATCTCATTGCTCCGGTACAGCTCAGTATCCAAGGGAAACCGGCCCTGAAACGAGTGCCTCGAGGAGCCTGGGATCGAGTTGTGCTAATCAGAGTGAGAACTGGAGTGGTGGGGTGAGATTTAGTTAAAGATAGAGAGGGGAAGCGCTGACATTCACAATCAGACATTTTTATCAATGTGTGCGTGCGTGAGAACTTACCTTGTCTGTCAGGAGGGGTTTGATCTCAGTCAACTGCACATCCTGTAACTCATCCATCCTCAATCCTGACAGCTGCCCGTCTCTACAGAGAGAGAGACAGGATAGAAATGGATTAGTACATCATTACAGCCAGCAATGACTTATTGACCAACAGGGAACAGGGATCAGCATGCCAAATGCTCATGAATACAGAATTACAGCAAATAGGGCACAAAGAGGACGAGAGCGAGCGAGTGAGCGTGAGAGAGAGAGAGCGCTGATGTTTAACATCCCGCCTAATAACCGCCACCAAACCCCCATTGTCCTTGTTAACAGAACTCAGATGAGCTCATGTTTAATTCATGGTTTAACTCTCTGTGGCGGTCCTGAAGGTCAATGCATGCTACTGTCTCAGTACGGGCATTATGTAGGCTTATGTCAACCTTACAATGGCACTGGGTGACTTAGTAAAGCTTGGCTTTACTGAAATAAAGGTTTTGTGGAGGTATCAAATGTGCTGCTGCATTTTAGGGCAGAATGCAAGCATGTGAATGCAAATGTTTGGCCAACAACATTAAAAGCACACGGCCCCCTTGGGCATACTTGAAGAGATGAAACAGCATTGGCAACAGATTTTACTGCTGTAACGTGACTCATTTCCTAGTCAAACAGGATATTCAATGAGAAAAAAAACATGTAGGGTGACTGTATTTTATCTATTGGGAATTAACTGGATCACGAAAAGTGGGCAAACTCTACTAGTACAGGCCATCACAGCATATAGTACCATTCAAACATTTGTGAAAGCAGTCTCTTCTGCTCACCAAGACTGCGTTTATTTGATCAAAAATACAATAAAAACTGTAATATGAAATGTTATTACAATTTAAAATGTAACTTTTTATTGTTTGAATATATTTTAAAATGTAATTATTCCTGTGTTGGCAAAGCTGTCTTTTCTAAAAAATACTTCTAAATGATGGCGCAATAGCCTTGAAGGCAGTGCTTTGAGATGTGGTACACTTGTGCTTCGGGCGACCCGAGTTTGAGTCCCAGCTTGGGGACCTTTCCCAAAACCTAATTAAAACAATACTACTAAAATGTTAAATGTTAAAAAAAGAAGCTTATTTCATGTCAGGACAATCATCCACAACCTCAAATAAGAGCCGGACTTTATATAAAAAAGCTGATTAAAGAACATGGAAGTTGAAAGAAAATTTTCAGTAGTTGAAAATTGCTAAAGGGCAATTCCAGCATTATGGATGTGACGTTTGCAGTCAAAACTTGAAATATAAATTCTCAGAGAATGCATTTGATACCAACATATTGAACCGTCTGTTTATATATTCATAATCCCTTACTAAAGGAGTCCAGACATTAGAAAAATGGCAATCTATACAATCGTTTTATACTTTAGATAAGGGAAATATACATGCGTTACGGACGTGACAAAAAAAGTCACTAAGTTCTGGGTGACAACATATTTTTTAGGAATTCTGTGAATTACACTGCGCAAACCAACAGTAATACTGTCCACCGAATGAAGAAGGGTTGGCTCTCCACAGAGCATAAAATAATAATTTTATTTTATTTTTCATGTTCGCATTTATGAGGAAGAAACAATGTTACGCAGGGCTCCAGACTGCGCCTAAAACGGTCGCATTTGCGACTAAAAATATTAATTTGCGAGTGATATTTTTGCTGAGGTCGCCATTGGCGACCATACAAATTCACACGTTATGACTGTAAAATTTGCATGTTATTTGCGTGTTCCGTGACCAGTAGCCCATCACATCATTTGCTGTGTTGACGTAATTAAATGAGATGCTGCGTGTGAAAGTTTCACTGAGTTAGAGCGCCAAAATATGGGTAGGGAAAAATTTCACACACCAAACAGACGCCAAAGAACTAGAGCTGATGAAAGCCGACTGTGTTATTGCCTCACGTCGCCTGCGTCGGTGCAAAACAGCTGCATTTGAACACACCGTTCTGCTCCTGTGTAAAGGAGACAACTGCCTATTTCTTCATATAAATTCGTCTATATTCGTCATTCAAAAGGGGAAACCGGCTCTACAGACTGCAGATATACACTCAATTCAGCGCGTGCTTACCGTTTTGAATATCAATCATGCTGATCACTTTCATTATTCCACTCCGCTCATGCTCATCAGATAAATTTAAGGTCATTAAAAGTCTTCAGTGCTTTAAACAGTATAACAAGAGTATAAACGATCATTTTAAGGCGTCTTATATTTTGTGGATGGAAAAGCAAATCGCGATACTCCCTAATGTGATTATTATTCATTTCATTAAATAAATGTGAGCGCTGCATTTTTTGAAGTCAAAAGATGGCGCTGTTGCGCGTTCTTCAGAGCAGCTCGCATTCAATGATTAGCACACATTTGTGAACCGATTTTAAACTAGAAGACCCTGATGTGTAATTTTTTTTTCTTTCTCTCTCGTTTTACTTTTATGTTTTGTTGTGCTCTGCTCTATTGGATTTTCTTAAGATTCTGTATTGCCTTATTGTACTTGTTTCTTTCTGCAATAAAAACAAAAACAAAAAACAAAACAAAAAACATTTGTCAACCGATTGCTTATGAACTAATGCTGATCAATTATCAAAAAGTTTACTTTATATTATTTATATTATATTGTGTTGTAAACGGTTGTAGCAACGTCATTTTTTAATCCTCATCTGAACTTGAATGAGCAGCAAAAGTAAAGCACAGACATTTCAAAATAAGAGTCCCGCTGTATTTCAAAGTAATCAAAGTCAAGTAGTATATATCAATTGCCCTTGTTTGTTATTTGGTTACACAAACCAAATTTAATATATTTATATATTTATTTCCATATATTTATATTTATTTTCATTTGATTCAAAGTAAACTGTTGTAGCTTCAGGAAGGAAGGACTAAGAACATTATTTGACACATATTATTCAATATAAAGATTTTACTAGCATCAGGGTTATTATAGTTAACTATAATTAACCATTAAAACATTTTTTTATTGCTTGAAATAAATGTTAATACTAAAATAAAAATCTATACAAACTAAACAGACATGTTTAAAAACAAAAAATAAAACAAAAAACAAAAAAAAAATTAAAACTTAAATGAAAGCAGAAAATATAAAAATCTAATCGGATTCAAAATATTAACAAAAACTATAATAGTATTAAGTGAAAATAGTGACATTCATTTCCCAGAAAAGTCACATGATGAAAAAGCTGAAACTGTAAAGGGAAGAAATATAAACACAACAGGATAACTAAAAGTAAGTGATTTAAAATTTTAAGTTCATTGTTGTGTGGCTCTTAAAATTATTTGGCGCCTGTTTTTTCTCCCTATAGGAGCCAAAGGCTCCTTAATGAATTTTTTTGTCTGGAGCCCTGGTTACGGATGTGACAGTCCTCCGTTACGGACGTGACCGCTCCGAAAGCGGCAAGAGAGACTGCTTTAAAACTTTCACAGAGACCTCAAGCAGGCATTTAAACCACCAAATATTGAAATCTGGGATACCAGTATGGTAAGACTGCACAATTAATCAACTTTATACTAAACTTTATACAACTTTATACTCTGTATTGCGAAAAGTTATGGATTAGACCTATTTCTCATGTTGGCAAGCGTGTGCTTTGTTCAAGAATCAATTTAGAGACCATGATTTTCCTTCTTACAGAACTGCTTGCTAAAATACATTAACAAATATTAAAGTTTATCATAAAGCAGTTTAAAATCGCAGATTTCTCCCATATTCAGGTGAACCGACTGACACCATTGTCACTCGCAATCATGTCAGTTTTATGTTTTGTGTCTAAATGATTGCACGGTTTTCGGCTAGTTTGCGCAGTTTAAAGCAAAGTCTTGAGTCAAAATTATCACATTTTATTTCAAGTCAAAATTATTGGAAACTTATTTTTATTTTGTCAACTTGATCGCGGGATTATGATCAATAGGCTAATCATGTATTAACAAACAGGTAAAAACGCAACATCTCGAGAGAAGTGTCCTATGAGACACAATGCTCTTCTCTAAGTTGTACTGTATCATAGGCCTACCTTCTGATGTTCATATTTCGTTCTGTAACTGGCAAAGAGGAAGAGAAGATCGGTTCATGTGCGCTTGATCTGCTGATCTGTCGCGCTGCAATTTATCACACGCCTTATTAAAGAGCGACATCTATTGTTTGAATTTTGTTATAAAATCAACCGAATATGAAAGTTGAGACCTTTTTTCATATTAAAACTAATGAAGCACAAAGATTACTGAGATTATAGTATATGTTCTGATATATACGGTAAGCCTGAAACATCGCAGCAATATAAAGAAGCAAATCATATGCATATGATTTAATATGAAGCGTCCGTAACGGTCACATCCGTAACGCTTATTATGGTTGTTCAGAGGAAAGTAGTGAGATGAATTGTCGATCCTAATAGGGATAAACATAATTTATCTTTGTATATAAAGTTTCAAGTTATTTGTATTTATAACGGACGTGACAGCTCTGAAGCGTCGTGACCTCTTAATTCTCGCCCTTATAAATTCAGCAGGCAGTAATAAAGACTTTATTTATTAAAAGTCTTTATTTCTCAGGCATGCCTCCATCTTTCTGCACAATGCTTACTGTTAAAATAAAGTTTAAAAAGGGGGGTCTTTGATCCCTTTTTTGAAAGCATGAAATATAGTTGGTTGAAAATTTAATTTAAGCATTGTTGCTTACCTCATATGTGTTGGATAAACAAGGCAATTTTCTGATAACTCTCTAAAGTGAGAAGCGGCCTAACAACATCCTACGCTCAGGACAGCTTACAAAGGAAGCTTACAGAAAGCTAACAACTTGATACTGCTATCCAGGCGGAGCTCAGTTATCCATAGGCATGTTTGGGCAGTCATGTCCAGACAGAAATGTTTTCCATAAAGTCTGTCTTCCATAACCCATAATTGTTATAATAATAACAACAATTACTACACTCTTCTGCCTCGAATTCCTCAGAATTGGATACATACATAGCAGCAATAGTATTAATTGAGCCAACAAGCGGAGCAAAAAAAAAAGGAAACTTCCTGTTCAACTCGTCCCTGCTCTGCCTACAACCCCCGTGCTTAATCCCGAATCACCGTAATGGCGGCCGCAGGACCCGTACTGCAGAGTGCAGGCGCTCAACTATCATCCCTCAGGAGAGTCAAGCCTAGGTGAAATACTGCATACTGCGACCGCATCACGAAAAGTGCACACTTAACCACCTCGGGAGTCAAGTGCACAAATGTAGAAACTATAATTCTGAAAAGAATCATACAAGAATAGACACAAATGCATCGCTATGCGTGCCTCAACTCTCTCGAGAGCCAAACGCGCTCATGCAAACACTAACTACTATTCCTCAGGAGAGAGCAGAAAGGGAAAAAAAAAAAAACTATGTATATTAAATGCTATCAGACGTGAGCAATAGAATGGGAAAAAAAAATGCATGATCTCTAGATAAAGAACACGAGACACTGCAAAAAAAAACATGTATGCAACGGTCAAAAGATTTCCATCTAGCGCATGTTTACAATGGAAAAGCAGAGCAGTGAAATGCATAAACGTACTCTGTGAACAGCCCGTTATGTGGCTCTTTAGAATACTTGATTGTGGCAGCATCCTCACATCTGATATTTACCATCATCTGCATTTATTTAGTGAGTAGCCCTGTAATATGCAATAGAGGTCAATCCTGAAGGGATTTATTTTGCGATAACAGACAGGTTGTACAATATCCTACTTAAACCCCATAGATACACTTTTTCTTAACACAGAGAGCTGGTTTCTGAGATGCGCAGAGACTGCAACATGGCTATTTGATTTGCGATCGTTCTGTGCTTATTTTCATTCATTCGTGGCATTTCTGTTATCCAGCAAACACGAGGAGTGACTCTGTCTGCCAATATTTTTCTATTATTCGGTATAATTCGTTATTCATTTTGAAGCCATTATCCGTGCCTTTCTGAATAAGGTATTTGGCTCTGGGCACATCCCTAATCATTACTCCAGTCTTCAGTGTCACATGATCCTTGAGGAATCATTCTAATATGCCGATTTGCTGCTCAAGAAACATTTCTTATTATTATCCATGTTGAAAATGGTTATGCTGCTTAATATTCTTGTGGAAACTGAGACACTTTTGTTTTAGGATTCTTTGATGAATAGAAAGTGCAAAAGAACAGCATTTATTTGAAATAGAAATCTTCTGCAACATTATAAATGTCTTTGTCACTTTTTATTAATTTAACCGACTATCTGTGGTGGTGAGGATGCGAGAGGAGATGAACAAAAGATGTAAGGTGAACGCTGGGCTTTGCATGGCGTCCATGGGAGGGCTGACAAGTGTTGACAAGGTCACAGTCAGAGACAGAAGGCCATGTGTGTGTGTTAGATGGATTAGAGTTACTCAGAGGGAAAATGTCGATCTGTCACAGTGTGTAGGGTCAGTGATCTGTCAAAAGACAAAGCTTGAGAGACAAGAGACAAAAGCTTTTGCTTATTTACAAGTTTCTAAATGTTGACCAAAAGTTTTTTTTCTTCTGTTTTTCCATCTTAGATGTTCTTTAGTGCTTTTTCATTATGGCTTTCTGAGAAAAGGACGAACATCTAGCATCTTCTCCTGAATCAATGCAGACAGAGTGAACTATTTTGGGAGGAAAGCTGCCTGAAAAGTTTCTTCAGAGCTTCTCAAAGAACAATGTGAGCAGCACTGACTGTTCTTATGTAACAAACCATTTTCCTGTGAAATGTAACATGAGGTGCTCTTTTCATTGTGTTTATTACTGAATACACAGCAATATTAATTTGTAATTTGAATATGAATGGCAAAGGCAGTGCTGGACGTGAATAGATTTCTGCTAGGGCCGGTCAGTATGATGATATATATTGTGTATGATGTCAATCTATGCAAATTTTGCCATTTTGTGCATGTCAAAGTTAAGTGTGTGCAATCTACTACTACAATATTATAATTATAGCTTTAACAATGCGTCAGCTGACATTGTAAAGTATGCAAAAACCAAACAAAAACATGCAATGAGAATGCACGCTTTCAATGTGTGACGTAGTCTAGTTCAATGTAATTTTAGTGGAAAACTTCATTTATGTCACTGCTGTGAATTGACCACCACAAAGAATATGAAGAAAGTGAAAAGATTTGGGTGTCAGCTGTCCATGACAGGCCTAAACCAGTCAAGGTACAAACATAACACACTAAATATGCAATTCTTTTGACAGAGGGAAACAAGATACATTTCTAATTTAAACATTATTTATTTTTCAGACATTCCTCTTTAAATTCAATAAGTATCAGCTGTGTGCAAAGTGAACCACATTTGGTTTTTAATCACTGAAAATGGGTAAAATTCAACAATTTGAGCATGTAGCTGCTTTGAGATCCCCACATCTATGGGACTGAACTATATAGGGCCTTGAAAATGAAGATTTCAAAAGGAAAGTTTAATAAGAAGGAAAATCTAGAAGGATATTAAGATATCTTGAATACTTTAAGAGTTACTGGCATGCAAACTTTGGAAAATGAATATTTATGGCACTCAGACAGGTATGTTCTATGCAATTGAGTTTATAGAAAAACATGATAGATTTCTAGTTTTAACATTATTTGTTCAGCAGATATTCTTCTTCAAAAGAAAAAAGTATCAGCTGTATGCAAAGTAACCCACATTTGGTTTTTGACCACTGAAAATGTTTACAATTTACCAGTGTACTCATGGAGCCACATTAAGATCTCCATATCTCCATATCTCTAAACATCGAGGGCCTTTAAAATGCAGATACCAAAAGGACAGTTGGTTATGAACCAGAATCTAAAAGGATATTAAGGTATCTTTAATACTTCTTGAGTTACAGGCATGCAAACTTGAGGCAAAAAAGACAAGAAGTGCTTTTGCCATTTTTGAACCGTCACCGAAACAAAGATTGCTGAAGTCAACTGATTTTACTAATAGACCTACCAATCTCTGTGTAAAAATAAAATAATGCTGCCATCTTTCTAAAGTCATTTTTACCCCCCTCTAATTTGGCTCCAAATCTCAGGTGAAAATTGTCATTTTGACCCCCCTTCACAAAACAGTGGATTACTCAGTAAATATATGACATGTGTGACATTAAATATTTTGGCTTTCGTCACTATTTATGTTTGTCTTTCTACAGAAAAAAAATATTAACAAAATCAAACATTTGAGCTGGGGAAGTGTCCGAAATTTGGTTGATTTGACACGGAATGACAGGTCTGAACAGTTAGGACTACTAGTATTATAATACACATCAAGCCTGTTAGTTTAAATCCGATTGCAACTACCTGAGTGTCTTATATCCTTATCCACGAGCACAGTGACAATAACGGTCCCACAGCTGGTGCTCACCAGGAGTAAACGCATGGATCGGCCAGAATGGGAACCAGCATCTGTGAAAATTTCACGTGGTTGCACATGTAACTTCACTAGGAACTATTTTATTCCAGCAAATTTGGTTATTTGCTGAAAATGTGCTTTCCAGCAGAAGAACACTCATTATGTTCTACAGGCTGTGTGTGAAACACTAATTACAGGGCGTTAGTGAATGTGTGTGGGTTCAGGTCATTAAAAACAACTGAAGGGCTCCTTTCTTGCTTAACTGCTCGACTCGCGCCTCTCTGAAGACGTCACGTAATCAGCAGAAAGCAAAAAATATCCTTCCTCTCGGTTTCATTCAAGAGCTACCTTCCAGTCCTCCATTCCAGCTGTAAGCTTCCTTTATAATTAATAATGATGCTTTAGGCTTGTGAAATAGTAACTGCAGATAATTGCAGTTTTGAGAGTAGCTTTAAAGAGATAGTGGGTAGTTCAAATAAGAGAGGAGGAAAAATCTGCTTCAGAGAATAGTGATAGTTAAGAGAAACCATGAAGCTGAATGTTTGGAGGCTCTGAGGGTTTTTAATTTGAAATATTTTCCCATTGATACAATAAGCTACATGAACTAAAATGTCATTGGCCCCAATTACTAGTGCTGTATGCAATTCTGTTAAAACACCACATAATTATCACTTCACTGATATTCATGAAACCTCTATTATGATCAAAGAGCCCTCTCTCCTATCATCTCAGTCTAGTCTGAAGTCAATGTGTGCATGTGATGGAAACTTTAGTTTGGAGATGGTCAGCTCTGAAGTAGAACTGGCATTTCAAGCTGAGATTGAGGTAGTGGGTTATGATTCACATCATGTCTTATAAGGTGCGCTGTGATTATGTCCTGATGTCCGGAAAAGATACAGGTAAAAGAAAATATTTCATTTCAGTCATGTTCATGCATAGTGAGAAAAAAAATATTAATCTATCCAATTGTCCAGTGTTGCTTATACAGTATTAGATGTTTGTTTTTAAACAACATATGAAACAATCATGATTATGCAAACTTTGCAAAGCATCCGCTATCAGAGAACAGATGTAGGCTACAAAATAACATGTAAAATAAATGGTTTAGTTTTGCTTTTATAAATTGAGCATGCATGATAATATTAGTTACAGATAAATTAATTTTCCTAAGTTAAAGGATTAGTTCACTTTCATATAAAATTTTCCTGATAATTTACTCACCCCCATGTCATCCAAGATGTCCATGTCTTTCTTTCTTCAGTCGAAAAGAAATTAAGGTTTTTGATGAAAACATTCCAGGATTATTCTCCTTATAATGGACTTCAATGGCCTTTCAACTTACGGAACGAACGCAGCGCCAGTTACATTTTTTTCCGTAAGTAGAATAGGGAAGGCGTAGGACATACAGCGTAAGCTTTTTGAAGAATATGAAAGCACGGTTTTGGCGGAAGCACTTGGAAGGCGATCATTTGTTTATATAAAGCATATACATTTTTTTCGAAAATGACCGATCGTTTCGCTAGATAAGACCCTTATTTCTCGTCTGGTAACGTTTAAAGCCCTTTGAAGCTGCACTGAAACTATAATTTTGACCTTCAACCGTTTGGAGGCCATTGAAGTCCATTATAAGGAGAATAATCCTGGAATGTTTTCATCAAAAACCTTAATTTCTTTTCGACTGAAGAAAGAAAGACATGGACATCTTGGATGACATGGGGGTGAGTAAATTATCAGGAAAATTTTATATGAAAGTGAACTAATCCTTTAATTTGTGTTAGGCCCATCTGTAAGATTATGCAGCAGATTTTTTAAATTTGTTATCAATTTGTTTTGTGTTATAGTATGTGTCAAGTTTACAGATGCATAAAAGTGCCTAGATATTAAATGTGTGTTATGTCATCACTGCACATTATCACACTACAATATAAGATTACTTATAAGATCAAATAAATAAATTAACTTGAAATTATTTTAGTTCACGTGTAGAGATTGCAGAGAGATAAATGACGTAGTAAAAATGACTTAAATAATCCTGAAAATAGTTCACCAAAAAATAAAAATTCTGTCATAATTTACTCACCATCATGTTGTTACAAACCTGTATGAGTTTCTTTCTTCTGTTGAACACAAAAGATGATATTTTGAAGTAGGGCTGGGCGATATGGCAAAAAAATAAAATCGCTATTTTTTTCAGAATGACTGACCGATTCAGGATTTCGATTTTTTTTTTACTGTTTAACTAGTCAACTTAAAAACTTAACTACAATATGATTTAAGTAACATTCTCTTTATTAACAATATGGTTAAAAAAAGTTCCATTCCAAGTGCACCACACATGAAGTGATCAACATGGTGTAAATGTAAAACAATTTGTTAAATATCTTTGTAGAAATATGCCTGAAATATGAAGGCAAATGTAGTACAAACTTATCTTAAACACATCCTATATACTCAGAAATAATATAAAATAAGAAAATGCTAAATATTTCTTAGCCAAAAGGTAATAGCAATAAATAACACCAGTAATAGGCTATTATTAACAGCAAATGCATTGTAAAAACAGAAAACAAGAGCAGCTTTCAGCCTGTCACCATCATGCAAACATGAAATATCAAACAGGTTTACAGGTTTTTGTATTCCATTGCACTATTTGTCCTATTGTTTTTATGTTTGGCGGACATGTTTAGGTGTTGCACTTGTGTCTCGCATCTTTTGCAGCGTCTCACCCATGAAATGGCATTCTAAAAACATGGCGGTCAAGTAAAAAAAAAGAAAAGAAAAAAAAAGAAAAAAAGGTCAACTCGCGTTTAATAACTTTGCCTTTTTTCTCATTCCACTGCCTGCGTCTCATTTTTATAACGCAATAACGCATTTCTGAATGAACAGCCGCTTAAGAATAGTGATGTGTTCTACGTTCATAGAGCGTCACATTAGAGCGGTTAATCAGGCGCGCCGACGCCATCATGAGGTCGGATTATTTTCTTCTCCTAATACAGTTATCATTGCTGTATTGTCAACATGTCTAATTGTAACACTTGCTAACATTTTTATTCAAATTCACGATTTCTCGATTTAAAAAAATAATAAAATCGAGGCAAAACATTAAATTCGAATTAATCGAAAAAAACCCCGGAAAAATCGCCCAGCCCTATTTTGAAGAATGTTGGCGAACAAACCGTGTCGGTGCCCATTGACTTCAATTGTAATAAAAAAAAAAGAAAAAAAACATTTCAACAATGAGACATTTCTCAGAATATCTTCTTGTATGTTCAACAGAAAAAAAGTTATATTTGGAATGAGTAGATGACAGAATTTTTAAATTTTAGGTGAACTAAAACCTTTAAGATAAATGTTAAAGTGTGCCCCCTAAAAGCACAAGTGGCCTATGTATACGGTAATTAATTTAGCTGGTTTGGTAATAAACCAAACAAAGAAACAAAGAAATAAAAGAATGCGTTGACCCATATCCTACATACTATGATGCTGAGAAATGCAAAGCCTGATTAATGCATCCAAATAAACTAAAGCAAACACACTAACCAGCAGCGCACCTATTAGCGGCACTAATCTGTCTGTGCTCTAATCAGCTCATGGGAAAAACGGAAATCTAACCCTTCAACAGTGGATTTGAGTTGATGAGAGTTTAACATGCTTTGGGTTCTTACGCAAGATTTGAATTGAAATGGACCGGACTCAATTTTAATTTGAGCCAGCTCAATCAGAAAGAAAGGCATATTCACCCACAAAAAATTAAAAAAAAAAAAAAATTAAGTAACTTAGTATTTAAGTAACCAGAATACTCCTCAAATAAATAAATAAAAATCACATTGCCACTTCTACAAAACAGGTTGAATGTGAGTACATTTTGCAGGGCTCCAGACTGCGCCTAAGACGGTCGCATTTGCGACTAAAAATATTAATTTGCGAGTAATATTTTTGCTTAGGTCGCCATTGGCGACCATACAAATTCACATGTTATGACTGTAAAATTTGCATGTTATTTGCGTGTTCTGTGACCAGTAGACTATCACATCATTTGTTGTGTTGACGTAATTAAATGAGATGCTGCATGTGAAAGTTTCAAAATATGAACTGGTAGGGAAAATATCACATACCAAACACACGCCAAAGAATTAGCATTGATAAAAGCCGACTGTGTTGTCGCCTGCATCGGTGCAAAAAAGCTGCATTTCAACGCACCGTTCTGCTCCTGTGTAAAGGAGACAACTGCCTATTTCTTCATATAAATTCATCTATATTCGTCATTCAAAAGGGGAAACTGGCTCTGCAGACTTCAGATACACACACAATGCAGCGCGTGCTTACCGTTTGAATATCAATCACACTGATCACTTTCATTATTCCAGTCCGCTCATGTTCATCAGATAAATTTGAGGTCATAAAAAGTCTTCAGTACCTTAAATGGTATTTTAAGAGTATTAATGATCATTTTAAGGCGTCTTATATTTTGTGGATGGAAAAACAAATCGCGATACTACCTAATATGATTATTAACATTAATTTCATTAAATAAATGTGAGCGCTGCATGTTTTAAAGTCAAAAGATGGTGCTGTTGCGCGATCTTCAGGCTCTCGCAACAGAGCTTCAGAGCAGCTTGCAATAAATGATTAGCGCACATTAGTCTAATGCTAATCAATTATGACAAAGTTTACTTGATATTATTCATATTGTAATGTGTTGTAACGCTTGTAACAACGTAGTTTTTATTTTTTTTTATTTTCCTCATCTGAACTTGAATGAGCAGCAAAAGGAAAGCACATGCATTTCAAAATAAGAGTCCCGCTGTATTTCGGCCTGTTCATTAATCAAAGTCGTATGTATATCAATTTCCCTTGTTTGTTATTTGGTTACACAAACCAAATTTAATATATTTATATATTTATTTCCATATATTTATATTTATTTTTATTTGATTCAAAGTAAACTGTTGTAGTTTCAGGAAGGAAAGACTAACAACATTATTTTACGCATATTATTCAATATAAAGATTATAGTTAACTAAAACCATTAAAAAACATTTTTTCATTGTTTGAAATAAATGTTAATACTGAAATAATTTATAAAAACTAAACAGCCATGTTTAAAAACAACCAAAAATAAAACTAAAAACAAAACAAAAAAAATATTAAAACTGAAAGCAGAAAATCTAAAAATCTAAATCGGATTCAAAATATTAACAAAAACTATAATAGTATTAAGTGAAAATAGTGACATTCAATTCCCAGAAAAATCACAAGATGAAAAAGCTGAAACTGTAAAGGGGAGAGATATAAACACAACAGAATGACTAAAAGTAAGTGATTTAAAATTTTAAGTTCATTAATTGTGTGGTTCTTAAAAATTTTTTTTGTTTTTTCCCCCTATAGGAGCCAATGGCTCCTTAATGAATTTATTTTTTTTGTGAAAAAAAGTTTTGTGTGAACTACTCCTTCATAAACACTCAACAGCTTGGCAAAGTTCTCCTCCATGACCTGCGACAACACTTACTAACAATGGGTCCAGAGTAAAGAAAGATCTTGGGGTTGAGAGAGAAAATTGGTTTGAACATCTGCCTTTTTTCAAGTCCATGTCCATCAGCTCCACCCATTTGATTATTAGCACACTCAAGGCCACCCATTTCCCATCACCACAACCAGCTGATAAATCATCAAGAGGAGAGAGAATGGCAGTAATTACTCCATCCTTCTGCCAAAGTAACTCTAAACATACCAACATTATCATTATGACTATCACTGTGATCGTCATAGCAAAATTACCATCCACCACTTTCATCAGCAGGCTCACCGTGAGCCACATCAAACTGAGGCCCGTTTTTAGATGTTGTTTACTGGGTGCAGGAAAAAAAGCCGACCTATTCTTGACATTACTCCTGTTCTAATGTAAAGGCCTATTTTTCTTATGAATTAGATGAGGGTTATGAAATATGAGTCAGCTATTCCATTTTAGCAAACTGCAGCTCAGTTACAAAATCTACTAAAATATACATAAGCCTCTAAAACAGTGATTTAAAATGTTCTACACAAGCAGGAATACATAAAAAAAAAAAAAGAAAAGTGCTCTACTCAGGAGAATCAAATCACGACAAGTTTTAATACAGGAGACCCAAGAATAAACACACAATATAAGCAAGCATAAATATACATGACACAAATTCTGGGTTAAATTAAAGGGGGGGTATCACACACAGTTTCTGTCAATCTCATGTTAATCTTGAGTACCTATAGAGTAGTAGTGCATCCTTCATATCTCCAAAAAGTCTTTAGTTTAATCATATTTATAAAAGATACATACGCTGTACCGAGTATTTCCGAAAACAGCCGAGCGCCTGGAGGCGTATCCTGTAAGTGGAGCTAGAGTGACGAGCTATCACGAGAACACGCAGCTTTTGTGTAGAGATCGTCTGCAAGATATCAATGGTCAGCTAAACAACTGTATTTAAACACACAATACACCATCGCATTATCCATGGATAACTTTTGAATCACTATAATGAATATAGCGTATGAATGATGAATAATGAATTTATGAATTCACTATGTTCGTGTTGTTTACATTATATGCACTTAGGCGCCTATTGCCAACAAAACAGACATTTGCAGCAGTTTTACTCACCACCTGCGGTTCTGACTCATAACCGGGATCATTATTGCTGTGACCGCTCCATCTTTCAGTTTCAGACGATCTGTAAATCCAGCGTAGAACTGGGCCTTGTTCATGAAACCATAAGCGCCGATCCTGAGGGCTTGAGCAGCCACGGAAAAACACGAGATATTCTCCATTTTCTCCATTTTTAACCAATAAAAAAGTGATTGAAACTATCAGTTTCTATGGTTATTTTAATAACAAATATCGAGAGCGCATCAATGTAATGTGTGAGAACAAATCTCTCAGCTCCACTGAACACTGGGTTCTTTGGGAAGCAAGGTTATCTTTCCCTCTCAACCAAAAACACACTTCTTTGGTGACGTTGATTTCGTGCAGTCCTGTGACCTGTGCAGTCCGAAACCTGTGACAATTTGGAAGAGAATTTTTGGAACAGAAATACTCCGTCATACATCCAACTCATGTTTTGAAACTTTGGCCATGTTTAGCATGAGAATCCAACTCTTTAACAGTGTAAATAAGTCAGAATACATGAAATAGCATTATACCCCCCCTTTAAGATGCCCATTTTTTGGAGCAGACTTTACTTTCGGGAGTGTGCCAGTGACACCCATAAAATGCTGCCTATGGAGGAACTGACCTTGCATTTCAAAAAAAACACTGTCATGGTAAAAGGATGCAAATCAGTGCTTTGTGTGCAAAATGTTCTAAAAAGGATAAAAGGTATTGTCTGTTGGTGCAAAGTATGTAGCTGTTTTTGCCATCAAACGTTTTTGTACCCCTGAAATAATTTAGGGTATATTCTGGAGAAGGATTATGTGCAAAAAACATCATGAAAATCATGACAGCTAGATTTGTCTCACCGCTGAAAATCAGCCCACATCAATACCACTTCAATTTCAACCTCAATATGAAACAACACAATGTACAGTCAGTCAGTCAGTCATTATAATAAATCTCACCCTGAAAAGATGATCAGGATCGCACCATAAAAACTTTTTATTAAACTTCTGACTTCAGTGCACACATTCGTGAATGCAATAATTCTAAAATATAAATTTTGCTAAAATATTTTGCATCCAAAACTGGAAGCACTTCAAATCACTTCCCCATTTACAAGAATGCCATAAACTGCAGTATGAAAAGTGTATTGCAGCTGGTTGCAGCAGTATTGCCAGACTTAAAGACAGAGCCATAGTTTGTTCAGTAAAGAAAAAAAAAAAAGGTTTTAAACCATGCAGGAACAAACAGCATCTTTAGAAAGAAACAAAACAGAGATTACACAATGAAAACACTCCACTCTGTTTACAGTGCGCGCACTGGCATGAACTCTTAATACAGTGGCAAACCAGGCAAAAGGGGCAGAGTGTCAGCCAAGTAATCACTTTGCCAAGGTGTGTGTGCCAGGACACAGAGACGTCCCAGCATCCACACTGCATGCATCACTGGATGCACACAGAGACAGTACAGTGACTCCACAGCACTGGCAGGGAGAAGCAGACTGTGTGGCAGGAATTAACCAGCAAAGACCCAAACTCATGCTGGCCTTAAAGGGGACCTATTATGCCCCTTATTACAAGATCTAATTTAAGTGTTAGATATCCCCAGAATGTGTCTGTGAAGTTTCAGCTCAAAATACCCCATGGATTTTTTATTATACCATGTTTAAACTGCCTATTTTTGGGTGGGAGAAAAAATGCAGTGATTTGGTGTGTGTACCTTTAAATGCAAATGAGCTCGTGCTCCCCGCCCCCAAGCTCGCGATTCCAATACACTGAGGCATAAACAATTCAGGAGAAGCTCACACACACAGCAAATATAACTCTCAAAACAGATCATTACAAACTGTTCGTGATGCAGCATATCAGATCACAAAGGTATGGCATGTATTTTGTGGATGTTTGCTAACATTCGATTCTGAATGAGTTTGATAGCGTGCTGCATGGCTAATGTGGCTAAAGCTATTCATTGTTGGAGAGACTCAATAAGAATGGAGATGCTTTTATGAATTATACAGACCTCAAGCGTTTTTGGGTTAAAAATTAAAATAACGACATGGCTCTGGTCTCCATGAATACAGTAAGAAACAATGGTAACTTTAGCCACATTTAACAGTACATTAGCAACGTGCTAACGAAACGCATTCAGAAAGACAATTTGCAAACATCACTATATATATATATATATATAATTGGATCATGAACAGTTGGTATCGATCCATCTTTGAGAATCAACTTCTGTGCAAATCCTGTGTTTTACTGACCCTTGTGTGCAAAACAGTCTGGTGTAAAATGACTTGCACGTTCTGGGATTTGAATTTATCTGGACACATTCGCCTCATAAATATAATTACACCACTACGTCCTTTAGTGGCTCAGATGCCAGGAGTTTATGGAGACTGGTTTACTATTATAGCTGTTAACAGATCAGTGATAATGTTTACATAGCTGAGACATATCACAAGCTCAGGGATGGTCGTTCTTGAGTGCTGCTGTCCTGCAGAGTTTTGCTCCAACGCAACTCACCTTCCCTCACATAGCTTTAGAAATTTAGTAAAGACATTCAAGTGTGTTTGATCAGGGTTGTAGCTAAACTGTGCAGGACAGCTGCACTCCAGGACCAGTGTTACTGGTACACCGTTGTCGTTTGCGAAAACAAAATGGCGGCGCCGTTGGTGGAAACATACAGATTAAGGGGTGGGGTTATTATAATAATTATAATAAGATCCCCTTCCTACGTCACAAGGGGAGCAAAATCTGAACGGCTCATTTTTTCACATGCTTGCAGAGAAAGGCTTACCAAAACAAAGTTAATGGGTTGTCCTTTTTCACGTTTTCTGGGTTGGTAGATGCACCGTGGACCTGATTACAGCACTTAAACACAGAAAAAGTCTTTTCATGATATGTCCCCCTTAAAAAAGAAAGCTCTTTTTCACGTTTTATTATGCTTAAACTGTCAAATACACACAAGGTTGACAAAAACAAACAAAGTTCACCTAAACACAGTCAGTTATGTCTGTATACGTAAACAGCAGGGACAGAAATTGCATGTGTATATTAGATCTGTAGCGCATTCCCTTAAAAAAATAAAACTAATCCACTGTCCTCTGCGGCTCAGATGTCAAAGGAATAAATGAAGACATCAAACAACAAAACACCTCAATTGCTTACGAGACATTCTGCTCCCGCTTCGAGACAATGGTGGACTGTGTACAACTCGGTGTGTACACTCAGTCTATGCTAATATGGCAGTGTCCGTCAACAGTTGTGGGCAGGGCCTGTGCAAAGTGACGTCACTTTGTACAGAACCTGCAAACGGCTTGTTCTGAGACACTGCTTAAGATTTATGGGGATTAAAAAAAAAAAAAAAAGGAGTGGGTGGATTTTTATCATTATAGGGTGGTTGTGTACACACATTGCCAACACACATTTATGTTCAAACACCATGTAAAAGTGAATTTTGCATAATAGGTCCCCTTTAAATTATGACTGCAAAGCTTCTGAAAATGTGTTAACATCTACTCAATATTTCATAAAGCAGCACTGCCTGTCAAGAGTTTCCTCATGCACTGGCATTCAGTTAAGACTGTAATGAACAGAAATGATGTGGAAAACAAAGTCCTGATTTAAGACTGCAGTCTCATTGTGCTCTACTCCGAACTGAAGTACAGTTCCTCTACAACTACTCTCTCATTTGTCTCCTGTGCATGTTGTTGTTCATTAAGGTCTCTGGCGTCATTCTGTTAGCGATCTCATTAGTGGCTTCCTGCCAGTGGCAGAATGGAGCAGCTGCAGTGAGACAGCCTGTCCCTCTAACCAGAGACATCATGGACCGAGAACAAGCAGATGTGATGCCCTGTGGGCTTACCAAATCTTTGGAGCACAGTGTCTGGCGATCTCCTGACACCCGCATATACTGGGCCACCTGGGTCGATTTAGGGCACTTATTACAATAGATGAACAGAAACAATGCCGGAAAAGCTGTCGTGTTACTGCTTGAGATCAGGAATTCAGAGACAAAAGAGATACTGCAGTGAAGCTAATTACCCATGATTCATGGCAGCAGCTCTTAATTTTTGAAGACAAAGCTTCTGAATTATTACTCAGAGTGTAAGACGACAGCATTAGTGGTGAGAACAGAGATTGAGGTTACACCACCCGCAACATTTGATTTACAGACTCTCTCCACTAAATGGCTCTGTAAGAAAGATTATGGCTTTGCCAAAGCCACCAATCAAGTTTTATTGCTGAAAAAATATCGACCACTCTCCACAGTTTTGCTTGCGCACAGAAAACAGCACGAGTACTGAATTGAGTTCTCTTTCGAGTCTTCTTGCGCTTCAATCTGAATGGTTAAAAATAGCTTGAATTAGGGCTGCACGACATCGAAATTATTTCAATAATCGCAAATGTACATATCACGATGCATATCGCAACGGCATGTGATATATGAATGATTTTAATAGGCTACTACAAAACGTTGCGAAAAGTCAAAGTTTTAGGTCAACGCATATAGCAGTGAATAGACTGGGCACGCGACTGTTACTTATGTGATGTTAAAAAGAGTTATTAACCGCAAAAAGTTGCGGAAAACAACTCCTTGTGGTCTCGCACTGTCTGCTGTCTGACACACGCCCGAAGGGCGTGCACAAGCCGCCTCTCTGACAACGCATGATCCCTTCAGTTCTCTTTCGCGCCTTTTTGCACTCAAACAGTCAAATACACACAGTTATGTCAAAATGTCTGTCTTGGTGAGTATTCATGTAAACGTAGTCGGTTATGTCTCAAGTGAACGTTATCAGTTGGGAAAGAAACCGGATGCATTTCAGTAGGATCAGTGACCGTGCATTAGGTCTTAAAGGGACAAGTCTTGTGCTTAAAGGGACAAGTCTTCTGAAGACATGTGAAAGGTTTGTGTGTGGAACATTTAACTTTGTTGAAAACCTTAACTAGCTCTTTTTGATGTGTTCATATGTTCAAGTGATGTCTCATTTAAAATCAGAAATTGAAACTGAATGAAACTTTCTTTTCAAACTTAGTCAGATCAAATTTTAGGAGCCGTTCATGTAGAAAACCTGGGCCCGTATGTATAAAACATCTCAGAAATGCTCTTAAGAATAGACTTAAGTTTTGACTTAAGTGTCAAAAAATTCTTAGTAAAGAGTAGGACTTTTCTAAGAGTAGGAAACTTTTATAAAGAAGCTAAAAGCAACTTTTAGTAAAGTATAAGACTGATTCTTAAGTGCTGACTTAAGTGTTGTGAACTAAGGACTACAATGATGTCAACTCAAAATGGAGCATGAAGCAGCACAACACCAATAATTTAATGATATTATTAAAAAAATCATTGAAAGAGACACTGAAACGTTTTAATATTTTAATTTATTTTTAAAAATAGCTTTGCATTGTGCAAAATTATCACAAATTAGTATTGATGGTGTGGAATCTTTTTCTATTGATATATGTCTCCTCAATTACAATTGGAGCAATGATGTGAACACGAGTTCCATCAACGGCTCCAACAGCTCCAGGGAAGCCCACAGTCAACATAAAAGTGGCTTGCTTTTGCCACATGGTTTGATGGTCAGTTGGAAAGTCAATGAACAGACATACAGTAGTGGCCAAATGTGATGTCCAGCCTAGGAAAATTGACATCTTCAACCTTAATTCAAATATTTAAAAAAAAAAATGTTAAAAGATGTAAGCATATCGTGTAGCTTGGAGTCAATTGTTTCATGTGTGATAATGAAATGAAATTTAAAATTATTTAAAATTATTTTTGGCCAGGCTGTCATGCAAAGAAATTATGAATATATGAATATGATATATATGAATATTATGAATATACATGCAAAAACAAGAGAGAACCAATGAAATATTAAAAACTGATTATGTTGTAGTCAATGTCATATTTTTACAGAGAATGAGGTGTTTAGCGTCATTCGTACTGCATTCGACTCGCATGCCAGCAGTGTTCGGGCTGGGGTCCGAGACCGATTGGGAGCAGGGTGGTTAGTATTGGACTGTCAGTTTTGGAGGCGGAGCTATGAAGACAGAGGTGGGTTTGTTTGGGTTGACTTCAAATATCAACAGTGTTCAACAACGAATTTGAGAAATCGCATACAGCACCTTTAAATGTATTAAAATGCATTAAACATTAATTATTGTTTGAGTAATATTTATTAAATTAATTACATTTATTTAAAGTTATTACATTTCTTATTATGTCAGTTACAAAAAGAATTGACAATCAAGTTTGTATCATTTTATCAACTCCATGTCATCATATAACTCCAATACATCATATCTTCATTGGAGAGCGTGTCTCCTCTTCTTTGCTGCCATCTTGTTACTCCTAACTAGGTTAGGAGACCTCTCCAGCTATCCTAAATAATTTAGGAGCTAAGATCTAATCTTGACACTTAGGAACCTTTATGAATCATACTTATTCTTAAGTCTAGGAATAAGAGTAAAATTATGTCATTCTTAAAATTTTGACACACTGACTAAAGACTAAAATTTTACTCTGAGCGGCTTTATACATACGGGCCCAGATAAGTTCATTTGTTGTCCAAATGTACAGCTATTGGCCAAATACACTTGTAATTCAATTATAAAGGCATCCCTGGCTGTTGTGTGCATTCAGCATTACTCATTCTGCAGTCACCTGGCTATAAACAGAGCTGACAGTGTGAAAACACTTTAGCTGTGATTAGCTTTCAGCACTCTTGTCACGTTCACAAGTGCCAGGAATGCTACAATGACTAAATACAGTCTTTTATGATAGCTTTTCTCTGGTAGGGGAAGTCAATGTTTACAGGATATGAAAAGGAAAAGACGCTTCTGCAATACCTATGTGCTAGGCCTGGGCGATAAAACGATATCGATATTTATCGACGGTACGTCTTAATCGATAACGATATAAAAAATGTTCGATATAACTCTCGATATAGTTTCACTTAAATGCATTAAAATGTAAACAGACATGAAGTTCGGTTGCATGAACAACTCTCGCTCTGTCCCTGGATCACAAACAGACGCGTTACGAGTGACACGCAAACAAGTTGCTGTTCAGTTGCGCAATCGCCACGTGAGATCAGAACACAAACGCATGAAAATGAGAGCTGTACCTGCCGGCGATGAGGAGATTGTGAATAAAAAAAGACATATCAGCTCGTCAGTGTGGCAGTTTCATGGTTTCCTTACGTCTAACAGTTGATCTACTTCAAAGTTCGTTTTGTGAGAGCAGTTGTCATGTCGGTATTAACAGCTGCACAAACAGTGTTTTCAATCACACAGTATCTTTATTTCTGTGCTACAAATATTCAAATTATCACAGAAGTACTGCGATAAAAGTTTATAGTTCAGATAAAACACTAATGTCTATGTTATCAATCAAAATAGAGCAAATCAGCTTTTGAAAGAAACTTGAACGCGCTGAAAACGACGCATTTATCGATTACATTGTTTCATCACCAGGTGGCGACAAGTGACTGTTAAAAAATGTATTTGACGTTGAATCTTCTTTCAACAGATTCTTTCAAATACACTGACACATCCAGTAATGAAACAAGAATATTAATGGGCGTGTCATTGAATCATACATCCAAACAGATTTATTTTTTTAAAATAATTAATTCAAATATATTTAAAATTTTAAAATAGACTGCAGCAATTAATATTTTGTCAGAACCTCTATTAAATTACATTATTTCATTTAGTTGTCATTCAGAATTGTGATCTCGGTTTGAAACAAACAAAAAAAGTTTCTCAATTTATCCAGAATTGTGCAGCTCTAAGTTTCTTTAACACTTATTTATTTAATCTTCATATAAAATATTATAAAGATTTGTTTAAATTTTATTTTGTTTTAAAAATTATTTGTTGTTTGCATTAATTAAAAATGCATTGGTTAAATTCAAACATTTGTTTTCTGCTAAAATTTTTTCAATAATTATCGATACCGATCAATATGAAACATTATATCGTGATAATTTTTTTAGCTGTATCGCCCAGCCCTACTATGTGCAACACAATGTAACAGTAGCTCTCCCTTGGACAGTAAGCATCTACTTTCTGTATTTCCAGGATCAGGTAACTGGACCTCAGAAAACCGGCCTCTACAATTACAGTCAGGCTGAAAGACACACACAGAGAGATAGAGAGAGAGAGAGAGAGCGAGGACAAGGCAGGACAAAAGGACTGACTGTTATATAGAATTCACCCGAGTGCCAATGACAAACAAAATGGCCTCTTAAGATTACTAGAATATTATAGCCGTGGCAGTTGTAAGCTGGTTAACAATTGTATTACCTCCCAATGGATATCGAAAGGCAAGACAAACGATTCAGCTGTCATGTTTCAAATAGGAGAGAATTCTGGATGATCTGTGGATAGCGTATTCTTTATTTATAATAAAGTGTATTCTTTAGTTATAAGTGCTCCACTCTTCCACTCAAAAAAGGTTTTGACAGCCACATTTAATGAACAGGGGACTGGTTATCAACTGGTGAGGCATATTTAAAGAAACTGTATGGAAAACAAACTCCCACATGCTTTTTTATGATGCAAATTTAATATTTGCTTTTCAATTTTTTTTTTGCTCTGCCTCCTAGTGCCTGACTAACTTTATCATTAACTGTAGTTACAGCTAAAGTGTCATGGGACCCAGTCCTGAGGGGTCCCATTCCTGCAAAGCTAAAGCAATTTCCAGTTTCAGATTTGCAATCATGAGTTTAACAAAAGCAGCCATTTTTTCTATTTTCTAAATGCATGCTATTGATCTTATGGTGAATGATTCATCTATATATATGTTTCTATGTATATCTTTTTTAAAGTCAATCTCAGATTTCTCTCTTGGACTTCTCCAAACATTTAGTCTGCTTAAACTCTTTTCTGACAAATGACTACAAAATGAATGCCTTCCAAAAAAAAAAAAAAAATACCCAATTTTATTCTATACATTAATTTGTGCCTTTGTTTCCAAAAAGCTTTTTTTTACTTATGGATTACACATTAACAAATAACCATTTATTTGTCATTATTGTGTCAAAAAGGAGAAAAAAAATACATATTGGACACTTAGACATAATCTGTATTGGTCATTCTCTACATAAAGCATGTCCACTGGAGCTAAACAAAGGCCACATTTACACAAAAAACAATACGGTTGTCAGTCCTGTATTTGAGTCCTTAAAATGGTTCCGTTCGCACACAGTATGGTTAATTACGGGAGTGACGACGCATTCTTTAACCAAACTCACACCCGTAAATTTTCAGGGCTCACAACCGCATTCTCAGAAAACGGAACCGGTGGTGCACTTATAATGTTAGTATTATTTTTACATCAAAAATGGTCATAATTTAGAAATAAAAGGCAATTTTCCTACCCTGATTTCAGCCCTCTTATTTGAACGCTCTGTTTTAAGGGGCATGTCTGCTGTGAGACTTCAGTGTAAACGCCCACTGCTGTGATTGGCTAACATCTTTCCATTTGAAATAGCCAAGTATTACTCTCTCGAAAACTTTTAGCATGTTTTTACTATTACAGCTCTCAAGGTTAACTAATCATGTAAAGTGTTTATTATATTTAGATCTATGGCATTATATTTAGATCGTGGCATGAAAGGCTGCAGTGATGAGCATGTAGCCAATCACAGACATGTTGTTGAGCGCAAGAATGCAGATCTCTCATCATTGCTTGATTTCGGCACACTAACAAATGCTTTATAGCTAACAGTGCAAACACACTGTAAATAAGAGATTCATTGAATAAAATGTTTTGGTGCGAGTCCAGAACTCGGTCACTAATAAACTGTTTGATTGACAGCTCCAGCGATGCAAAGGGAGCGTTCTTTGATCGCTTTCTATTTATAATTTAATCACAGTTTAAATAACCGATTATTTTAATCCTACTAAGAGAAACAATGTGAAGTTGACCGAAGTCACTGGTTTGATTTACTGACATATAGATGAACTGTACATGAATCATTACAAATCAGAAATCACTGGTCACAGATCAGGCATTAGAATTAACATGGTTATTCACATGTTGTCAACTGATTTACCAAAGAATCCACAGTGAAATGTACCACATAAAATAAGTAATGCTCAACTGAGACATTCACATTGTTGAAAATAAAAAAAAACAACAAAAAAAACACATTCCTATCATCAGGATCCTTTGGAAGGTGTTATTTTTTACTCCAGTGAGTGATCCTGTGCTCTTCTCTCTTCCTCATCTCACTAACGCCAGTGGGCGGGGCCAAAGTTGCAATGGTGGTATTGATTTTCTTCTGCAGTGGTGGTCTTTCACCTATCTATTATCTGATGACGGAAATGCATACGGAGAGCATCAGCTTTCCTTTCTGCTCTGACAGCCACAAGACAGGCTGAACACTGTGAGTGCATGTTAGAAATCAGGAATATTTTTGTGCTTGGGTCTTCAGCCGAAAAAGTTTAAATCCCGTCTTACTAGTGCACTCCATAATGTTTATGCATTAGGTCAGTAGGTGGTCTTTTGTGGCTATTTGAACACATCTGACCACATGAGCGTCTACGCTACGAAAGCAGTCCGTTCTAATGCGTTTTCGACTACCTCTGGAAGTGATCAAAAGTAGACAAGCTCAAAACGTTTTACACCTGTATTTAGCATCGTCCACTTGATCCGATCGACCAAAACACATCTTAAAACCAGGTGGAAAAAGGGCCTGAAGGTTATTTAGATCCAGTCACTATTCTCCACTGGAGCAGCTCCCATCAGTTTTGTGTCATGCGCGAGTTGCTGCAAAAGACGTGAGATGCGAGTGTAACGGTTAAAAGTTTCCGGCTAGTGCATGTTTACATTGAAGCTGATGTCGGTTAATGAAGATTTGATGGATGAACTCGCAGATCAATTGGACACCGTTGTGTCAAAAGTGATAAGACTTTTCAGTTTTATGGACGTCGCCATCTTTGATATAACTTTGGTCACTGTCGCTATGGTTAGTAGTAAGAGAATACGGGCTTGACTCCCATTGCACTTTCATACAGACAGTGTTCGAGACGCTACTGTAAGTTGCTGTGTGAACGGGACATTTCAAGACTCACACCTGTAAGTAAATGCGGTTGTCAATCCCAAAAACTGACAGTGTGAACGTAGCCTAAGTGTGGTGTAGCATGTCAATATTAACTGTTAACAACACAAAGTTACTGTTATTGCAAGGCGTTCAGTGATGGGGATCTCATTTACCCTAATGATGCGAGAGAAGAGACTCATCTGCTTCAAGCTGTGCCACCTAGTCAGACATTCCCAGATCAAACAAACGGGGCTTAGTGACGCTCACTCGTGTCTGAAACGATATGCTGCTACAGACAGATCCTGATCCACAAGGCCTGTCGTGCCAGCTGGTTTGAGTTGTTAACTCTGAGTATGTCTGTACAAAAGGATTATGAAGTCAATTAAAAGACTAAAACAAATGAAAACGCAGCTCATTAGACAAAGCGTGTAGCAGCATTCTGATGGCAGGCTTGAGTGCCAAAACAATGAAATCAGGGTTTTTTTTCCCCCTCTCTATAAAAACATAGCCTAATAATCCAATTAGGATTATGAAAGAAAACTCCAGCAAATACTTCAACTTCTAGCTGGATTGCGATCTGACAGCTGCTTTTTTTTTTTCTGGAAAGTGATCAGATTGGTGCCGACAGATAAACAACAGCTCTGCCCGAGAGGAACCTCAGTTCCACCAGTCTACCTCTCCAGGAATCCAGGGGAGGCCATGAGCTCCGTCCTCCCATGGGGGACGCCACCAGAAATAGAAGCAGGCGTGGAAATTAAGGAACCAGAAAAAACACACAATAGCTGTCATCCAGGGAGGTTGTTGGTATAGCAATTGGAGGAGGGCAAACAGAGTAACCCAATCAATAGAACAACAGTGAAAACAAGTGCGATCTGTCCAGCAATGTGCTTGGTATATACATATAGATATCCCTTCCTGCTGTGCTATCTATATAATAAAAACAATAACATTCAAACAGTGGGAGAAACTATGGCTCCAATAATAAACAAAACAAGATCCAAAGATTCTCAGCAAAAAGGCCTACTTAAAGCTCCCTGCAGTTTTTCATCAAAATAAAAGTTAGATGGTTTAACATTTGGAAATCAATTAAGACAAATAAGATGATAAAATGTTGTAATGTAAAATAAAATCATCATAACAATAAAAATAATAACTATTATTTAGGGGTGCCCCTGAATAGTCGACGATTCGAGGCTTCAATAGGAGGAGCCTGATTCGACTACCAATCTCACAGTCAAATCTTTGCAGAGGTGTTATGAGACGAGATATGGGGGTGCTCAATATCTGATTTCACATAGACCTGCGGTTTTCTCCCAATAAGTTAATATAAAGCCTATTATGATAATGCTATAAATAAAAAATGTGAAAAGAAAGAATCTGTTAATAAATATTTTTAATGTGCGTGAATAAATCCACCACCCCTGTGACAGATTTAAGTTTCACTTTCCATGATCCGTGACCGACAGAAGAGCATCTTGGCGGCAGGGATTAAATCTTTAACAATGTCTGGGATAAGAAAATCTTAAGTGTAGAATTGGATACACTTTGAAATGGTAAAAGATGATCCAAAAAAAAAAAAAAGGAAGATGAAACAGCTCATGTCCTACCACACAACAACAACAAACACTGCGGCGCACTTCTGCCGGCCAACATAAACAAGTTGACTAATGTTAGCTGACTAGCGCGCTATTTGAAAAGACTCAAACAGACACAGGCAGATCGTGTGAAAGACTGGATTTTTTTTTTTCTTTTTTTTTTCGATCAGGTAGGGGAAAAGTGATTTCAAAACATTTCAGCCGGTTTTAACTTGATTTTTGGATGCTGTGAATGTTTAGCTAAAAAGACTGCCACTCCAGTTTAGCGTTTATTGTCTCTGCAGTTAAAAAGACAAAGTTGACAAAGTTGTTCTGGCTATACTTTCGTTATTTTAATAATTTCTTTAATTTTAATTTATTTATTGATCACTCTGGGTTATCTAATTTAACTATTTGTGGCTTGTGTTTTGAATATATGTTCCCCTGCACTTTAGGCATTTTGCACTTGTGACTTGATTATGACCATTTCATTTTTTATTATTATTTTTATTTATTAGAACGGTATATTCTGTTCTAATTAAATTCTGTAAATGAATTTTTTATTGTTTTTCGGTGCATCGATGTTGCGCTGTAGAGTTAAAGCTAGCTAGCACAGGCAATTTAGCTGATTTAATTTGATTTGCCGACATGTGAAATGCATAGGCCTACCTATCTGCAGTGTGGCCTTTCTGCAGTTATTTATATAGGCCTATATATTTTTAGGTTTATTAATCCAAAATGTTTTTATTCATTTTCTTCTATATCTTTGTGTGGTGTTCTGTAGTGGCTGTGAGTGTTTATCCACATTGCCTTTCATTTCAGTTTAAAAAAAGATAAAAAGTCATTGTCAGTTTCGTCTATCACTTGACAGGCAGTTTGGTCGTTTTATTATAAAGTTGTTTCTCTGTGCCGTGTGTGAGAGAAAATAAAAAGTTGTCTTAAGGCCCGGGTATAGGCCTTACTTCATTTTCCGCGTCCTGCTCCATCTCGTGCACAATTGAGCGCGCGAGCCTTTCAAAGTAGCCTATACTCCTTTGGCCTTGAGCGCGGAAAGAGGTCTATAAAAAGAGACCCTTTACAGTTTTGAATGATGTACACCGATACACTACCAACAACAACAAAACTTTTGTTGTTCTTTTGTAAAATAAAGAAAACAAACAAGATGCACTTTCTGCCATCTCAAACTCTGTGACCAACTTTCTGGAGCGCGTCAACTCAGCGTATACCTGCCTCACAGAAATGAGAAATAATGCATGTTTATAGAAAACTTGAAATGTCTATACTTTTAAATGAACAATTCAAAAAACAAATAAATATTCTTTTATGTAATCCATATGAAATAATTAAATTAATATCATAAACGTGTGACTAGCCTGTAGCCATGTTAGTAAAAGATCTCCACTGCAGGAGTGAAATTAGGCAGATAAAACAAGTCCTCCTGAGAAGCATCCTCATGGGGACACAGACATGGGCAGGCTCTTTAAAACACATCCTTGAAGGCACCATCCAGGTGTGCTGGTATGCGGTATCAGCATGCATGCCAAATGCTTCTCCTGTGGCACCTGAAATAACAGCTCACACTGATTTGGTAAATGAAGGGTTCACAGTGATGGAATGCATCTATTTGAGAAACCCAGTCACCTATTTCATGAGACAGACTGTGAAAAGTGTGGCAGACGGATTGGTATAACTTACATTGAATACATAAGCTATATCAAACATGTTGTTTTTTCTTTTCATTACAAATTATTGCAGAGGACCCCAAAGCTCAAAGTGGTTCTTTGTTAAGTGGTTCCTTAACACTTTCACTTTAATTTTGTCATACAATGCAGCATCACCTCTTTTCTCTCAGTGTCTGAAACGGCTCGATCAAGGATTCAGTCTCTTTTCCAAGAGCATACTTTGCTCTGATTGGTCAGATGGCCCAGTCTGTTGTGACTGGTCTACTCTGCTCTGATTGGTCAGATGGCTCAGTCTGTTGATGGTGAGGAAATTTTCCTACCGGTTAATCGACGTGTGACAACACCAGTAACACCGGTTTCACTGGGATGGGGGGGAGGGGGTGTTCCCTCTTTTGCACCTTGCTATTTCGAGTAAGATGCACAAGGCCGCACGGGCATTCATAACGGTGCAGAGCAAGTTGAGCTTCAATAGGAATGAACTGAAAACACTCGGCATACATAACGGTGCACGTCTACTGGCGCGGAACGTTTTCAGTTCATTCCTATTTCAAATTAGTGCCAATTCAGGGGAGGCAATTGATTGAATGGTGGGTTCGTTATTATTCTTAATGAAAAATACAACAACTAGAAAAACAAAACTAATCCAAAATACTGCAAAAATCCAAAAATCTTCCGCCATCGTCTTGTCAGTCAGTTCGCCTCACTCTCGTGATAAATGAAATCTGACTCCTGCCGCTGGTCTGTGCTGCGACTCTCGTTCGGCTCATGCTGCATTGAGCAGACACGTTCAGTTTTTAATTGTAGTGTCTGTTTTCTAACTGAACTAAATGATTTTCATTACTATAAAAAAAATCAAAACGACAGTGATTGGCCTACTCTTCTCTGATTGGTCAGATGGCTCAGTCTGTTGTAATTGTTTTACTCTGCTCTGAGTATGAGGTCTCTGTGGAACAAAAGTGGGCGTTTCTGTATTTGTGGGTGTTTTCAAACTGGTGGGTTTTTATATATCATGCAATGAAAATGATCCCCTTTACCCGACCCCACCCCTAAACCCTACCCATACTCTGACGTGGGCAAATCAGGTAACACTCTCAAAAACGCCCCTCTGTTTATGGCCTCGCCCATCAATCATTAAAGGGATAGTTCACCCAAAAATGAAAATTTGATGTTTATCTGCTTACCCCCAGGGCATCCAAGATGTAGGTGACTTTGTTTCCTCAGTAGAACACAAATGATGATTTTTAAATCCAACCGTTGCAATCTGTCAGTCGTATAATGCTTGTCAATGGTAACTCCATCTATAAGAGTCAAAAAAAACATGCACAGACAAATCCAAATTAAACCCTGCGGTCCGTGAACCGAACAGTATTTATATCATTTGTCACCTCTAAAACACCACTATGTCCAACTGCCTTGCGCATCCGGTTGGTGAGGTCTGAAAACGCGTTCTGATGACGGAAGTGATGTCTCGCGCTTATACTTCAATGAGTGCGAGACATCACTTCCGTTGTCAGAGCGCGTTCAGACCTCACTAACCGGATGCGCAGGGCAGTTGGACATAGTGGTGTTTTAGAGGTAAAAAAATATATAAATACTGTTCGGTTTCTCGCACAAACCGATAGTTTTGTGTCTTAGGACATCAATGTGTCGTCACGAGCCGCAGGGTTTAATTTGGATTTGTCTGTGCATGTTTTTTTGACTCTTATAAATGGAGTTACCATTGACAAGCATTATACGACTGACAGATCGCAACGGTTGGAGTTAAAAATCATCATTTGTGTTCTACTGAAGAAACAAAGTCACCTACATCTTGGATGCCCTGGGGGTAAGCAGATAAACATCAAATTTTCATTTTTGGGTGAACTATCCCTTTAATGTCCTGCAGAGACCTGTGCTTGTCTGCTCTGATCGGTCAGATGGCCCAGTTTATTGTGACTGGTCTACTCTGCTCTGATTGGTCAGATGGCTAATTGTTCTACTGCTTACAGCAAGTGTTGGAAATGAATGTAAGTTGAAAATGTAATTTGGGGGTCTATGTCCCAAAAATGGGACATAAGAGGTTAAATATATCATATAACTGCTATCTATAGCTAGTACCCTTCTGTTGGCAAAAGAATGGCTCGGCCACACGGCCTATAGATAAAAAAAAAAAAAAAAAAAAAAAAAAAAAAAAATATATATAGATATATATATATATATATATATATATATATATATATTAATATATATAATTTTTTTTTTTTTTTTTTTTGGCCCACTTGTTAGTGAACAGCCCTGCACTAGAGCATCTGGACTCATGGCACTAAATCAGATGGCTTTGCTGTTGCTGTGTTCTTTCTCTTGCAGTATTTTGGGTAACTGGGTTAGCAGCCCTTTTATAAAACACAGGCAGAGATGCCCCACGATCATCTACTGCAATACAATGTGTACCAATTTACAACTGACGGTTGTATTAAGTTGTATTAAGGACACATTTGATTTGAGACAGACAGACTATTATAGGATGACAGACTCCAGCAACAACGATAACGGAGTTTCGACTCCATTTTTTTTTACACCCTCTGCTTCTAAAACATATTTTTTTCATCAACAAACACATAAATATCGTACAGTCTCCCTCCATGAAGAGACTAAAGTCCAAACGGCTTTGATCCTGGATCATGGAAGTGCTCGGTAGAAGTTTAGCACTCTGAACTGTTGAGTTTAACACGTTCAAACAAACAAAACAAAACAAAACACTAAATACAAAGATCACTCAAATCATGCATCAAAGGCACCCGATTTCATCGGATAGTCTGATTTTACGACAAATACGTACTTAGTAGATATGACAGGACTAGCTGGTGTCAGTTATCAGTCTTCTACACATCCAGGCTACAAGCAGTAACGTGGAAAGAGGCTACAATGATACAGTTACCTTCCACCATATCTATTATTGACAAATAGCTCTATTTTTAAGTATTATAGACCGAGCTTCCGTCAGTAAAGCCGTTATGTCTCATTCTTTCGTTGTCTCGCGCTAGCCTGCTGTTAGCTCGCGTGCAACACACACCGCTCGCGCAAGAACTGACCAAATCAGTGACTTTATGATAACCATTCCTGCCAGGACTTAAAAAATTAAAAGATATCACTGCTCACCGTTCACGAAGATCAAAATGTGCTGGATAGGAACTGAACACGTCCAGGGTGAAATGTGCAGCGTGTTGTAGTCACTGGAGTGCCTGAGAGTGAGGCGGTGATCTAGTTGCTTCTTCGCGCTGACGGAGGAGGAGCTCACGAGAGCTGACAAACACTAAAGACAAACACTAAAGTCAAACACGCGCAGCCTCTGGACAGGTGTCGTTATAAGTTAAAACAAACGAAGTTCACATGTAACTTTTATATACATACATACATACATACATACATATATATATATATATATATATACATATATATATATATATATATATATATATATATAATAGCGTCTTGTTAAAACATTAAAGACAAAATATTCTACCACACAGCAGTAATTATGATAAACTTCCAACATAATAAAGGCCTGGGGCCTGTACCATGAAGCCGGATTAGCTGGCTAGCCAGTTAAGTTTCAGATTAGTTTGCACCAATCCTGGGTTTTAGGTACCATGAAAGTGACTTGGCTTTTAGCGGTGTTAATCACCATAGTAACTTACAGCTACCTGCTCCGGGGCAGGTTATGTTCTGGGTAAGAGATCTCAAACCGAAATTGGACCAATCAGATGTGAGCAAAGCGACACTGACACATCCAACGCAATAAAGTCCCTCCCCCAGTTCCTCTTCCTCCAAATTAAAGGTCACTATATAGTAAAAACAAATATTTAATGATGAAATTGTCTTGATTTAATGATTTATAGAATTATTTTATGATTTATATATGATTTATAGAATTATTATATGATCTATATTATTATTAATCCATTTCGCACAAGCAATTTTAGTTTAACAGTTATTAAGCATTTATTTTAAATAAATATTAATATATACAGATCATATGTAAGCTGTAGAATCAACAGATAACTCTTTAAAAATGACTACATAACCTTATATGTTTGAGTCTCTATTGCTATATATAATCAACTAAACACCTGACAATTTTCACTTGCTCTGATAGAGCAAGATAATTTCTTTTATTTGTTCTTTTTTCATGGACAAGTTTCTTCTTTAGTGTAAATGCGTTTAAATTCTTCATTTTCTTCAGCAAAAGAGTTTTTAATCGCGTTGACTCTCGCGAGAAGTAAATCACAGTTTCTTTCTGTTGCAAGCCATGTGATTGGCTGTTTGCCACTGATGTCACGCATTCATGTGCACACGCTCCACAAACTCAGGATCAAACCCTGAGTTGACAGAGAAAGCTGATGATCAGCATCATGGTACCAACAAAGCCGGATTGGAGTGGTTTGGTTTTGTCAACTTGAAACTAATCCTATAACCCCGAGTTTGTTCAACTACCATCATGGTACAGGCCCCTGGTTTCACAGACAGGTCTTAGATTAAACCAGGATTAGGCCTTAGTGAAATTAAGACATTTAAGTAACTTTTTAAAATATGCCTTAGAAAAAAAATATTACTAGTGTGGATCTTGAGAAAAAAAACAAACAAAACAAACAAACAAACAAAAAAAACAACAAAAAAAACAATGGCACTGACATATTTCAACATATGTCAGTGCAAGTTGCTTTTAGTTAAGACAGTTCAAACATGCTTTTTTGTCTGGGACTAGGTTTAAGCCTTGTCTGTGAAACTGGGAAAAAAGTTATATTTAAGTAATCGACCAATTGAAGTGCAAAAACATTATGAATTAAATGTAATTATTTAAATATATACCAGAATATTTAACATTGGCTAGATGTTATTAAATTTAACCATACATTTCTTTATCTATAGAATAATAAAAAAAAGCTTGATTTGTAACAATTATGTAGATTTAGGGTTTAAAATAATTAACGTTCACTTAAACATCAAGTTTACATTATTTATAAGTGCTAATTATAATTCTGTTAGTCCACTACCTTGCAATAAAACAACATTTAAGAAATATAACCACAATCTTCCAAGAATTTCAAGCACAGTGAAAACAAACAACTTTTTAAGTTTAAATGTTTGCATTTATTTTCTGGCATTTTGATTATGTGTCAATATTTCTCAGAACTTATAGATTCCCAGGGGACCCCAATGCAAAAAGATGCGAACAATGGAAAAATTAAACGTACAAAAAAAAGAGACTGCAATACTTAATTTCCAGTGACTGGAAAGCAACAGGGCAGCTATAAAAATACAATAGACAATACTGAGGAACAGTCAATGGACTGCTCACTAGCTGTACAGAGAAAGTTATGAACAAAAAACAAAACACAAACCCTTCAAATACCCGTCGGCAGGATTTTATAAATTCACAGATTTATAACAAATGTAGTTTGCGTATTTGAGGGTGAATGACACTCGAATTGGCCTGAAATAAGATATCAGGCAATTTTTTTTTTTTTTTAAACAGTAATAGTCTAGAGGGGATTAAAAAAAAAACAAACAAAAAAAAAACTAACATCAAAGGGCGAGAACACTAAAAAGACCCCAGCTTTTCTCTCGTTCTCTCTCTCTGACCATACAATACTCAAGACTTGCACTGTATAAAAGAAAACCAATGGACAGAAGTAAAAAGGTGGCAGAATCAATAACTTAAAATTCACAATTACAATAACTTAAAGGCATCTAATGTCTTAATCAAAAAACAATCTTGTAGACTTGAAAGCAACAGAGAAAAAATAACTAAACAAACAGTTCAGAATCATTGGGGGAAAAAAGAAATACAAAGAAAGAAAAATATGCATACAAAAATTCAATATGCAAGAGAACATCATTCTGTGCTTGTTTAATGTACCAGTGGAAACCAAGCCCACTGTTTTGAAATGCAAGCAACATCAATTGTGTCAAAAATGAGAAGGTTATAGGCAGAAAGCCCACAACTACAGTATTCACAACAGATCAAAGATTACAGAAAGTCTTTACTGTAGATACAACAGTTTAGATCAGAAAAAAAAAAAAAAAAAAAACATGAATAAGCAATTGGTTGGGTTATTTACAAGATTACTTGACTTTTAAGTACAAATATAGAAGTAAAATGCAAGTATTTTCAGATTAAAATATATTTTCATATTGTTATAGTCATATTTAACATTTTTCTTTAACTACAGCAAAATACCATTCGAGTCCTTAAGCTCTTTACCCAGAGTAAAGATGTGCCGAAGAAGTCCAAAATGACCACGTATGAATTAACACAAAATGATTATTTAGCATGTCAAGGATACAGAGAAAATTACATAATAACAATATATAAAAAAAAAAAAAACCTATGACAGACACAGCTAAGTGCTACAATGAAGCATTAAATTCCACAAATACAAAAAATAAAACAGAATAAACAAAAACTGTTATTTGCATCAGATATCGTTAGCCTCGATTTTCATCAGTCTTTTCTAACCGGTAACTACTGTTAAACTGCTGACCACACCAGTCACTCCAACATGCATGTGCCACAGAAACTGTCACATTAATATTAGCTTGATTAATTTAGGGGTTTTCTCTCAAAAACCAGGCACACGTAATCATTTAAGCAGTTTCTTGCCAGACTTTAAGGGACTCCATTGTGCATTTAATTTAGTTTTAGCCGTTTGTATGTTCTCTGGCGCCCTCAAGAGGATGAGGAGCAGAGTGCGATCTGCTGGACTGTTCCCAGGTCAGTCAGGAGTTGTCTGATGCGATGTTTCAGCTGAGGGAGGCGCGCCAGCGGATCCGGAGGTTCCAGCTCACCTGTGTAGTCTAGCCAACTCTCCAGCACTGCATAGTGATTTCAACATGTTAATAAGAACAAAGTAACAACTACATCTGAAATTATATTTATTGTTTAAATATTTAAAAAAAAAAATTCATTTTTTTTATATTTTAAAGAGTCTCACCGTCTAGTTCTCTTTCAATAAGGTCCATTCTGTGTGTCACTTCATCCTGCACTGCTTCAATGTGCTCCAGCAGGTTCAGTTGCCACTGCTGGTGCAGCACAAGATCAGGATCAGGCTTTGGGTCAGGGGTCACAGGATCAGGCTCCTCTTCCTTGATTTCCACCACACAACTCTTTTCCTGCTCAGCGGAAACCAGTCGTTTCATACGGCACTCCAGCTCCTGAAAACAGAAACTAATGAGTCGCAACTTTGGTGTGTACTGGTACTCTCGCATTATTAGTAATATGAAATCGATGAGAAGTTTGTTCATCCTAGCATTCCAAATCTATTTTAGCAAAACTAATTAGTTTACGGTTTATGCACAGCAAAACAAAATGCATGAAATCCAGTGATCTTCTAGTGTGTGCAATTGTGAGACATGCTGTGACTATTTGCAGATACTACAACAGAATTTGAACTGGTTTGGCAACAGATCTCAAATTGGTTTGAAAACAAATGTACCATGTGCTAGGGCTGTGCGATATGACGATATATATCGTTACCACAAAATAAAATGTCTATCGTTAGAGATTTTGCTATATCGTATATATCGTAGTATGTAAATATATTGCACTGTTGACACTTCAGAGTGATGAAATGCATGAATGAGAATATAAAGAGCGGGACGTGCTTGATATTAAAAGAGTTATAAGCGCAATATATCCTGAAAAGGAACTCGGTGCAGCACTTGTGCTGACTGGCACACTGTTAAAGTGCGTGCATGAAACCTGCCTCTCTCAGAAGGCGATCGCGAATTAGAGACAAGCTCGATGTTAAAGCACAATAAGTAGGGGTGGGCGATACAGCCGGTTGAAATTTGTCAACTGGTAGAGATTTTGGACGCGTGAGGTTGCTATGCTGCGCGGTCATGAAAGATTATAATTTGCATGAGTTTTTAAGCATTGCGGTTTAAAAACAAGTGGTTTTAAACCATTTAAGTGCAATTAGCAGCGAAGGACAACTCATTTCAGCACATGCACGCGCTGTCTGAGAGACACGCGACATGAAGCCACTGCTCATAGAGCGCGCGAAGACTGAACGGAGTGCTTTTTGACGCCTAATTGGGCTTGAACGGTTAAATACACATACCTGTGTGCCAAAGTGACCACATATTTGCAAGTAAACAGAGCCATTTATGTCTTAAGTGAAGGTACAATTGAGAAAGACACAACATGAGTTAATGGATCGGTGCAGTCAGTCTTAAAGGGACAGCATCCAAATTTACCTGCTGTCATTATTAATGCTAATCAAACAACCAAAAAAGAGAAAATCTCTCACTGCTTGCTTTTGTAACTTTAATAAGAATAAATGTATATTTAATTTACACAGTAAAGGCTGCATTGTTTTTTTATACCTTTGATTACTTTATACGTTTTCAATGCTTGAAGTTTTTTCATGTAGGTCTATTTCGTCTGTCTTTGTTCTATTGTTTTTTGTTTTCTTTGCTCTTTCCTTATCACAGTTTATTTGTCTTCAGTAAGCTTGAGAGTTTTTTAGGCTAGTATTAATTTTTTTAAATTATATTGAAATTGATGATAATTATGAAATTTCAATGATATGGAAAATGTTTATCATAAAAATCTTATTTAAAGCAAAAATAACTATATCGTGATATATATCATTATCATGATATAAAATGACTCATATCATGATATAAGATTTTGGTCATATCGCCCAGCCCTACTGTGTGCCTGAATTCTTGTGCTGCTATGTGCACACATTTTTCTGTGAACAACTTTCAGGATCGTAGCTACAATCAGCAGGAAAATGATCTTGTAATTGACGCACCTAATCTGTGATAAGTTGTGTCCAATGTGCACTAACAAACAAAGAAAATACAAAGTCTTCAAATGTGCACTGGCGACAAGCTTTTGTCTTGTAGTGTGCACTTGGCCAAAAAGGTAACAAGTTTCATGTAACTTACCTTACTAAAAGAGCGGTCAGCCAGCTGAAGCTTGTGCTGGTCGTGGTCCAGTGGCATGCTGTACCTCTGCTCGGCCATCTCTAGTAGGTCCTCAGTGCTCCTAAGACTGTCCTCCAGCTCAGAACCGCCCCGTGTCTCTACCACAAGTCTTCTCTCCACCGCTGGGTAGTACGTACGGGGCTTCTGGTAGCAGTGCTCGCTGCTAATGTAAGAGTCCTGGAAAGAGCAATGCGTCTCCACGGGTGACGGGACTTCGCTTTTCAATGTCTCAAATTCGTTCACTCCCATTTCAGGGGGTGAGGGGGGGAAGGGAGTAGCTATGCCAGAATCACCTGCCGCCTTCCTCCGTAGGCCGTCTACAGGTTTCCAGGGCTGCCTCCAGAGCTTCAGGTCTGGATGGGCTTGTGCCCTAAAAAAGGGGGCAGCTTTGATTTATAACTAAAACTTTCACTGGAACTTTCACAAATTTACTTAGTAGTTGTCACATTAAAAGCAATAGAGAAAAGAAATTACTTACTGTAGGATGCTCATCTTGAGCTGCAGGCCATTCAGGACCTCAAACACACGGTGGACATCCCCTAGAAGCTGATGGGCGGCTGTCACTTTCTTACTGTTCTGGTGGGAATAGTTCTCCTCCAGGAAAGACAAGCCATACATGTGACCACTGCTCAGCCAGTCTTTATCATACCAGTACCTTTGACTCTGCCTCTGGGCTGCATACAGACAACAGCACATTTAAACGTTAACAAAAAGCCAGAAAACAAAATGTATTGATGTGGTTGTTGTATTTTGATTGTAATTCTTGTCTTGTTTTTTAACACACACAGTCCAGATAGACGAATTTGAAAAATGAAAAGTTAATATATACTAAACTGAGATGGTTTTGGGGAAGTTAAAGTCTCTCACCTGGTGGGTCTCTGCAGATGTAGCAGCTGTAGCTGTCTGGCACACTGTCCTCATACAGACCCATACACGTCCCATGCTGCCAGCACAAACACTCATCACACTGCAGAGAGCAATGGAAACATCCTTCAGTTTCTCAGACAATTACTGAACATGTATACGAATGTTTAAAAATCCTAAAATGTCACCAAATCAAATAATTCATAATACAATTCAAGTAATTGTGCCAGTGCTTAATTGGTTTAAATTCCTTGCTCTGATTTTTTTTCATACTATATCTGAAAGTATGCCAGATATACTCGTATATTATATTTTAAAGCTAATTTTTTAATAAATATATCATAATTTTGCATATAATTTATATTTGTAACAAATACATAATCAACTATAAATAAATGATTTATTATGATCAGGGTTTTTCCCGGCATTGAAAATATTGTGGTGGCCGCCAAAATGAATCTTTGTCCTATCTGTGAAGAGCATCAAAGGTTTCTATTTACAACGTGTTTCTGGTGTGTTGAGCTTTGTAGCCAATCACAGACATATCTGTTGAGTGCGTGAACGCAATGGCCAATCAGATGTGTTTAAGTTAGTCAGAATCCACTTAACAACACAGAGTTTGTTCAGCATGAGTTCTGCATGCTCACAAATCTTTTCATTAGAACCAACAAAGTATAAATATGATGTCAATGAGAAATTACACAGCATAGACAGCTTCATTAATTATAATGGGAGTTTTCGCAAGAGCGTAGCTTTGTGTACCACATGTTAAACTGCAAGTAATTGACAGCTTTAATGATTGTAATGACAGCGATCTTTGCTCGCCTTCTATATATAATATATATTTTTCATGCTGCTAACTACAAATTGCAAAGTTTCTTGGATCAATCACATTTAAATATGCGACTGAATCTGATTGACAGTGATAACCATAGTGATGGACGCAACAAAACAATCTGATACTGTATGTCAAATGATCTGTGCATTAAAGTCCCCCTGTGGTGAAAATCAAGTTTTAATGTTGTTTATATGTCTATGTGGTGTTTTTAATATGCTTTAAGACAAGTCATGTGCAAATTCATATGCCAACACCATTGCTGAGTATTTTCTCCTTAAAACTGCAGTTAAAAAAAAAAAAAAAAAGACAGTCTTAAACCCCTGAAATCGCTGGTGTCTGTGACGTCACAAACTACCTTGTAACCAATCACGTCAAAGTGCCGGTGGGCTTTAGCATATCATTAACAGCGAACTAGCAGGGGAGTCTCGAGAGAAGCCAGGTTATCCACGTGTATTTTTACTGTTGGTATGAAAAAGCATATTATTATTTAGCAATATGGCGGGTGTATGATGTACATTACGACGTTGACTAATCATATTAATTATCATTATGTGTCCGATGTTGTAAAGAGCGATACCATTGTGCAGCGTTTACCTCAGTAAGTTGACCAAGTGGATCTCTGAGCTGGTGTAAGCGAGTGGAGGTGGGGCTAATTTGCATATTCATTGATCCACATATATTAAATAAGGCAAGGGTGTAGAGTTACATTCAAGCTATTTTAAGTCATGAAGAACATTTTTTTTTTCCACAGGAAAAACATTTAAATATGTAATTTTGGTGATCAAAGATGAGTTTTAAGGGATAAAATTATTGACTACAGGGGGACTTTAAGTCTTGGAGTGTAAATGCAAAATAAATAAAAATAATAGACCACTTTTTCTATGTAATGTGTAATATCTTTGTTGTTAATTTTATTAATAACTGTGGGAGAAATGTGGGAGAAATTCTTAAAAAAGAAGAAAGTCAGAGGCTTGTCTGGTACAGTTTCAGAGGGTGGTAGTTCACCTGTATCATGAAGTCGTTCTCCTCCTGCACTTCACAAATACAGCGTACAATCTCAGAGCCGTGAGAAACCGTTTCCACACCCTGCTCTGAGAGGGGCATGTTCAGATCCAGCTCAGCATCAGACTCGTCCTCACTCCATACAGGACTGTCTGAAGACAAATCACTGCTGCTGTCTTCACCTGGTGGAAACAAGAAGGACCACACATTTAAGCAAAAGATTTTATCTCCATTTTTATAATACAGTCATCCATGCAAGGTAATCAGCTACTCTAATCACACATGCACACGCACGTAAAATACAAGTCTATAGAGATAAATCTACAGAGCGGCAGTGACTAAACAACTGATAAAACGAAGACACTGGACAGCTAGTCAGGACACTGAAAGACAACAAGGCAGGAGAAGAACACAAAGCAGGCAGCTGTGAGTTCGGAGGACCTGCGTTCTCTGGTACCCACCCTGGCTGAGCATCTTTTCGGGGCAGATTCCAGTGTAGGATCGGTGTGTGAGGGAGAGGGGCAATTTGTGGGCCGAATTCAGATTGCAGGGGAAAGGCTTTAGGCCAATGCTCTCCTCAGTGCTGTAACAGTCTGTCAGAGGAGGAAGAGCAGACGCCACACAGGGTTAAACACAGACCGAGCAGTTCCTCACCGACGAGGCGGCTTGTAGATCTGATTCAGTGAGTTCTTGAAGCTGTCAAGAGGGACTGGCAACTGAAACGTTCATTTTGTGGGTGGCTGTGCACTTTCAGAGTCTATTAATAACTCAAGACGAATGAAAGCGCATTCCAAGCGCAGATACAAAATGATTGAGAATTTCCGTATTCAAAATGTAGTAATAAGTGAATTAAGTTAATAATGGATAAAATGAGTGTCCATTTCATTAAAAAGACAATGTATATTATCTTACATTTACTTTGAGTGGCACATGGGAGAGGGAGCGGCTCTTAAAACTGCAATAAAATGTTTAACTTAAATGACAAATGGACAGAAAAGCTTTTGAAAAAACAACTAAGAAAAGCAACTGGCAAATATTTGTTAAAATGCTATTTAAAATTATTAATTTATCATTTTATTTAACTACGTTTTAAAACATTAATTAATTAAACATTTTTAAATATGTCTTAATGTGTCCATTTAAAAAAGGATTTATTTCCATTTTTATTTTTTTTTTAATTATTAAAATTGAAGTAATTATAAAATTAAAATGCAAAAGATAGCCTTTTAAGGCTTTATAAGTTTATTATGAACAGGCAATTTATGATGCAGAAGGTTTTTCTACCTTATATGAGGCATTTAAAAAAAGCATGTGTGTCTTTATCTTGCGTACAAAAGGAGAGCCCTGTTTATCAAATATCTCAAGCTATGTGAATTTGCTGAGAACGTCACCAACTGAGAATCAAACATGGAAGAAACACTAAATTTAATGACTCTGCATCAATCTAACGTTAAAGGAATATATTTTATAAAATAACAATTTAAAAAAGCTGCATGATTTTCACATTTTAAATATATAACTTTGTATAGATTATGTATAGTTTATTATGCATTCAAAACAGAAACCCTAGAACGTGACATTATATCCTGTTGCTTAAATATATAGCGGGGTCCAAAATAATTTTACATTCTTAGTTTAATGTGACTGCCCATTTAGAGAAAAGTTGTAGCTACAGCAGACAAACAGAGGGGACAGCAGAGAGCAAAAGAAAGAGCCACCGCTGCACTAAAACTGCCATCTCACCTGACTTAGACTTCCTTTTCTTCTTCTTCTTTTTCTTCAGTTTAATGCGGAAGAAATCCCTCTGCCGCTTCTCCCTCAGCCTTTCCCGTTCTTTCACCCCTTCAGATGAGAAAAATCAATCTCTATTACTGTCATGGCCTGGTTGTGGTAATATTCAGAGGAATCGGCGTGAGCGTGTTCACAGAAATAGATGGAATGATGCTCTCCAATACCTGTTTCCTTGGCAACCCAGTCTCTGTCGTCATGCAGCGAGCGGTTGAAGTGTTGGTTCTCTTTGCTCCTCTCTGCGCCCAGCGTGGCCGAGCGCTGCCGGTGCATGCTGCCGACAGCAGGGGGCGACAGAGTGTGACCTGACTTACTGTCACTCAGCGGAGAGGGAGTATCTGTGGGATATTTAAAGGGCACCTATTATGCTTTTTGATTTTACCTTTCCTTTAGTGTGTAATATAGCTGTTTGTGCATGTAAACAATCTGCAAAGTTACAAAGCATAAAGTCCACGCCAAAGGGAGTGAATCTCTTCAACAGAAAACACTTGCCTGAAACGCCTTGTTTGTTGTCCTGCTATTATTTCTGTTACTTAGCTATGTCACCACATGACATAATGCCTTCTTGAAGAGATGCTATTTTAGTTTTTTGGTTTTTCATTGTAAGGACTTACTGACACCAATACTGACACCATAATTACCATAGATGTTTACAGCTGCTCATTAAACCTTGGTGCTGCAGCAAAGCGCAATATGAGAAAAATGTTTTTTTTTTTTTTTTGTTTTTTTTTTTTTACTTTAAAGGATTAGTTCACTCCAGAATTAAAATTTCCTGATAATCTACTCACCCCCATGTCATCCAAGATGTTTATGTCTTTCTTTCTTCAGTCAAAAAGAAATTAAGGTTTTTGAGGAAAACATTCCAGGATTTTTCTCCATAGAGTGGACTTCAGTGGGGTTCAACGGGTTGAAGGTCCAAATTGCAGTTTTAGTGCAGCTTCAAAGGGGTCTACATGATCCCAGACGAGGAATAAGGGTCTTATCTAGTGACATGATCTGAAATTTTCTAAAAAAAATAAATAGAAATGTATATATTTTTTAACGACAAATGCTCGTCTTGCACTAACTCTGCGATGCGAGTCCACGACTTCACGCATTACTTAATCACGTTGGAAAGATCACGTGTAACGTAGGTCGAAGTAGTGATCCAGTGTTTACAAGTGTAAAAACTCCATCTCATTTTGTCATTTCCTTTTTTTTTTGTAAAGGGCGTGTGACTTATGCCAAGTTTACACTACAGGATTTTAAGCCCGATTTAAGCCCGAGCTCGCCGACAGGTCGGGCTGTGATCGGAGGAAAATCAGCGAGTGATTGGCGCTCGCCAATCTTTATGTGTGAACTACTGAACGACGCATCAAAGAGGCTCGCTGACGCATCGCCGACACCTCGCTGACGCCAGACAAATATCTAGTATGCTAAATATCTGGAGCTGTCAGCCAACTCGATATCCTGTGGTGTCACGTGTCGCGACGCAACAGCCAATGAAATATACACTGATGTCTATGGAAGCAGCAATAACAATCCACTCAAATATAATTTGCCGACGTTTATTCATATCAGATACACATTGTGTAAGTAACTATAAAGCTCACTCACTCTATTGTTCTCCCAGTTCACCGGCCACATGTATTTCGGGACAAATGGATGAATTCACGTTATATATTAAGATCAAGGTCACAATATAGGATTTTAATTGACAAAACACTCACTTGCACATATTTGAGAATCGGAATATCAGATAGTTGATGACATGGTGAGAAAAGCAATACATCTGTCATACAGTGTAGCCTGCTGGCCGCGGTGTGTCACGTGTGACAAGCATGACGCGTCAACATGGAAACAATAAAGGGAAATGTTCTAAAATAACAGTCGCCTTAACTCTGGGAGGTCAGCCAGAATTATTTAAAATTATGTGTGAAAGAGTTATTTTAATTTTAATTCAAAATTTAATCTAATTTCCTTCCAATAAAGTCGTTGGGTGACAGTTGTTGTCAGCTCGTGTAGTGTGTAACCCCTTGTTGCAGATCATTTACGTAGCGTCACGTAGTGTGAACACCACAACGACTTCAAGACTCCACAGCAAGTCATCTAGTCTGAACAGCACAGCGATCTGCCGACGTTTAAAGTCCAGGGGCCTCATTTATAAAGCGTGCGTATGCACAGATTTGATCTTAGAGTGTGCGTACGCTTAAATCCACGCCAGCGCTCATATTTATAAAAACGGTCTTTGACATGGAAAAGTGCTTAAAGCCACATCAGGGTCTGAGCAGACGTACACACTTTTCCTGGTCAGATTACTGCAGGTTTTTGGAAATCTAAGCTATTCTTGCAGTTCGCCAAGGATTTGGACGATGACTGGTGATCTTAATATGTAAATGACATTAATTTAGTGTCGTTTAAAACGCGGAGAACTGAAACCATTCAGCTGCGCGCAAGTTCAAGATCATTTGCGATTTACAGATTTCACATCTGAAAGAGAGGTGTACGCTCGTTTTCTGTGTGTACATTCATTCTATGAATCACACGTACGCACATTGGAGAAATGATCATAATATCAAATTTAGGACGGTTTCTACACAACATTTTATAAATGAGGCCCCTGTACTGTAAACTTGGCTTTAGTCTTTGCACGTTCGCTTTGTAAACACTGGGTCGGTACTTCTACCTACATCATGCGTGACCTTTCCAACGTGATTACGTAACGCGTGAAGTCGGCATCACAAAGCTAGTGCAAGACGAGCAATTGTGGCTAAAAAGTATATCATTTTTTATTTCTTTTAAAAAAATGACTGATCGTTTCACTAGATAAGACCCTTATTACTCGTCTAGGATCGTGTGGAGCGCTTTGAAGCTGCACTGAAACTGCAATTTGGACCTTCAACCCGTTGGTCCCCATTGAAGTCCACTATGTGGAGAAAAGTCCTAGAATGTTTTCCTCAAAAACCTTAATTTCTTTTCGACTGAAGAAAAAAAACACATGAACATCTTGGATGACATGGGGGTGAGTAAATTATCAGGAAATTTTAATTCTGAAGTGAACTAATCCTTTAAATCATGTAAATGTATTCTAGCATACCCCAAAAATAAAATTATAAGCTCGTAAATGAGCATAATTTATGTTTTAAATATTACAAGGCTAAACGCACACACAAATCTGAACAAATCAACCCAAACAAAAAACAATCGCCCACACAAACAGCGAATAGACAAAGTGTGCACTAACTGTGGGAAGCCGAGACGGTGCGGCGCCTGCGAGGGGTCTCCTGGCTGTGGTTCTGTTTGTCTGTGGTGCGCGTCTGGACGCAGCGAGGGGGGCTTGGGTCGCTCTGTGCGTGATAGTACTTCATGTGGTAGTGCAGCAGAGATGCCTTGCGGAAAGACTTGAGGCAGCCTGCGATCTTGCATTTGAACAGGTTATGGTCCAGTTCAATAGACAGGATAGGAGGAGGTTGGTTTTTGATGACCCTGTACACTGAGGGAGGAAAAGGGCAATGGGGTCACATAACAGCAGGTTTTTATATTGGACTGGTGAGAGAGTGAAACTGAGGATTTGTGTACTCACATGGTTCTCTGCTGTACTTGTTTGTGGTTGGAAGGTGGACTTGCCGTTTGAGTGCTGCAGCTGAGAAAGCAATGTGTCAGTTAGCACATCATATATCTGCATACATGTTTAATTAACATTTGTACATATTCTGAAGAAAATGTTAGAGGTGCCTGCTTGTGCAAAGTTCGATCCTACAATAGCAGGGTGTTTTTTTTTGTTTTGTTTTTTTACAACCAATACACTCTACCATTTAAATGTTTGGGGTCAGTAAGATTTTATTATTTTTGAAAGAAATTATTTGTTTTATTCAGCAAGGATGTATTAAATTGAACAAGTGGGAGTAAAGACATTTATATAGTTATGAAAGATTTCCATTTCAAATTAATGCTGTACTTTTGAATTGTATATTCATCAAAAAATCATGAGAAAATGTTGGCTTCCACAAAAATATTAAGCAGCACAACTGTCTTCAACATCGGTAATAAGAAAAGTTTCTTAAGCACCAAATCAATTATCAATTCGAATAAATTGTATAAATTACATTTTAAAATATATTCAAATTGAAAACAATCGTTTTAAATTGTAATAATATTTCACAATATTATTGTTCTTACTGTATTTTTGATCAAATAAATGCAGCTTTGGTGAGCAGAAGAGACTTATTATTATTATAAGAATTATTATCATTATTTTTGTAATGTTTAGGTGTCCGATACTTGATATTCAGAAGTGATATTTAATAATTTTTTTTGTATGTTTTTTTTAACATATTAACTAAATATTTATTATAAAGCTACACCAATAAAACATGTTATGACTTTTTACAATAATTATCATAAATATTAATATACATTATAACTAAGCAACACCAAAAGATTTACTGTATAAGACTTTTAGTATATTGTGTTGTAGTTGCTAGGCGGTTTCTGTGTTCAAATCCCTCACATATGAGAAATGGTAATAATGATGCAGTCTTAGCAAACGCCTCTGATTATCAAACTGAAACACAGAAGGATGTATACCAAGATCAGGTGTAGATCCAGCCTCTTCGGTGGGCGCTGCATTTCCTGCAGGACTGGTTGGGTCATCCTTACTTTCTGAAGTCTCTGGGACTTCTGTTTTAACCGGTTTGATTTGAGATGGACTGTTTTTTTCTATGAGGGTATCAGAGACACAATGTGGTGTTAGATGGTTTAATTACTAACTAGTATAAAGAACAACAGCTAGAACAGGGATAGGCAAAGTTTAGGGCTAAGAGCAGAGTTTAGCTCCGACTCAAATGCCTGTAGCTTTAGTAATCCTCAAGACATTTATTAGCTTGTTTAGGTGTGTTTGATTAGGGCTGGAGCTAAACTCTGCATGACAGCGGCACTCTAGGACCGATGTTGCCTACCCCTAAGCTAGAACAACAAGAATGAAGTATAGGGGCTTTAGCAGCGGGTAGTTATAGGAACTAGCCACCAGGGCGGTCTGCAGAGAACTAAACTTTTCCAAAGGGTCATTTTCCTGGTTGCACTGACACCAGAAGTAGGAACTCTGAAGTGACGTAAGCCGGCCGATAATAATGTCATTTAAGCACGGCATTCAACAACGTCAGCAACTGGAGGATGGAGGATGCTGTGATCAGAGCTGTGTTTTTGATGTGTGTTGTGGGATTCATGATAACGGAGATGGAATGTAGATGTATAAATTATGGGACTGAAAGAGCAAAAAGGAGGGCTATGAGACTGAATCACCTACGACAACTTGCAGTGCTAAATATCATCGAGGCTGAGAAAATAATACCACAGACAAAGGTGAGAGGTAAATGCAGTTAACATGAGCTTTCTGTATGTTTAGATGCTGTTAACATTAGCTTTCTGTATATTAGTTTGTGGAGTAAGTATATGTAAACTGTGTGTTTACATGGCTTTTTAAAAATGGCAGATTCTAGTGTTTCATACAGCATGCGTTCGGTCAATCAACGTATGCTTACGTCACTGGTAGTTCCTATTGTGCTGGGTTAGACTCTACTCTGAAGTAGGAGCTAATTTAGTCCCCCCCAAAAGGCGTTCCTAGAACTAAAATCGTTCCCAGTTCCTGCGGTGTAAACACAGCAAAAAGTGGGTACTTCCACCAATAGTTATAGGAGCTATAAAACCATTCCTCCGGTTCGAAAGCCCTTATGATAAGAGACAGAAAGAGAACTAACCTGTGCTTGAATTGGCTCTGCTTCTTTTGGACGGTGGCATCTGTCCTGTTGATGCACGTCTCTTCCTCAGTTCTGGACCATTGGGCCTTTCCACATCTTTTGCTGTGAGAGACACAAGCCAAGAACTTGAATCATCAAGCCTGAGCCAAATACATGAGTAAATCACCCATCAATTACTTACTTACACTTGACATGGTTAAAAATGTATCACCATCAGTAATATTCCCTAAATGACTTCACTGAGTGACCATTTTGGTAACGCCAAGGGGCAGTTATTTTCTACTGCTTTTGTAGCTCAAATCATTGTTCCAGCTAATACACATGCATGTTCAAGAGAAAATAAATGGCAATGTCTAGAGTAAATAAATGACAATGTCAATCAAAAAGGCAATTGTCTCTTTTAACTGAAAAGCAGGACTTCCTGTCCCACAGATGCCATATTGAGCATTACGATTTCTCCCATTCATTTTTATTTGAGTGGTTTGTCTTCTCTCCTTATACTGTCTCTCTCTATTTGCTACTTAGCAAATACTGTCCGTTGGCGTGTGTGTGAGGCTGAATCTGGCTCTTGGAATTGAATCAATCAAATCAAATATTCAGATCTAACACCAGCATGTTCCTTCAAACTAAACTCACCATCTGCCATCCTACTCCGTGTCCTTCTGGGCAGACTGGGACTTTCATCTGACGCTTCTTCCTTCTCTTTCTTGTCCTCTTCGTTCTTGTCGATGCCATTTTGAAGTTCTTTGGTCTCCTCCTGTCCTCCATTCATCTCTTTCTCTTCTGGTTTGTTCGCTCCTTCTCCATTCTCAAGCGTTTCGGTCTTGTCGTCTTTGCTGGGCTCTTTTTCGTTGTGCTCAGCAGATCTCAGCTCTGATTCATCAACTATCTTAGTTGCTGTGCTTTCGCTCTCTCTGCCATTCTGGAGATCTCTGTCCTCATCCATCACTGTGGTGTCTTCTTCATCTCCTTCCGATCCACTCTCTCCGTCCTGGTCAGAAGTGCTGTGTCTCGAGCCGTTACTTCTGCTGTTGTTGTTCTCCTTAGTCTTCCATTCTTTCCCGTTCTGATCCCCCCGCTTTCGAGCTTGCTGATTGGTCTTGCCATCAGAGCTCTGTAGAAAAAGACCAACTCATTAAAGCGGTTTCTTTCATGAATGGTCTGGTTTAATAATTATTAGAGCTGAGGGAGTCACTTCTCACCTCCTTGCGGAACGGCTTCACCTTAATCCCCTTCACTGTCTTTATGACTCCATCAAAAAACTTCACTGTGTAGAAACCTGAGACATCACAGAAGAACAGCCATATGTAATGCCCAACACTTTCACAATCTAACACAATCATAATGTAATGCTAAACACTTTCATAATATAACTATTAGAATGTAATGCCAAACACTTTCATAATGTAACACTATCATAATGTAATGCCCAACACTTTTATAATATAACACTATCTGTGGTGAGGGGGGCATGGTAAAGCGAAGTCTGCAATGGGAGAGCGAGTGCGGAGATGAGCGGTAAGAGGTAGGTCAAGTGCATGATGACGATCACCTGTCTCTAATTCCAGTAATTAGCGGAGAGACGGGATATAAGCAGCCTGCAAACCTAGCAATGGCAGAGAGACTAACCCCATGGATGCTATTGTTTTGATTTGCTTGTGTGTTTTGTGAATGCGCTCAAGCGCCCTTGTGGATTACTTTGATTTTGAGAAATAAAGACTCTGAAACTTTGTCGCCGCCCTGACTTCATTTTATTTGAACCAGTTTACACTGGTGCCGAAACACGGGACCAAGAAGTTGGCATGCTGCCATGCAGTCCTCGCAACCATCACCACTTGCAAAGCTGGTCAAGTCGCTCGCCGGTCTCCACCAAACATAACACCAAGTGCTTATGGACCTCAGACTGGAACAGGAGGATCGCTTTCATCTGCCGGTCCAGTTGCAGGAGGAGGACCGGCGGGTCATCCAGAGCTTGCTTGGCCCGGAGCTTGCTCAGCGGCCCAACAGCTCCGGGATGCTTTCCGCAAGTGGCTGATGGCCCAGACCCGTGACATTGAGGAAGTGATCGACCTGGTGGTACTGGAGCATTTCATCTCTCGGCTGCCACGTGGGTCCAGTGCCACTGCCCGACATCGCTGAACCAGGACATCCAGCTGGCAGAGAATCACCTGGTGGCATGCCCCGGGGTCGGCGAGCCCCTCCCTAATATCTCTCTCTCCAGCCCTTCTTCCTCTCTTCCTCCTCTCCCCTCTCAGTTTCACCCTATCCCCATTCCCAGGTCACGCAGTAATGTGCCCCCTTGGCCTCCACCATGGAGACAAGGCAGCCTGGCCTCCGAGCTTCCCCAAGGTTCCAGACCTGGAACACGAGGGGGCGTGTCGGAAAGCGCTGGAGCCTCCGCATCATATCCACCTCTCCCCGTCAGTCTCTTGGCCATCTTTCTGTTCCCGAGGAAGTGGTAAGGATTCTTTCGACTGGGTCCGCACCATTGACGGACAGTTGCTCCAGCCTGATCAGCTGCTCTTCTATCCCTATTTTTCCATAATAAGAGAGAGGTTGTATCAGGTGGCCCAAGACGCCCAGACCAAAGAAGATCCAGCCCAACTATTAGTACCCTTCGAGAGAATTGGTATGGACATCATCGGGCCATTATAAAGCTGAAAAAAGCGTGGCTATTTGAGCCATTGTTTTGCACTAGTTCTGGTGGACTATGCAACATGATATATGGAAGCGGTGCCGTTACGCACCATCTCGGAGTGTGGTGGACACGATGTTTCATATTATTTCCAGGGTGGGAATCCCCATAGAGATTCTCACTGATCAAGGCACGGCGTTTATGTCACGCACATTAAGCGAATTGTGTGAACTTTTGGCCATTAAATCGATTCGCAACAGCGTCTATCACCCACAAACGGACGGACTGGTGGAACAGTTTAATCACACATGTAAATCCATGGTTCATAAATTCGTAAGGGAAGATGCCAAAAATTGGGATAAATGGCTCGAGCCCCTGTTGTTTGAGGTGTGGGAGGTTCCACAAGCCTCCACAGGGTTTTCCCCATTCGAGCTTCTCTATGAACGACAGCCCCTTGGGGTGCATTAGAGAGGCTTGGGAGGAGGGGCCTTCATACAGCTGTGGTGAAATTCAGTATGTCCTGGACCTCAGAGCAAAACTCCATATGTTGGGGTGGCTCTCCATGGAGAATTTGCTCCAGGCACAGGGCAAACAAAGTCAGCTGCACAACAGGGGTACGCGGCAGCATCAATTTACACTGGGAGATAAAGTACTTGTATTACTTCCAACGTCCAATTCTAAATTACTCGCCAACTTTATCACCTCAATCTCCTAAAACACTGGAATGAGGTGACACCGGTCAAGCTAACGGCGGCCGTTTTGGCAGAGGAAGATCTCGGACCAGAAGCGGCTATCCAAGTCAATCCGCTTGCGCTGGTCCCCAGGGGAGATCACCTCTCGCCGGCGCAGCTCACCGATGTAGCCAAGTTGCAGGCAGATTTTGCAGACGTGTTCTCACCCCTGCCTGGTCGGACGGGCCTCATATAGCACCATATCGAAACAATCCCGGGGTGTTGGCGCGTAGCCGACCCTATCGTTTACCTGAACACAAGAAAAAGGTGGTACAGGATGAGTTAAAAGCAATGTTAGAGTTGGGCGTAATAGAAGAGTCTCACAGAGACTGGGCGAGCCCAATAGTTTTGATACCCAAAACGGATGGCTCAGTCCATTTCTGTGTAGATTACAGAAAGGTGAACGCTGTGTCGAAGTTTGACGCTTATCCAATGCCTTGAGTTGACGAGCTGCTCGATCGGTTAGGTTCAGCTCACTTTTATTCAACACTGGATTAAACAAAAGGTTATTGGCAGATCACCTTGTCGCCATTACAGCCTTCACAATGCCATTCGGATTACACCAATTTATTGCCCTTCCGGAGGTGCGGTCTCTAGGCTGCCACTTAGGACATGAGCAAGTGCGTCCCCAAATTGACAAGACCACCGCGATTGCAGCCTGCCCAAGTCCTAAGACCAAAAAGGAGGTGAGACAGTTTACTGTTCTCACTAAAAAGGAACACCAGACCCAGTCCAGTGGACAGAGCTGTGCCAACAGGCACTAACCAAAGTGAAGGCTGCTCTGTGTGGCGGGCCGCTCTTGCAATCTCCTGTCGGGACAGGGGGCTGGGTGCAGTCTTGTCCCAGGTGGTCCGAGGAGAGGAACGGCCGGTGCTGTATCTGCTGTCGAAAGCTCTCATATAGAGAGACTAGATACATCACCATTAAGAAGGAGTGTTTAGCCACTCGGTAGGCCATCTTCACCCTCCATTGTTACCTCCTGGGACGGGAATTCACCCTCTGTTTGGACCATGCGCCCCTCCAATGACCGTATGAAGGATACCAACATGCAGATTACCCGTTGGTAACTAGCTTTACATCCTTTTAAGTTTAAGGTGGTCCACAGGCAGATGGCTGTAGCAGGCTTCCTCTCTAGGAATGGGGGCGGGGGCCCTTGTGGATTATTTTGATTTTGAGAAATAAAGACTTCTTTGCCATTTTGTTTGAACCCGTTTAGACAATCATAATGTAATGCCCAACACTTTCATAATGTAACACTATTATAATGAAATGCCCATCACTTTCATAATGTAACACTATCGTAAAGTAATGCTCAACACTTTCATGACGGCAAAGGTAAGTTAAAAGTAAAATAGGGGAAATGAGCAGCACATACTTGAAGATTGATTCTTAGGATTTAGGAATCAAAATCATTTCATCAAAATGATAATCGATTAATCGATTTTCAACCCAGCCCTAGTGTAATGCATCCTTTAAAAAGAGAAAAAAAAAAAAAGAAAAGAAAAAAAAAAAAGTATAGATTTTTTTTATTTGACTTTAATAATTAAATAAACAAATACATTTTTAAATTATTATTGTTATTATTTAAAAAAAAAACAAAAACTTAATACCAGCCAAATGATATGGTACAATACGGTAACATCACCCAGTAGGTAAAAACTAACAAAGATAGCATTTGAACCTGGACCAGTCAGATGTTGTGCTGAGGATTAACATTGTGAAGGTTGTGAGTACACACCATCTTTGTCCCGGGACAGGATCTTTGCAGGGTAGTACCGACAGTCTGACCAGCTGGCGAGAACTTTCTGGTTGACATGAAAGCCCTGAGAAGAAAAACACATCTATATATAATAGTGCAACATTATGAATCAGAGTGTAACTTTGCCCATGCAGACTCTGAGTGATTCAGCACAGTTTGACAGGAAGTACTCACTGGAGCGCTCTGCCGTTCATTGAGACCTTGTTTCCTAAGCTGGATTCGTTCCACGGGTCTAAGGTACGGACTGCTCCAGTCAAACCATTCATCATAACGATGACTCCACTGTCTGTAGTGGATCAGAACCTTCTCGTCTTCATAGTCGATCTTCTCAATGCTAGCTGCATACCTGTGAATACACAAAGAGTTCGCTTTAAATTACCTACTTCAGATTAATGTCAGATAACATTGTGGTTTCTAAAGGTTGAAAATGATGTTTGAGGGGAGTTTTATTTTAAGTTAATAAGTAAAGCTTTATTTATATAGCACCTTTTAAAAACAGTGATTACAAAGTGCTTTACAGAAGAGAAATTCACAAAAAAAAAATACATAGAAATAAAATAAAATGAAATACAATAAAAATAATAAAATCAATAAAAAAAAAAAAAAATATGCATGTGCGCATTCACAGAAAAGAAAAACATGCGTCTTAACTAATAGCTAGTGCTGGGCGGTTTGACCAAAAATCTGTATCATGTTTTTTTTTTTTTTTTTTTAAGATTCTGGCGGTTTCACGGTATGTCACTTTTTTTTTTTTTTTACTGGACCTTTATTTTGGCATATTTTACTGTCAGGAGTACAGGGAATATATTACATAAACATTGTAAGGACAAAAAAAAAAAAAAAAAAAAAATTAAAAATGTAATAAAATCAGTTCATAAGGCTAACAATAGGGCTGGACAATTATGGCCTAAAATCAAAACCTCGATTAATTGAACATTTTACCTCGATTACGATTAATGAACGATTATTTTGTTTCTGTTTTTTTTTTTTCTGCCCTCATAGTTCACTGACAAGGTTTGTACTGTAAATATGATTGACTATTAAAGGTGGGATATTTTTTTCCTATTGAAAGAGTGATCTGACATAGCTCACTATCAGCAGTTATTTTATCTATGGTTCGTAACATTTCATACAGATTTCTGCTCGTTGTAAATCAGATAAAGATAAATTAGCACAGTAATGAGAGTGATTGCATGTGTGAATTAGTCATACCGTCTCTCTATTAATTGTGAAGCTGTGGGTTGTAAATAGTTCCTTCAAAAGTAGAAAAATATATGCTATAATAAGTTGAGTTTCTAAGCGACTTTAGTGATAAATCACAGGACAGCGCTGAGAACTAGTTTCTGCGTTCCTCTCTGTGCACGCGATCTTCACGTTTTGCGCAGCTACTGTTTGTATGAGTGTTCGTGCCACAATGCAGCTGCGCGAGCACGGTAGCTCGAAATAATATACATCCAATCGTCTAACATCGCTTGAATGTCCAAACTGGCAAACCTTAAAACAAATACAACTGATAAAGTTTAGTGACGACGCAAGGCTCACCGCTCGCGCGCCATCACTATGTGTTGAACCGGCGTTCACCTCCGTGTTGCTTTCATGCCATTGACTGGACAGGGCAGAGTCACGTGGCTACACATGCGGTAATATGTTTTTAAGGGGGAAGTATTAACAGGATTAAAAAACCGAAATAACCGACATGGGAAAATTACGTCGGTTAGAGGTTCTGAATTTCGGTTTCGATTACTTTTCGATTAATCGTCCAGCCCTAGCTAACAATTTTATTTAAAATGTAATCAAATTAATTTAATTATTTAATGAAATTAATTGTATTAATAAGTAATTAATAAGCTATATTTTTACTGTGCAATTTCTGTAATTTCAATTAAGACCTTTAAGTTTGTGTTTTAATAAACAGTGTTATTATTATTATAATTATTATTATTATCTCTAATAATCGAACTACACTCGATTGTACAATAGTATATTTCTGTTATTTCAAGTTATACCGAACTTTTATTTTGACAGGGTCATGAAGACCTTTGACTTCCTGTGTATAAGATAAGACAAATGACGATAGTCTTATCAAATTAAACAGTGAAATGTTCTTAAAGTAACTCCAAGAGCAGCTCTGCAGATGAAGTTCATGTATAGTGAGTGAGACAGCAGACACTGAAATCATCGCGAGCGTCACGCGTGCTTCAGTATGTGTAGTAGTAGATGAAAATGCGGCGCTCATTCATATGGACTTCAAATTTCTTTTTTAGCTTTAATATTCACAGACACTAGTTCGTATCGATATCTGATTCATTGTACAGCCCTACTTTGGATTCATTAGTCCAAAAATTGCCAAATTCTGTGACGCTCCGCTTTATACAGTAAGTTCTATTTGTGACTGGATTCCATGATTTCATCCGTGTTTTCTGCATCGCAGAATTCATATGGCTCTACATGGTATGTGCAGTATTAAAGAGAGTTAGTTTTGTGAGTTATTTATTGTTGCGTTATAAAGTTGTTTCTATTAGTGTAAGAAGGGTATGCAGTTAATAGAAGTCCGCTCTCTATACACTCTACATAGCGCTTCATGGCCACTGAATAGAGACAGCAGCTGTTTCAGCTACGCACCGGTATGGCGGTTTTTGAAAAATACATATCGGTCTTGAAATTGAAAGCGGTATACCATATGAACCGGTATACCGCCCAGCTCTACTAATAGCTAAAATATAATGCATGAAAGAGATCCTTGGTTTGTGATTTACACTAGTAGCAACCCCTGGCTTCCTAATGTCTTCCTAGCTCAAATAGTAAAGCACAGAACTTGTGCTCTATGACTAAAAATGCTGATTTTCAGATTTGTCTGGGTTGGCAAATTATAACTTTTTCCAAAATCTTGGAATAGTGGTATCAGCACCAGTAAAGCATCTGAATTTCAATCAGGCCGAGTGAATGAACAGATGAAAGAACGGAAGCAGAGGGGAGACACTGACCAGTTCTTCAGACTGTCCCTCGCCTCCAGCTGCGCTCCCACCTCGAACGTGATCCCACGCCTGTGAGGAGGGCTCTTTGTCATGCTGGTCACACACAGTCACCAACCTATGAAACCAGAGAAGCATATCATGAGGTCAGAGCAGGTAACAGATGTTACAGTCATGGGCGGCACAACCGAACCAAGGTGCTCATAAATGAACAGTCATACTACAGCCTATGGTATATCAATGCCAAAATATTAGAGACCACATCAGCACTTTTTAAATGATGTGCTACAATATGAGGGCTTATTTTGACCTCCATACAACTTTTCTGTGTCAGGTTTCAGTTGTCAATTGATCCTCATTTTTCCTCTTTTGTGCTCCGCCCTTAATCGCGGTTTATTTAAAGTCAGCATTAAACGGAAGTTGCAATATAATGTATATCTAAGTGAAACGGCTTATCAAATAAGAAAAATGTAGGGCAGGACTTGATTTTGCCCATGGGGAAATTGATTGGATGGTTGTGGTTTACTATTGGTCAATCTCATGTGAGTGACAGGTTGTCTGTTTCAAACAGAGATCACGATTCTCCTACGATTCTGAATAGACAACTAAACAATATAACATGTAATTTACTAGAAATTCTGACAAAATGTTAATAGCTGCAGTCCATTTCAAATATTTAATAAATCTGAATGAATTATTAACAATACTTCACTTGTTTCATTACTGGATGAATCAGCGCTTTTGAACGAATCAATCTCTTGAATGATTCAAGGACAAATACACAACAGTCACTTGTCTCCACCTAGTGGTGTAACGATGTAGTCGATACAATCATTATTTGAAGCGCCGTGTTACTTTCAAAAGGTGATTTTGCTCTATTTTGAACACTTCAGTAGACATCAGTGTTGATATACAAACTCTAAACTTTTATCCCAGTTCTTCTATGATAATATGAATATTTGTAACACAGAAATAACAAAACTGTGTAGTTGAAAAGACAGTTTGTAAAGCGGTTTCATACCTATACACGAAAACTGCTCTCTCTTAAGCCCGTTTGCTTACAGTATGCACACATCTTTCACCTGATTTATGCATGTGTGATCAAGAAAAACAAACAAAAAAACAAACAAAAAAAACAGAACAAGTTACACAGGAAGTGATCATTGGCCAGTTCTGAACAACAGCCAATTTATTGGAGTGACGCCACTTGTGTATTTGATCAAAACTACACAATGCATTGAAAATAAATGACTTTAAATCAATTATTCATGAAAACCATACAACCACTGAGTAGGGCTTGCACGGTATATTTGACACTGTTCTCACATTCTCAAGCCACGCGTCTATATCTTCACGCAGTAAAAATACATCGCAGATCAAAGAGGACACTGACAACGAGCCAAAAGACAAGACAGAGCAGATTATTTTTGATATGAAAAAGTGTCAGCTATCTAATTGTCAATTTTATTGGTTTTAATCTCACACCACACAATAAACAGCAGAATCGTAAACAGTCATTATGCACAAATGCATAGAACTCTTAGTAATGGGTCTAACCGATTACTGACTGTCCATCGAAGAGCTCATTACATCACTGAGAGACTACATAACAACATGTCATAAACAAACCAGAACACAGACAACTGACCACAGAAGAGGGAAAAAATAGATCATGTAGAAATAAACAGAGAGGAATTAAAGGAGATACTTCACTGCCTTCAAACCATAAGTATACTAGACATTTAAGATCTTTAGTGCAGGGCAACAGTTATACTTTGAACATTTTTTATTTGATCCCATATTTTACAAGAAATATATTCATATATGTGTCTTTTTTTAAACTTTACTATTACAAAATAATAATAAAAACATACTTGGACATATTTTAATACTAAGGGGCCAATACTAGTCATATTGAATGTATTAGCAGCTCCAGAAAGTAATTACATAATTGTTGTTCAACAACATTACTCACTACTTATTTTTATATGATCCCATATTTTGACAAGAAATATATTCATATATTTGTCATTTTATAATGTTACTTACAAAACAAACAAACAAACAAACAAAAACAATAAAACATACTTGGACATTTTAAAGGGTTAGTTCACCCAAAAATGAAAATTCTGTCATTAATTACTCACCATGTCGTTCCACATCCGTAAGACCTTCGTTCATCTTCGGAACACAAATTAAGATATTTTTGATGAAGTCTGAGAGATTTCTGTCTCTCCATAGAGATCCAACGCAACTAATCCAAGGTCCAGAAAGGTAGGAATGACATCATTAAAGTACTCCATGTGACTCCAGTGACTTAAATTCAATTTTATGAAGCGATGCGAGTTCTCCGTTTGAGCAAAAAAAAAAAAAAAAAAAACATAATTTACCACTATATTTACAAAATAATATTATTTTGTAAGTAAATAATATTATTTTGTGCATGCGTCGCAACGCTTGAGTTGATGCGGGAGTCTGAACACAACACGCATGCGTCTTGAAGCTCTTTTTGAATGCATGTTGCAGATCAATGTTTTTGTAAGTAAAGTGATCAATTATGTTTTTTGCACAAACAAAGCACTCGCGTCACTTCATAAAATTGGGTTTAAGCCACTGGAGTCACATGGACTACTTTAATGATGTCATTCCTACCTTTCTGGACCTTGAAAGTGGTCACTGCGTTGGATCTCTATGGAGGGACAGAAAGCTCTCAGACTTCATCAAAAAGATCTCAATTTGTGTTCTGAAGATGAACTAAGGTCTTTCAGATGTGGAATGACACGAGGTGAGGTGAGTAATAAATGACAGAATTTTCATTTTTATGTGAACTAACCCTTTAATATTAAGGGGCCAATATTAGTCATATTGAAAGTTGACATACAGGGGTTGGGCAATGAAACTGAAACACTGGCAAATATAGTTGTTGAAGGTTTCACGCCTATACAGTAGAGAAAATAATTATTTGATCCCCTGCTGATTTTGTAAGTTTGCACAATTACAAAGAAATGAGGAGTCTATCATTTTTATGGTAGGTTTATTTTAATGGATAGAGACAGAATATCAACCAAAAAATCCAGAAAAAACACATTATATAAAAGGTTATAAATTGATTACCATTTGATCAAGTGAAATAAGTATTGGATCCCCTACCAACCAGCAAGAATTCTGCCTCCTACAGATTGTTTATGTGCCCATGTGGAACACAGATTAGTCCCGTCACTTTAAGAAAGTACTCCTAACGTCAGCTCGTTATGTGTATAAAAGACACCTGTCCAAAGAATCTGTATCTTCCATTCAAACCTCTTTACCACCATGGGCAAGACCAAAGAGCTGTCAAAGAACATTAGGGACAAGACTGTAGACCTGCACAAGCCTGGAATGGGCTACAAGACCATCAGCAAGAAGCTTGGTGAGAAGGAGACAACTGTTGGTCTGATTATTCGGAAATGGAAGAAATGCAAAATAACCATCAATCACCCTCAGTCTGGAGCTCCATGCAAGATCTCGTCTCATGGGGTAAGGATAATGATGAGAAAGGTGAGGGGTCAGCCCAGAACTTGACAGGAGGAGCTTGTAAATGATCTCAAGGCAGTTGGGACCACAGTCACCAAGAAAACCATTGGTAACACACTACGCCACAATGGATTGAAATCCTGGCTGCAGTGCCCGCAAGGTCCCCCTACTCAAGAAGGCACATGTACAGGCCTGTCTGAAGTTTACCAATGAACATCTAAATGATTCAGAGAAGGCTTGGGAGAAAGTGCCAAGGCAACAAAGGAGTGGCTCAAGAAGAAGCACATTAAGGTCATGGAGTGGCCTAGCCAGTCTCCATGAGTCCACCTTCACTGAGTTACAGTGTGGAGTAGTACTGTCAAAAGTACCGGTACTTCGGTACCAAGTCGGTACTGAAATTTTGAAAATGTGACGATACCAGCATTTCTGTAGTACCGGGAGTACCGAGTATCCGGGTATATTCGGTACCCACTGATAGGACTGTGGCAGTATTTACGTGAATATGACACGAGTGAAGCACAAAGCTTTGTTTACAAAAGAAATAACAGGTTAGCAATTAATTGTGACATCGCAGCCATGGAAACATTTTGGTTCATGCCGAATGAGAGAGGTACTTGAGTCCATAAATTTAAGCCTTGTCGGCTTTGTATTCTGTTTTGTGAATCGCGATCTGGTAACCCGATTAGCAGAGAATTTAACAATATTCCATTAGTTATTCCATTAGTTATTCCACTGAACATGGAATCTCTGTTTATTTTCCCAAATCTTCACTCACGCAGGGGATTATAAACGTTTCTTCCTTTCGTTCGCTTTTAGGCCTATTATATTCGCATTCTTTACTGTGATAAAGTAGAAAAAGCACTGTAGGACAGAAACCTTTTTGCTTGCACGTCAATTTCTATTTAACACAGTTTGTTTTTGTTATTAGACTTTATAAGGCGTGTCAAGTTTATTTGTATAGTGCGTTTCACACGCTGGTGATTTTTAGTTTCGCTTTCTCTGGCAGCGCAAAATCAAACATAGCCTGAATGTCTGAAGATAAAACTAGCTCTTCAGACCTTTTAAAACAAGTGTCAGTTGCTTGTAACATCAGGAGATAACATGAAGATATTATTAAAGAGAAATGGTCTCTTTCCTGCTCGTGTCCCTCATCCCTCTCAAAACGCAGAGCGGTAGGCTATATGACGCATCTTTGTGTGGAAATAAAAAACGTTTGTTTTTTAAAAAAAAATAATATTTAACTTTCTTATTATTTAGGTTACCATTATTTACTGATATTTATTTCATAGTTTTACTGGCTGTAGTGTGTTGTTTCACTGACGGAATAGCTAAAATAAACACGCACGTCTGTTACAAAATGGATTGAGCATTTGTTTGTTTATTTTTTTTTATTTCAAAATTTATTTCATTGAGGTATATATACTCCCACAAACATACACACACTCCAAATATTTATATGTATGATTACCATCATATTTAATGTTTTTAAAATAGGCTAGTTAAATAAAATAGTAAAATAGTTCCAACAAATTTTCCTGTGGTACCGAAATTGGTACCGAGAACCGTAAAATTTTAATGGTATTGGTAACCGACTGCTGGAATTTTGGTACCGTGACAACACTAGTGTGGAGAAGCCCCAAAGAGGCTTAAAGTGTTAGTTCTCCCAAAAATAAAATTTCTGTCATTAATTACTCACCCTCAAGTCATTTCAAACCCGCAAGACCTTTGTTCATCTTCAGAACACAAATTAAGATATTTTTGATGAAATCCAAGAGTTTTTTTACATTTTTTTTTTTTTTGTTTATCCCCAATAGAAAGCAACGTAATTACTGTCATTCGAGGTTCAGGAAAGTATTAAAGATATCGTTAAAATAGTCCATGTGACTACAGTGGTTCAACCTTAATGTTATGAAGCGAGGAGAATACTTTTTGTGTGAAAAAAAACAAAAAACAAAAATAACGACTTTATTCAACAAATTCTTCTCTACCCTGTCAGACTCGTACGCAGACTCGTACTTGGATTTCATCAAAAATATCTTAATTTGTGTTCCAAAGATGAACGAAGCTTTTACGGTTTTGGAAGGACATGAAGTTGAGTAATTAATGACAGAAATTTCATTTTTGGGTGAACTAACCCTTTAACACCTGGATTGTTGCTGTCCAGAGTGAAGCACTCAGTTGGATCAGTAATGGTTTGAGCAGCAAAATCATGGCATTCCCTACTGTGCTTGATGGGCATGTCACTGCCAAGGACTACCAAACCGTTCTAAAGGACCATGTGAACCTAATGGTTCAAAATCTCTCTTATTAACATTTTTTTTTAAAACGAAACCTTGTTTCCCCATCTCAGCACTGAGGCGGTTAATAGCGTATTTTGGAATAACTAAAATGCATTACGGAACGACATGAGGGAGGGTAAATTATGACATAATTCTCATTTTTGAGTATCCCTTTAAGCACTTTTCCAAGGTTGGTAAAGTGTTGGGAAAACGTTAAAATCTAAATGATATAATTTTGCCAGCATGAAGAGTGGAAAAAGGAAAGGAAACTTTGAGCACCATAGACCCTAATGCATTATTACCCTTATTAAATCAAATAGGAAAGACTGACATCATTCACACTGAAACCCACCGTTGTTTATCAAAAAAGGTCTTCATCATCATCACATGAAAGCGCGTCATCAAAGGCGTCGGATAAGTTTCATAACTGACTCGCGTGCTTATCCAACCCCCCAGTGCTGCGCGCGCAACCGCCGGGCTCGTGTCCGTCCTCGTGGACAGACATGTTCCTACAGGGTGCATACATTTTCAATACGTCATAATCGCGGGAAACCGGCACATTAGGTTAAATCAAAGCATTCACAAACTCCTCAGTTCTCCCACTTATCGGTCACTCATATCGACATGCGCTTGAGCGCTGCGTGACGCATATGGCGCGCAAAACGTTTCCTCCTCGTTGTTTACATTGTCAGACAAGCGGCTCATCTTTACATGCCTGTCATAAGTCACAATCAGTACATCAAACGACAGAGACTTAAGATAAACGTTTTTATGGTAGGAAGAGGTAAATATAAACCCAAATATCAAAGAATTCATGCATTTGACTCTTCCTCTACTTCTCGTGCGAGGAAAACGTGGGTGCAACGTTGTCTGCGAACTTGACGCTGACTGCTGTGTGTAGTTTAAGATAGCAGACAAACAGAAAATGCTCTGCGATATGATCTGCATATCACAAAAACGAGTCAAGCCCTCAAAATAAAGTTTTAAGTAATTAACATGGCATTTTAAATGGCTATTTTGATATTACATTGTTCAGTTGCCGAGAATGATGCGCAACAACAGCAACCCATTTGATTGGTTCAAAGCCCTGACTGACGCGGACTCCAGCGTTCTGATTGGGCCACGCATCTGTCATTCAAGCCCTGACGCTCAGCGGCCTCCGCTCGGCCTACTCCTTGCTGCATGGTGGGACTACCGTAAGTATAGTCGAACAAAAGTCTTCCAGCTATTTAAGAAGCCCTAAATGCGCATTTACCCCGATCTACTTAATGACTATGTCTGTAACTGCCGACAATTTTCATTAATGCACTATATGACAAAATCAATTTCATGGGTCCCATTAGCATCAAACAGGGGAACACATGTATGGAGGCAAGTTTCGTTTTAACACAACAGCATCATCACCACAATATTATAAAATGTACAGTTACATAAAATAAACGACCAAGACAGCTGCTCATTGTTTTGCAATATATAATCACAACGCCGTTTACCTTTATTGCTGATAAATGTACTCCGACACCAAAGAAAGCAAGTCCAAATGCATGGAGAGTGATTTAAGTCGCATGCTTTGAGAGCGAGCGCATCCACGCAGTTTGTTTTCTCCGGCGCGAACAGCAAGGCCGGTGTCCGCGAGGTGGAGCCTTTCTGCGCATGCGCGAACGGATTTTTTCCTGCTGTCCCCCTTTCCTCATTTGTTGGAGGTTTTTATGTGTGTTCATTTCGTTTCTCACGCTTCCCATCCAAAAATGACGGGATAGTTTATGTCTTTGGTACAGAAGGCGTATCCTTGTAAGTGATATTAAGTTCAAGAGCATTTTATCTCTTCTCTGAAGATAGATATGTTATTAGAATAGACAGAGGCAGCTCTCCTCCCTTACTCAACGAGTGAAATTATGTGATTCATTTGTACTGTAACCACGAGACCACATTGTTTATGAATTATAGTGTACGAAATACAAGAAACTACTTTTTTCTTCTTTTTTTATAGTGGAGATGAAAACATACAAAAGTAGCCTATGAACTACTTTAAAAAGGCCTAATATATATATATATATATATATATATATATATATATATATATATATATATATATATAAACATTACTATTTATCCCCTCTGTATTAACATCTCAAATTAGATGTTATCTTGGTCACAGTATATAGGTGAACAAAAGTAATACAAAAAACATTTTTGTATTTATTTAGTTTCATGTCTTTGAAAACATTTTTTTGTCACTGTATAGGTGGGGTAAATTGACACACTGTCATTAAACACCGTTTTTTTTTAGTAAAATCTGCAGGGGACAGATTTCAGAATTTATAAATAATTATTTTATTTTTAAAAACAACATATAAATTCTTACAAACAAGCAAGCATTTCTATACCTGAAATTTTGAATTAAAACCTTATAGTTACTCAGATACAATTCTTGTAATAACTAGCTTCACGTGACAATATTTAAAAAAAAAAAAAAAAAAAATACTCCAGTCATATCACACCTATTTCACTTTGCATGCGCATGGTCCTCTGATGTCAGTTAAAGATCTGCAGGTAAACAAATACATTTATTTATTATAATCTTTTTAGTAAGTGTTTTATTTTGATAGTTTATATTTTACATGATTTTACATTTTTGTGCTATAATTAATAATAATTAGCCTTCCTCCCCAGCGTTTACTGTTTTGTTATTCATATAAATCCATTCATCATGTTAAGACATTTTGAGATCAATGATCAGCTAAATACTAATCACTTTATCTCAGTAACCCCTGTTATTGGCCACTTTCACTCATGAACTATATAAACAGACAGTGAATAGAGCATTTCAGCAAAGGCGTCAGACAGTAACTGAAACTTGTTGTGGTGTTGCTTTTCATGAATAGATGTCATTATAAGACGCCTGCCATATCAACACAACTAAGGCCTTGTCCCAAATTACACATTTCATATGCACTTGCGGTCTAGTGGACTTACAGTACAAGGCTGCGTTCCACTCCACTTTTAGACACGCACTCGCGAACTTCCCTAAACACTTCCCCTCAGGGGAATCCCTGTCGCCATTTTTAAGTGCGTTCCACTTCGTGAAGTGGACGAGGGAAGTTTACATGGACAGACCCTCGTCCCCTCGATTTTGACCGAGGGAGCGAGTCTACTCTGATGTACACTTCAAGCAGCTCTATATCCCACAATTCAACTTGATTGTGACTTCACAGCAGATCGCGCTTAACTGAAGTGTAAGATATATTAATTATTTTGAGAATTAATCGCATAATACTTGTAGCTACCTTATGTTCACAGTCAAAGCTTATACTATTGATATTTTGTTTCATTTGTGTAATTTTATTTTTCTCCACCAGCTCATATACCTATAGGATTTTATATATTTTCTCCAACAACTTATAAGCATATAGAAAGGTGCATAAAACAAATTCATAAGTAGAAAAGGGGTTTAAATAATAAATCAGCTCCATACTGAATTCTAAGTGATCAAGGGCTTAGTGAGTTTCATTTAAACCTTATGCACGAGTTCCGCCAGTAGTGGGCACTCGTGCAGCGTAAGCAATGATGCACATCCGAGTCCATGAGATGGAGGGAAGTTAGCAAGTGAAGGGCATAAAAAATTGGAGTGGAACGCAGCCCCATTTGTCCTTTTAGGTTTCAGAAGGGTACTCGTGAGCGCCCCCTTTGCGGTCGATATGAGCCCTCGATGTGCACTTTCGCACTGAAGCAAGCTCCGCAGCAGACTTCAAGCCGACATTAAGTGTGGACTCGTAGGAAGACTGCAAGTGTTTAGGGTGCCATTTTGGACAGGGCCAAAAGTGCACTCATAAGCTGTGTCCCAATTCAGAGGCTGCATCCTTTGAAGGATGCAGACTTCAAAGGCCATGCCTTGAAGGACGCATTTGTTGGCCACATTTGAAATAGCCTTCGAATTGGGACAGCCTTCGTCACGCCACTGTGACACATTCGACCTTTGAATGCAGCCTCTGAGTTGGGACACAGTGATAGTCGATCAACCTTTAATTAAGTATTTAAAATATGGTCAATAGGCCTATATGTATTCAAGTCAATGTCTGTATGATTTTGTACCCTCTTTTTCATGTTTCTTTAGATCTGGACACAAAATGAGCATCATTGACTATATTCCTCTGTTCAATCAAAACTGATATTGAAGCAGCATGGAAAATCCATGACACACATCATACATGCTTCTGATTAGATGACTACCCAAACTGAGCAAAGACAAAAAGGGCAATAGACTGACAGGTAAGAGCTGATAAAGACACGACATACTGAAATGCTATGTCGTAAAACTTGTGCGGGGCTCCGTAAAATTGAGCTCTTAGAAGATTGCCAAAGTTCTTTGGCCTGAAAGAAAAGTATTATATATGGTGCAGAAAAACTACAGCATAGTTACTGCCAATATAATGCACTATAGAGGCATGTTGTTTGCATAATGCTCTCCATTTAATTTGGCTGATTTTGAGCAAACTGTAAAGAAAAGGAGTACAATGTGCAGATTTCATTTTTTCAATTCTTTTTTTCCAGATTATGACAGAAATGTGCATTTCTTCAGTTCACATTTAATAGTGTAACTAAACTGTGCTTCTATATTCAACTTCCCCTTTTTCTCTTGTCCTTCCCTTTTTTTAGGTATATCTGTTACCCTGGTTTTGTGGCTGTACCTGATTTTGTTTCTGTACTGTTCTGTGTTTTAGGTGTGTCTATGCACAGTATATTTGTAAATGTATACTAAAATAGAGTAAGATTACTGGAGGAGACTCCTGACTTCACCACAAGAGGTCATGAGAGCTCAGAAGATCCTTTTCTATACCTTTGTTTGAGAGGTTTAGTGTATTATTCATCCAGTCTAGACTCATTCTTTTTTTTTTTGTAATAAAGTGACAGTGTAGGTTATAAAACTAGTGCATATCCCTCCCTTTGTATTAAACCTCAAACTGTACATTCTGTGTGTGGAAAGGCAGAGACAAATAAAGGAAGTGAAACTCAGAGAACCATTTTTGTACAATTATACAAATTTACAAATTTTATTTCTGAGTTCTTTATGAAACTATGCAAATTTAAACACACATCATCCATGTCATAATTCACTGCTGTCTCCTACACACATCCTCACACAGATAGAACAAAATAAGACAAAAAATCCTTAAGGAGAAGTAGAGTGCAGGATGAGTATCAGTGATCTCACAGACCCACAGGTGGAGGAAATGAACTGAGGGGGAAGTGCAACAGAGCTGGGGCTCGCTTACTTTCACTATTCAGCTTTATAAAACTATTCATCAGATGAGGGGTCTATATACAAAAGCACAGGCAGAACACATTATATCAATAACAAAAGTGATTGTTTTTTTGTATATCAGAGTCAGATGATGGAGGTTCCATTTAAAGTAAGTAATTAAGTATGGACTTCAATTTCCATGTGTTCAGATGTTACCAGTGATGACGCCAAGGCCTGAAACATACTCTTCTAAACTACTAGCTAAGCAAGCTCGATTCATATTTCACGCAAATACTCATTGCATTCTCAGCTTTGCCACAAGGGGCACTATAGCCAAATTTTGCATACGCTCTTGTACTATGGTCAGTATTCTCTGTCAGGTAAACAACTGTCATGGCAGCAAGTTTGAAGAGATTCTGAGTACTTCAGTTTAATGGCACACACATATGAACATCTGGCTGTGTCCGAAATCGCCCCCTTTTATCTTACACATTGCACTATTTGAGGGGACAGCCATTTGTAGTGGTGTCCAAAACTACAGACATGAGTGTTGCGCCAGAAGATGGAATCTGCATCATTTCATTTTTTTCATTCACTCCTCCAAGTGAACTATGTTATTGGACTAATGTAAGGAATAGTGAATGAGAGTAGAGACCTTAGTGAGGGCAGATGTAGTTTTGCATAGCCAGACCTCGATACTGATGGCAGAAGCTCTGGACTCCATCGCAGCTTTCAATGGCCAAGGGCCGCCCAGAGGCCGTCTGACTGACATGCAAAGCAACCAATTACAGTTAGTTTTGTTCCGCATTATGTTTAGGGGCGTGAAAACATAACGTTTATGTCTCTACAATACCAGACCGGTGTGTAAAACTCTTGGACGTATTTTAAAGAGTCTATGCCGCAAATGTTACATACTTCACATACTTTTGAAAATCCAGCGTTTAGTGGATACTGATAAGCGTTCATTGTCACAGTTGTAAACACGACGGCGTTCTTCTTCCATAAGGGGGTTTGGCATCATGGCATCTTTGTTTCCATGCGGACCGTTAAGAACACAACACACGTCTCCAGGACATCCTGTAGAATTCAACCAAACAGATGAATTTGAAAATCCTGAAGAGTTTCCAGTTAAGTGTGCCATATACATCAGATGTTCAACCAATGGTCCGTGACGTCTGAGGCTGAGACTAGGACAGACATTGAATTTTACACGGATGAAAATGAGGCTGTGAGAGATAGACTTACAGTCTCTACAATAATGCGTACTGTATAAAGGTACTATATCATGTAAAACTCACAACTGAGTTTTTGTCTACTGAAAGTTTATCCACTGAACACACCATACTTCTATCCCTCACAATTGTTTTTTTCATTCCTGTCAAAAAATTAAATATAGCACTGCCCTGACTGAGGTCTATAGTGGGCGATTTCGGAAACACCCTCTATCGCCCTTTTGAGTGATGAAATGTACTACGGCCAAAGTAACATAAGAATCCTTGTAATCTTTTTGAGGTTTAAGTACTTTCCTATGTCCCAATCAAGCGTGCCACACGAGTCCTGAAAAGTGAAGCCAAAGCGACTCGATCGCCCCCAGGTGGCTAGATGCAGTATAGGTCATAAACCCCGCCCTCTCCATGTAACGTAATGGGACGTGAGACAAACTAAACAGTCAAATTACAAGTCAATTTTTTTTTTTTTCTAAAAATGGTTTGTCATTTTAGGCGGTTTTATCACGCTGATGTTAGTTAAAATGTTCGTTCTTTAAATAAGTTTGTTTTTAGTTATTTGATGCTATAAAAACATGGGTTTTGACGTCATGATTGACAGCTGAGATTGACGCTCTTCGCGCTCACTACTGCGTACAAGTTCACTATGCGCAGACTCGAGTCTCAAGATGTCAGCGCAATATTGCCACACTGGTGGCTTCAGTTACTACAATGGAAGAGAGTGAAGGTGTGTCGTCCATCTTTTTTTACAGTCTATGTTCCCAGCTTAATTCATTGACAACTGAAGTCTAAACATTTTGTTTGGGTGTTTAGACTACTAGCCTGACATGGCAACAGCTCAACCAATGGCGTGAGTTTGGGGCGGGGCTATCTGTTTGGCTGACCAACAGCAGAAGTGTTTAGGGAAAAAGTAACTGATAAAAACAGTCATTAGTATATTTGTAATTGCATTTGGTGATGTTAGTGGCACAGAAATTGCACTTCGGCTTTAAGTATACTGCATGAACGACGCGACTGCACACGTGTTGACCATGCTTGCGTAGAGTATGTTTCTGGCCTAACTCTCTTCTAAAACCTTTTATTCAACCTGGGCAAATCTGAACACAAAATTCTTGGATGTTGGAGCTGCTGGGTCAACTGAAACCTAGTCAACTTTCAGCGGGCCAATGAGCAGCAGCTATTTTTGCGAGACCTGTAGCAGATCTTCCGATCTGGTTCCTGGTTCAGTTTGCTACGGTTTCGTTGTGCTGCATCATCACTGATGTAGAAAACACACAACTGGAAACGTAATTTTCTATTTCCATATGGGACAATTGGGAAAACTACTGAGGGACAGACTGAAAATTGCTCGAGTAACCCATTCATTTGAAGCATGGAGGGTGTGTTTATGTACATGGGCACTTATGCATCTTATACATCAGCAAACACTCTCCATTTAAGGCACCAGACCTCAAGCTTTGCAAAGTATTTCAGAGCTGTCCTTGTGGTCCACAGCTCTGCGATATTAATTCAACTCTTCTTGCTGAAGCCAGTAATTCTCCCTGCACTCATACTTGAGCTTACAAACCTTTGATATTAAATAATCAGAACACTCATACCATATTAAATTAAGAAAATACACTGCAGATCATATTGCATGTGTGTTATTACGATTAAGATTGTCCAAAGGATGCATTTCCCTGCTAATCAATATAAAAGACCAAGAGAAGACAAAGGTCATGCATTGGTTTTGTTTCAATGTGTGACAACAACCCTGTGTGTGATCTTTGTGATGTGGAATCAAATTCAGTCAAATGATTCAGTTCAAATAGAGTCTGGCTTCCAGAAGAGTCATAAGAGTCAAGTTCAGGATGATTCACATTGTGCCAAAGCTGGAATTTTAGGCATTGTCCGAAATAATATTGTGATGTTTGAAGATGAGAAAGATCTCTGAGCAGAAGAATGTCCTGATACCAATCATCTCCTGGATGATTCACTCAAATGACTCAATTCTGAGCTATGTCACAAAATAATGAATAAAACGTGACTGTCAGATTAAGCCCTTGATGAAGCTGGTGTCCAAATGGACTATGAGTATGCGGAGGAAGGACATCTCTTTCCGCGTGTTTTCAAAGATGATTCGGGGATCGTCAGACTGACAGCGCAGGCAGTTTGGAGCCATGACCATCGCCAAATTATTCACATCCATCTTAGTCCTACTCACATTCACCGGCTGAGCAAAGACCTGGGATGAGAGAAAGACAGGGCGTTGAAATATTTGTTGTATAACATGCAGGGTTGTGTTGATGTAGCAGGGCGTTACCTGTAAGAAGTTGATGAAGTAGCAGAGCACGAGTCTGTTGAGCTCTGGGAGGGACTGAACCACACTGATGGCTGCATCAGGATCTTCATAGTGACTGATACACTGCGTATAGAAGCTCTGAGGAATCACCGGCTCCTCCAGCTCCCTGTACCACAACTTCAACAGAGACGCTGACACAGAGGAAGAGACAGAGATGTTACATTGATGTGCTGCATGTTCATCTTTCATTGTCATTCAGCCATATTCACACTCACACAAAGATATACACAATCTTATAGAGTATAGACCAGGGGTGTCCAAACTCGGTCCTGGAGGGCCACTGTCCTGCAGAGTTTAGCTTCAGCTTGCCTCAACACACCTGCCTGGAAGTTTCTAGTATGCCTAGTGAGACCTTGATTAGCTGGTCAGGTGTGTTTAATTGGGGTTGGAGCTAAACTTTGCAGGACAGTGGTCCTCCAGGAGCAGGATTGGACACCCCTGGCATAGACCATTCTGTAAACAGAATATGTCGTTGGATGCAAATTAAAAGGTTATTGGACTATATGTTGTACTGCCTTTAAAACCCAATGAAAAGGTTTGATGGACAATTTTATTTCATAATCGTTACAGAAACAATTTGCTACTTGCTATTTCTAATTAATAACAGGTGGTATCAGTGTGAGTGACTTTTTTTTCATTCTAGAGAGCATTTGATTGGAGGCAGGCTGGAGTAATAAGCTTTGCAAAAGGTGAAATGCTACAACACAGGGCTTGACATTAACTTTTTTGCTTACCAGCCATGGTGGTTAGTGGCTTTCCAAAGTTACTAGCGACTCAGCATTTTCACTGGCCTCAATTCTGACATCGATACCATGGATAAAAACTGCCATATAGATATTATTAATATTATCTCATAATTTGGCAGCAGGTATATTAGGCTGCTGTCACTTTAAGGCCTGACGCACAGATCCATTATACTGTTACACATGTGTGTTTACGTTCACTTGAATCATAACTGAGTGTTTTTACGTGAATACTTGCCAAGACCGGCATTTTGTCATTATTCTGTGTGTATTTGACTGTTTAAGTGCAATAAGCAGTGAAAAAATACTCAATTTAGTACTGAGAGGTGGCTTTATGTGTGCGCACTTTGCGTGTGAGCACAAAATCTGCGGGAATGAGGAAAATTATGTGCAATACATGCAACCCCATGCCGAAATTCAAGCCCTGTAACATTAACAATATTCATCCGAAGCAAATGAAACAAGAGAGTGAGGGGAGGCGGGTTTGTGTGTCGACTCACTGTCGGAGAAATGAGAGAGTGAGAAAGCGCAGCTGGTATCATGTTTCTGTTCTGCAGAAAATGAGTATTGGAAGTGTTTCAGATATTTCAGTACCATTATGTATCGAAAAATCGATATTTTTGACAACACAATACTGCACTTAGTTTATTATTTCAGATGACTTTTTAAAAGACAACAACTGAAAAATGTATGTATTATACATAAAATTCAACCCGCCAAAGTGGCTAGTAGGAGTGATTGCGTTACATGCCACTGCTGAAATCCACCTGCATTTGATGGTGTTAATGTCAAGCCCTGCAACAGAAACTAACCCCTAACCCTACCCCACACCCTAACAGGCAGCTTTCACAACCAATTGTAAAGACCTTTCGTCACACTCATTACTCCAATCTGCAAATAACAACACTTGTTTGATTAGACAAAAATTTGTCCAATATTTTTGGTTCGTTTTCCAGAAAAAGACTAAAAATTTTTAATGCATATACTATCTACTAACTGTAATTTATTTTGACAACTAGCAGTACACTAGCATTTACAGTATATGCTAAAAAGCAGACAAGGACTAAACAGCCAATAGTGTTTTGTCCACTAACAATTTGTGGAAAGAAGTGTTTTGTAGACTGAATTTCCCAGGTACAGCAGTCTGACAGAAACTGAAAATCTAAAACTAACCAAAATAGCCAAACTAACATTAAATATTGGGTCTATTCTGTCTAACACAGTGTTTTCACAAAAACAATCAAAAAAAACATTGAAACTACTGTAATTACAAAATGAATCGTGGTTAATTAATTTTATATATCATTATAAAGGTCTGACAGACACTCACTTTCTCCATGTAAATGCTGAGTCACATGTATTTATTGACATACGTGTGAATGTTTGATGTTCTCACCTGGGACATTGGGATCAGAGAGGCTTTCAGGAATTCTCCACTGCTCCACCTGCAGCTTGAGAGCATTCACCTCATCAATATCCCCTGGAACTCTACAAGATGAAGACAACAGCTTGTGAGACACTTATTCATCGGTTTGTAAGCGTTATTTACCTCATTGAATTGCCATAAGTGTTTGAACACTTCAATAGCACTAAGGTCCTGTCCTAAATGCTCTCCTCAGCCTTTGCGCTCTACACCTTGACAACATTGTAGCAATAAAGTGGCCTTCTAAATCATAATATAACAAATGGAACACCCTAAAATCCTCAGGACCATATGGACATGCACAAACAAAAGCCACATCAAGAGATCAGGTTGTATGCTGTAACGTGTTCTTTAACACTTGACCACAAGGTGGAGCCAATTTGACACTCATGATGGCATGACAGAGCTGTCATGCACAGGATTTAATTAAATATCCGTAGATGTGTTTGTGTGCAAGTGCGTGTACTTGCACACACTTTTCCTCTGAAGTATCCTCACACATGAGGACTTGATAGGGAACACAAGACAACTGAAGAGTGTACAGTAAGCGTCTCATAAGAAGAAAACCTATTGTACAGAGAACACATCCTGGCTACAGGGGAAGAAAAAAGCATCAGGAATAGTACAGACTTCTATAATGAATGAAGAGGGATGTCGTAAAAACAGATAAAGAAGGAATGAGAATGTAAAATCTTTATACTTCAGAATGGCCATGTGGTTTAGTAATTAGACCAACAAGAATCGAGTTTGCTATATATGACCATGATAAGCCCTCCTTCCTGATTCTCTGCATATGTTGTCTCACCTGAAGATGCCCTCCGTCTGGGCTCCACCCAGGGCCAGTACATACTGAGAGAGCTGCACCTGCACCCAGGGCAGTTTCCTGTTGGGGAAGAGCTCACTCTGCCTCTCCATGATCTCCTCCAGAGCGCTCCCAAAAAGAGATGGAGTCACGATGGCATTCCGGCCGTGATCGATCTCCTCCAGAGTGGGCTTCCTCAGACCCTACAGACAGAACAAGGCACATAGTACATACTTCAGATATATTGTAATTTGACTAAAACAACTGAAAATGTAGTGGTCACAAATTATACAGACTAGGGATGAACAATGTGGCGGTTATAAATAAACTACCATTCAAGAGTTTGCGGTCAGATGTTTTTAATATTTTTTAAAGAAGTCTCTTATGTTCAACCAGGCTGCATTTATTTGATCAAGAATACAGAAAAAAATCAATATTGTCTTTCTACTGTTTTCTATTTTAATATATGTACTTTATTTCTGTGATCAAAGCTGATTTTTCACCTCTTACTGACCCCAAACTTTTGTACTGTATTATTGATATTAGAAAAAAAACATTCTTATCTCTAAAAAATGTTTCTAAAAAAACATTCTTATATTGTATATTTAATTGTGCTGCTCTAAATCTAAATCCATCATCTAATTCTCACTTAAATCTTTAAAAACCTTAATAATTTAATTAATAACACTGTTAAATGTAATCTTTAGTAAATCTCAAAATGAATATTCATTTTTAATGCATTATATATACTTTAGTTTTTTTTTTTTTTAATTTGAAAATTAATAAAATTATTTATTATACATTATTGTTTTATTTATTTAGACAAAATAGTAGGCCTATATCATTTTAATATTGGTCATTTATTGGTTATCGGACATAACATTTATTGGACAAAATTTTAATATCAGTGCATCCTTAATATAATCTACTTTTATAGTGCTTTTGCTGAACTTTTGCGTTATTTTTGGAACTTGACAGTCTGTGGTCACTATATGCTTTCACTGCATGAAAAATAAAAAAGTGTGGGGAAACAGCATGAGGATGAATGATGACAGAATCTTCCTTACTGGCTGAACTTTACAAAACAGAATTAAGTTTTGAATGTCAACCAGCCACTGACGCATAAAGCATCTGTTGATCAGACTGTTTCCCTCTTAACTATGTGGAACAGACGGACACCATCTAAACTGTAACACAATATGGAACAACAGCGCCGAGCGGGATAATACGTAGTTGTGCGGTGTGTGGGTAAAAATAGCCCACCCAGTAAAAACGTTGGAGACAGAGGTGGGATGGCTGATTACAGGGTGGGTCTGGTGAAAGGACAAATAGGGAGGGGAAACAGCTTCTGCTAGTGTCAGTGCCGTTACCAGTGAAGCGTGTGCATGGACTTAACTCATGGACGAGGCTTATAGAAGGGCCTGGGGGGTTGTTGTAACCTTTTCTTCTTAGTTTGGGTTAGTGGATTAGTAATTCTCATGGTGTGCTCCTAAAGGCCGGGTGCTGTGATTGCTCGCAGATGTGACCAATTTTAGACGGCTGTGCTATATACTGCTTCGTTTGACCATTTGGAGACTCCTGGGTTCGATCTAACAGCAGTGCTGGCATCTACAAATAAACAAAACTCCCAGGAAAAACTGTTTTCAATTATCATTCGACTTAACATGATGGAATCATCCAACATCTATGTGTCTGGTTAAACCATATTACAATGTTTGATGCAGATCAGGGCTGATGGGCAATGTGTGTTAGTTAGAGTATGATAAACTGGTATGACAAACTGGTAATTATTTTCATGTTATGGCTGATATTCAAATTTGATACTATTTTGTCTAAATTAATAAAATATAAAACACTAAAAACTAAAATCAACCATTTTAAATGCCACAAATGAATGTAAGCATCACAACATTATAATGTACAGTATGAAAAATTTATATTTGGAGATTTGCTAAAGATTATTATTACTGTCTTTAAGGATTTACTTTAAGTGAGTGCTGAGATGATGGTAAAAGTTATTTAAATCTAAAAATAGGGAAATGAGCAGTACAATTAAATAAATCCAACATCTACTGATATCAATAAAATTATAATAATAATAATACTAATGAATACATTAATAATATTAATCTTTTTCAAAAAGTTTAATTAAAAAACTCTTACCTTCTTGCCCCCAGTAATGGCCACTTTTTGCAGCTTACGGTAACAGTACTTGGCGTAAGTGCTGATGGGAAGGCCTGTCAAAGACAATTAATATGCAATATTATTGACCAATGACAGAACCCTGAAAGGAAATGACATAATTGACCACTGAGTGACCAAATCAAAGTTTGTTTGTTTTTTTGGGTCAAATTTGCTAGGATTTAAAGGCCTTAAGGGGAGGTGCAGTTTGGCTTGTGAATGAATCGTGTGACTTGTATCAAAGTCCTAAGCATAAAATTCTTCTCTAAAGGATTTATAAATGAAGTCTTTAGAAACAATGCCAATCCACTCATTTTCTACAGGTTTGGAGTTCATGGCCGAGAAAGGTTTATATATGGCTTTGAAGGAATTTCAATAGTTTTAAGACATTTTTTTTAAATATGATTTCAATGTTCCATTTATAAAACTGAAACAACACGAACAACATTTGGCAGCATGGTCAGGAAAAAAATAAAATAAAAATACATTGGAGATGCTCGACCGATCCAATACAAGACCAAACAAACAAGGTCACACAAGAGATATTGATACTATCGACCTCAACATTCATTTGAATAGACTCGGAAATTATGTTGGCATTAGTGGAATGGCATTAGCATGGTTCAAATCATACTTATCTAACCATTATGAATTTGTAGCAGTAAATGAAGAGGTTTCATATCAATCAAGTTCAATATGGAGTACCGCAAGGCTCAGTACTAGGACCGTTGCTTTTCACCCTATACATGCTACCCTTGGGAGATATCATTAGAAAACATGCCTTTAGTTTTCACTGTTACACTGATGATACTCAGAGAGCTGCGTTACAGCAGAATTAACTCTGTTTGCATCATTGAATTATGTTCCCGTTTATCCTTGTAATGCTGATTTGAAACAATCTGTATTGTATAAAGCGCTATATAAATATAGGTGACTTGACCTGACAAAGAGAAAGCGGTAAACTTATGAGGCATAACTGCTGTACAAGTAGCTGCTAGTCAATCCAGAACCTGACAGAGCTTCTTCTCTAGCTGTGAAGACCAGATTCAGTGACTCATAAGTGTTTTCCAGCAGCTGAAAACTGAAACCCTTATTCTTGCTAAGCATGAGTGCTCAACATCCTGCTGGGTGAAAGTTGGATGTGAACGTTTCAAGTGAGATGTGAATGTTTCCTCACAGCTATAAGGTACATGAGGCGTGAAGTTTAACTGTTACAGGAAACCAGCGTTTAATGTACTAATGGAATCTGTCATCCATGCTACGCCAGATGAAATATCGCTCAAACTGATATTAAAGTGAAACCGATACAGCTGCTAGTGACTCTGGCTAATATGCACTGACCTTTATGAAATACACAACAGTGTGAGGTGCTATCTGTTTCATGACACTCTACACATTACACAGAAGAACACTCTCACAGTGTTTCCCTCCCTTGTTTCTCCTTGGAATGTGACTCATTCTTTGGCTGAACAACCTTACGTGGTTATGCGGGTCTGAAACAGATTTACAGCGAACAGGTGACAGAGGTTTGACTGGGCTGAACTGAAGCCTGAGAGACAGTAAGAGCAGACACAGAGAGGCTTCAGGGCTCTTCACAGCCATTACTCACACAAACACCCAGAGGGGACGAGGAATAAACAGTTTTATATGGGGAAAAAAAAAATGTTGAAGATGAAAATCTAGCATTCCTTCTTCGATTTAGCAGCTAAAATAACTTGAAACAACGACTGAACTCTATGCAAAGTTCAAAAATTTACACATTTTGACATGCCCTATTTGGACAGGTGAAGTGTTTACTGATAATATGATGGATTAAGCTGTCAAATGAAAAAGGGAAAGCTATAATATTTGCATGCTGAAGAGCTGGAGAAACAGTCTGTATTAGCTCATCATTAAATGTGGAGAAAATGACAAGAATATTTACATTCTTACTAAAAACTTGTACACAAATGAGGCTTTTTTTCTGTTAAACGTCTGAAGAAAACCCTCACAAAAAAGATAAACACACAATGACTGTAAGACTGCTGTAAAAGTCAACGTTTCCCGATAACAGACTTGACAGGAACAGGTGGGTCTGAATGAGTCTGTCTACTGCCGTCAGGCACAATCTGTGAATCACAGAGATTTACAGCTCCTGTACTGATGACTCTTGTGTGTATGAAGCTGTAACCTCATGTTAAACAAGCAGGTCAGATATTTCATAAGAATCTGTGTGACAGTCTCTGTTTTCCTGCTCTTCTCTTTCCCCCCAGTTTTTATTATTTAATTTCCCGATGTATGACCTTCTTCCCTCCATCTTTTTATCAGTCCTCATACCTACATTTCTGTGTACGGTAATATATACAGTAGTGGCCAAAAGTGATGTCTGGCCAAGGATTAACTTTTTCCCCGCCAGCAATTTTTAAAAAAATAGTTACCAGCAAGAGCCAGCATTTTTGAGAAAAATAAAAAAATAAAATAAAAAATAAATAATAAATCTGGTTTATTAGAAGCAGAGCCCATTCTTTGTTAGAAGTAAGAAGAAACCTCACTGCTTGATTGGCTACTCTCTGCTGTCTCAGACGACATCTGTAGCTTCTCTATGTGTTTCAAAAGGGGTGGTTGCAATTCACAACCTCACCACTAGATGCCGCTAAAAGTTACACACTGCACCTTTAATGCATTCTTTTGTTTAATTGAATAAATGAATGTAAATTAATGTGGGTACGTTTAATTTAAAAAAAGCATAATTTATATTAATTTATTCAATTAAACAAAAGAATGCAAAAAAATATTTTTTTTAATTAAAAAAAGCATAATTAACATTTTGAACAAAAACCTGTGGAAATTGGGTTATTTGTCAAAGACTGCTTCTGGATTACATTCAGAACGATGATTAAAATATAGACAGAGTAGATCCATCAACACCTCCAAAGCTTCACAGTCCTTTACCTCTTCCTGGGTCAACATTTCATTCAGTGATGTTAAGAAGTTTTGATTTATATGCGGTTTCATGTCTGACGATCATGTTATTTCACATGTGCGTAAGCAATGCTTCTATCGCTTGTTTCTGCTTCTTCGCCTGTGTTTTGATCCAGAGATTCTGTACTCTTTCAGAAGATGCGTAATAGTGCCCCCTACCGTAACAGTGAAAACATGGATTGTCAGAAAATATCGTCAGGGGAGGGGAAAGAGTTTTTGATTTTTTTGAATTTGTTAAAGATTTTGTAAGCTTATGAAGTTGTTTAATTTTTTTTGTTTGTGATAACACAATGAAACATGCCAAATTGTGGGGATATATTTTTTTGCCAGGCTGTCATACAAAGAAATTATGAACAAGAAAGAACCAAACAACAACAACAACAACAAAAACAAAAAACTGATTATGTTGTAGTCAGTGTAAGCTTTTTCCTTTGAGCTTTTTGCTTTTCTATGCATTTTTGCATATTAAAATAAAACCTGTAGCTGTAGTTTTCCCTTTTTTGCCAAATAATTTTGTCAGATAAATACCTTAACTAAGTTTAATGTTTTGTTCCCTCATATCTAAAATATTTGAAAATATAAAATATGTTTCTCAAATTTTGATGGTTTAATCGAACAGATACAACTTTTGGTATTTTTTTTCAGGATCTTTTGCTGAATAGAGTGTTAAAAAGAACAGCATTTATTTAAAATATAATTTTTGTAACATTATAAATGTCACTACTACCCCAAACTTTTAAAAGGTGGATATATATTATAAAACAAACAGTTCTGACTTTAAATTCTGATTGGATGAGCCACATTTCATATTTTTCTCCAGTTGAGTTCTATATTAATGCGGGAAGTTCTGACGTTGCTCAGCAACAGTAACAGCAAACACTCAGCAACCGTTTCAAGTTGAGCCCTACAAGACTCTTAACAACAAGTTCCCAGATCATATTTTTACATTCCTCCATGTTTCTTTGTACTCGTGTAAATAAAGATAGCCTGCCTCATAATATCCTCCTAAATATATCTACCGTGGTATATACAGCAAGATCTTATACCATCATACCATCCACCATCCAGCCCTACTCTACTGTTCATTTGTCAGGGTTATTCCTCTTTCTTTTCATTGCCCATCCTCTCGGACTCTGCTCTTCACATCCTCTCTTTCTCTCCGTCATGAGCGATGAGTGTAATTTGTGAATGTGTGCTGCATTTTTCAGTTAAACACACTTTCATCATCAGCCTCTTGGAGATAATGAATGACAGTTTGGACATTTCAACTGAACCCATGAGAAGGGAAACGTGCTGATATGAGGACTGTTTTGCATACAAACAGTGCCAATGTTGTAACGGCGCTTTTTTGAGCCCATACAGGGCGTTTCCCCCCCCCCACAATGCACCTCTAAACTCACAGGAGACAGGAGGAGGCCACACCCCCACAAAACATCCTGAAACATCAGTGAGAGAGTAAAAGGACATTACTAAAAAAGAAAAACAGTGCCAAGTCAAATAATAAAGTCCTTTGAGAGCGTTTATTTTCTTTCAAAAGGGCCCCTGAACTCCGGCCCTTCCCACAATGCCATCTCCTGGGGCACACGGCCCAGCAACACTCTCAAAAAAAAAAGTTGTTTTTTTTTGTTGTTTTTTTTCCGCAGCAGTGCCATTCAGTGAACAGTTCTTAAAAGAACCATTTTTTCTTTGTGTGAAGAACCTTTTTCATTATAAAGAACCTTCAGAGCAATGGAAAGGTTCCATGGATGTTATAGGTTCTTCATGGAACCAAATATTTTTAAGAGTGAATGGTACGGCTATATTCTTTCTGCCATTCTAGAACATTCCCAGCATCCATCTGAGCGAGCCACAACAATCAGAGAGCAGGAAGGTGCAGAGGTGTCACTTGGAATGTTCCAATCCAGCCAAAACAATGTTTTGGATGACTAAAGTAAACCGGCAGCACTTTAGTCAGTTCATGAGACAAATGAACACTGTGTTTAGCGACGACAGTATGAGACAAGTGAAGCCATTTCCTTTGTACTTTCCATACACTAGAACCACAACAACATTCCTGACGTTTGGTTTCCACATACACACACAACGCTGGAATTAGAAAATCCGATGTTTTTCTTGCTTAGCTGTAACTCGTCACTCTTACAATCACTGATGCCACCATAAATCCTCCCACAAATCCTGTAACCTGGACGTTAAAGGTCAAAGATTGTGATTTTGTTGATTGTAGGCCAGTAGTACATGAAACCAAGTCTGCTGCAATCCAACAGAAAACAAACACTGAAACTAAAGATGTACATCCGTGATGTAGTGGCATCGGTACTTAAAGGGTTAGTTCACCCAAAAATGAAATTTCTGTCATTAATTACTCTCATGTCGTTTCAAACCTGTAAGACCTTCGTTCATCTTCGGAACACAAATTAAGTTATTTTTGATGATATCCAAGAGGTTTCTGAACCACCCATAGGCAGCAACGTCATTGCAACTTTCAAAGCCCAGAAAGGTAGTAAAGACATCGTTAAAATAGTCGTGTTCAACCTTAATGTTATGAAGCGACGAGAATACTTTTTGTGCGCAAAAACAAAACAAAAATAACGACTTTATTCAACAATTTCTTAACCCTGTCAGTCTCCTACGCTTTTCACGTAGTAAACACAGTGCAACGCTTCTGGGTTCTACGTCAGAATGCCGGTTTATTATTGGCCGTCGTGAGCAGCACGACGCATGTGTGTGATGCTGATTGAGGAGCCGACCAATAATGAGCCGACGTTCTGATGTACAACCCGGAAGCGCAGCAATGTGTTTACTACGTAAAAAGCGTTCTCGTCGCTTCATAACATTAAGGTTGAACCACTGTAGTCACATGGACTATTTTAACGATGTCTTTACTACCTTTCTGGACCTTGAAAGTTGCAATGACGTTGCTGCCTATGTGTGGTTCAGAAATCCTTGGATGTCATCAATATCTTAATTTGTGTTCTGAAGATGAATGAAGGTCTTACGGGTTTGAAACGACATGAGGATGGGTAATCAATGACAGAAATTTCATTTTTGGGTGAACTAACCCTTTAAAACATGCGAAGAACAGAAATGCTAATGCTAGCTAAAGAACTACTGAATACACCTTTAAAATTTAAGTTAAGATTATGAGCACTGGGAGAATAAAAGCATTTTTTTCTGTTCATGTGCAATCAAAATATGCTAGTATATCTGAACTATAGTAAAGTCATGTTGAATTTATGACAGGGCCGTAACCACCATAGACATTGAGGGGGACAAGTCCCTCCCAATAATTAGAAATGGCCAAATCGTCCCCCCAATATTTGAAATTCTTGCACTACTCTGCTGCACTTCATTACAGCATGTTGTTAGGATGTCAAAAGTTTTAAAAGTTACATTTTTAGTCTGGTCTGCCTCAGCGGTCTAAGAACGCTCGTCAATGTCAAAATGACTGAGATGGCCAATCAAATTAAAAAGTAGGCGGGGTTTACGTTCTCTTTTTGCTCGTGCACACAGTCTTCACAGCACAGACGGGCGCGTCAATTGATCGCTTAACGCCGTTGTGGAGGTTCTATTTTTCCGGTAAAATCACAAAACAAATGCACACAAACATGTCCCTGCTCTTGATATACAACCATTGATGGACATCTTTGATTTTAATGATAAAAAAAAAAAAAAAAAAAAAAAACTATGCGAGGGCGGATTAGAACATGCAACCTTTGATACTGTTAACAAAAACTCTACCACTAGACCACTAAGGAATTCGAATGTTTTTTGCGGATCTATATATTTATTCACTAAATTGAAGAATCTCGGAGCTAACAATATATTGTATTATGAAACTATCACATTAAACATGAGTTCTCAATGTACTATTGAAATTGATTTCTGGACATCGTAATGTTATTTTTTTTCTACAATTGTTATTGTACATATCTGATATAGCATTGTAGCCTATTAGTAGCAATTTCGTTCACTGTTTTGTTTCTTTATGCTTTATTTATATATATAAAAAAAAAGGTCCCCCCCAATGTTCAAGACATGGTTACAGCCTTGATTTATGATGTTATAAATAGCACAATGACAAACAGGAAAATCATATGAAATTATAGTTAAGGGTCAATGATTATCAACCATGGTGGTTTGGATAATAACATTACACCCTGAATGATTAAAAAATGCTTTTTAAATCTGTTCTTAAGTGGACACCAGCAACAGACAGTCTGCTAATTGTCGACCGCTGAGTGTTTCTGAACTCCCCGCTGAGTTTCACGCTGCGATTTATCAGGCAGTGAAACGATTTCATCAAAGTCAATTTTAGAGTAGTAATAAAATGATCAGCCAGCGGGTTGCTGAAAAAAAAAAGTCCAGCGCTAGAGAATCACATGTAAAACAGAAGTAAAAGATCTGGATACAGAGCTATTCTGGTGACAAAGTTTGTTCAAACCCACCAAAGGGTGATCCATGAACTCATCACCATCACAATCTCTTCTTCAGGTTGCTCCTGATGGATTGTGTATAGTACTAAATAATATCTTGGTAATGAGAGTACATTTTAGCCTTGCACTTCCACCTCAAATAATGACAGTGGTCATTACTTGAAGTGAGCACGTCTCGTGTGGCACTGCCCCGTGAAGACAGCGCACAGTGTAATTAACTGAGGCCGGGCTGGAGCTGCATTATTAAAAGCCCACGCAGAGCTGTCTCGTCAAACTCTTTGTACTGGAGCGGGGCTCACTGTGTGCGCGAGGAGTATAGAAGAGATATAAAAGAACAAACAGGGTTAAGTTGGATGGCAGCCACTGAGGGTTTAGCCTGATAAAAATGTCCCACTCTCAATCTGCCTGTTCCTCTTTCTCTTTCTATCTCCTATCACTCTCGCTTCAAGACTGAAAGACGTTCTCAGGATCTTTGTTGCCTCTCGACCAACAAACTCTCTCTCTCTGCCTGAGCAGTCTGGAAGTGGGCCAGGGAAGCGTGGGAGTTGTAGAGCGTCTTGTTGCTCAAAGCTTTAATCTTGCCTCTAAAAGAGAGAGTGAGAAAGGGAGAGAGGAGGGGGATACTCCCCTACTTTGCTGGGCCAGCTGCTCTCTCTTTGAGTGGTCCTCCTCCACTAGTGGACCAAAAACATCGTTAATACTCTCCCCCTCAGCCAAACGTGTTACCAGGAAGATTCCCTTATTGTACACCAAACACCCTTGACACTGTATGTGAGTGGGTGTGTGTTTTGAGAGCCTGTCTTTCAGTTAAAGATAAATGATGCCTTGATGCACATGAAAAACATGAAACAGCACATTTAACTTCTGTAATGTAACGTATATACCCATGCGTCATGGGTTACTCTTGTGCCGCAAGTCGACATGCACAGTATGAGTACGGTCGTCTGGCGAAAGCTTTAAGTTTTAAATATGGATATTTTTCTAACAAAAAACCCATAGCTTTGCTTGAGAAGGCCTTTATTAACCCCCTGGGGCCAGTTGTTCAAAAGTAATTTGATCGGATTTCGGCTATCGGATTGGATCAAATCTTGAAAATGGTTTGTTCAAAAGGAAAAAAGGATTCTGAAATCAGATTAGATCACAAAATCCAATCTTGGTTTTGATCTGGATAAAATCATCAGTTTGTGTTGTTCAAAACTTTTTAGTAAGATTGGGATACCTTTGATCCAAAAAATCTGGATTATACTGATCCCATCAGAAGGGTGGATTTCAGGAACAAAAATGTCATAAAACTTTAAAACTGGTAAAAAAAAATACAACATTTGTATCATGTAATATACATACACACACATATTCTTTATTTTGCTCTTGATTAGTTAACTTTTAATGTAATAAATTAGAAGTAGACATTAGGCTACATATTTAGCCTTTTGGTAACCAACTGTAAAGTAAAAAAGAGAATTCGGTGCAATAAAATAATCCTCAAACAGCTGTAAATATCTAACAATTTTTGTTATCTAACAAAAAATATTATATTTAATTCAAAGTGTTATTTTTAATCATTGTTTGTAAACTACATTGGCACAATCATAAGAGATGAACCAGTCAAAAGTTCTTCGCGAGCAAACGCAAAGTTTCTCGGGTGAACGCTACTTGGAATTTTTGGAAAAGCATTGAAATTTATTTATTTTTCCATCTCATATTCTTTCTATCACCATGTCCCTTTAGGGGCTCCGTAGAGCACAAGTAATCCAGATTTGGTAATCTGAAAAAGTGTGTATCTGGATCAGGTTGCTCCAATCCAATTTTGCTTCGAAAAAACAGCACAAAAGTAAGATGGATAACCTGATCCTGGATAGCAAAACATGGGATTTCCAAATCCAGATAATTCTGATCCAGATTAAACTTTTTGAACAACTGGCCCCTGGAGCCGTATGGATTATATTTATGATGGATGGATGCATTTTTGGGGGGCTTCAAAACACGCCCCCGTTCACTACCATTATAAAGCTTGGATGAGCCAGGATATTTTTAAATATATCTCTGATTGTGTTCATCTGAAAGAAGATAGTCATATACACCTAGGATGGCTTGAGGGTGAGTAAATCATGGGATAATTTTCATTTTTGGGTGAACTATCCCTTTAAGGTTGCCATCACATTACAGATGGATGGATGGATGGATGGATGGATGGATAAGATTCTCACCTTCCCGTTAGGTGTCGCCAATTCAACTCAAAGTCAAATTTTGAATCGAAAGAAAGGCCTTTTCTTATAAATTTTGCCCAATCCATCCAAAATTTCTTCTTAAGATTTCTCAAGTGTGTATGCATGTTTCCCTGAATGTGTGTGCAAATTACTCATTGAACCATAAACTCACCCTCATCCTCTTCTTCCTCATTGTTCTGTCTCCTTTTTTTTCTGGACTTTGAATTCTTCTTGTTTTTTATGTCCTGCTGCTCCATGATGTGCTGAAGTACTGCCAGACAACAATAAACTGTTAATTTTGAACACTCATATGCTCCAACAGTCCGTCTGAACAATACTTGACTTTATTGTTCCACGACCTGTGACATTTAACCTGCTGTAACCCCTGCGTTTTATTTTTCTCTCCTCCACAGCGTTATATCCTGTTTGGGTAGGCACAATGCCATAATAATTTTAGTAGTGTATCCAATATTGGCCCACTCTGTTTGTATGTATTTGAGAGTTTCAGGTTTTGAATCCATATGGGACAGCCTAAAACATAAACACTCCCCTGTGTGTGTCCTTTCCCTGTCCTACAAACAAAAACACTGGACTATCCAAGACATACAATGGCTTCAAATAGTATTTGGACACACTTACAAATGTATAAAGATATACGTAAAATATCTAACCAAGTGTCATTTATCTCAAATAAATACTTGAAACCTACTTTTCTTATCATTACTGGGTTCAAGGTGTCGTTGGATGTAGCCTTCCAAATAGCGTCTAAATTTGGGCGATGGTGAGAAGAATGATAAGCTGATGGCCATCAACTCCCAGCCTGCCTCCAAGCTCCTCAAATTCAAGTTATCTGTGGTCTGCCGCACCAGCTGCACGTACAGTTCGTCCCTCAAGCCTTGCATCCCCCAGCACTTCGTAACCACCTGAAGAGCCACGTGGCGTTTGTCCAATCTGGCCGGCCTGTCGCCCATGTATGCCTGGACCAGCTTGAACATCTCGCAGGCTTCCTTCTTGACAGCACGGTCGCTGGTGATCAGCATGGGTTTCTTAATGGAGCCGCGGTTCCATGACAGCATATTAGCAATGGAGACACGCCGGCGAAACAGGCCTTGCGTGTGCTGGTTAAGGTTCTTGCTGGCCCAGTCCTCCATGTTGGCGTCGGGCATAGGTTTGCAGAGGGTGGTGTACGGGTACTGGTAACCCGAACCCGTGCTGGCGTGGGGAGGAGGGGGACTGTTGTTGTTGTTTTTATAGGTAAGGTGAGCGGTTCCACGACCCTCTCTGTCATGGTCATCCTGGGGCGAGACGTCCTGCTGAGTTTTGGATTCCAGTGTTCCTGTCTGGAGACAAAAAAGAAGAAATTGAGAAACAAAAAAATATCAGTACGGATGCAGCTGTTCTGGCATTTATTTGCATCATCACAACTGCCGCAGGAACTTGAATCTGAGTGCGTGCGTTGCGTAGGTTGCAGCCGATTGGCTTACTCACTCTCCCTGCAGAAACCTGGAAACGGTTTTTGTCATGGATTACGCTCGCTCCCTAAATAGGTGACCCAATATGGAAATCACATCCCAACATCAAACATTACTGCCTCCCCTCTTCTCTCTCTCCCTCTCTCCTAACTCATTAATGCTCCAAAAAACCCTGTCCGACTTCTACACTGAAGAAAATGAATTTAATGACTTGCTGAAAGGTCCACTCAGTATTTTTCTCTCATTTAAAAATGTTGATGTGCATATATAAATGAATAGTATTTTTGAAAATATGTTTAAAGTCACGATTAAACGGAAATAGCGACAGATCTTTTCTTCCATATTTATGTACATCTGAGTGTAACGGATTATGGAAAGAGAAAAACGTATTGCAGGAATTGGATCTATTCATCGGCTGTTGATTTGATTTTGAGATGCTAGTGGTGCATTCAAAAATCAATGTGAGCTTGCAGTCGATTGTGTTTAAGTGGACTAAAAGCTGTTTTATTTAACATGGAGTGGGTCGACTCATGGGGGCAGCCATTTTGAAATCACATGACCAGATAAATACTACTCAATAAATCGCGATATTCAACCGATAATGGGATACTGTCGTTCACTGAATAAACTGATCATGGCTGACTGCAAAAGATTGTATCTAGACATGTGCCGATATTCTGTAATACAATATATCACGATAATGAATATGCATGATATTGTTATCATGGGCACTTAAAACGTTCACTCTCTGACAGCAGAGGGCGCTGATGGAACTGCAAAAATGCAGCGGTTACCCCGGAAACCCCGTAAACAAAGCAGCTGCGCTACTGAACAGTATAATGCTTCAAATAGTCATTCAGTTTTTGTTTTTTTTTGTATTGTGTGTTCATCAATGTTCATTCAATTCATTCAATGTTGTTCATCACAGCACCAAATACTTAATACTTAAAGACTTAATAGGCTATTTATTTTCAAACTTAAACATTTTTGTATTTTAATATGGACTACATCATGCCCTATAATGATTGAAAATTTTCTGATTATTTGTTATTGTTCAGTAAAACACAAGGCTTCATTAGTTAACATGTTAATTCATTATTACCAAACTGACAATGAAAAATACTTTTATTATAGCATTTATTAGCATTTAAAATAGCTTTTATTAATGTTATTTTTTTTTTGTTAATGTTTAATAACATTACTAAAATCAGAAGTTTTATTATTTAATGGACCTGAGCTAAAACCATCAATTTTTAAACTAACATTAACAAAAAAAAAAACAAAACCTTTCTGTAACAAATGTAGCTATTGCTCATTCTTAATCTTAGTTAATGCATTAACTAACATTAAATAATGAGACCTTATTGTAGTGTTACCTGTTGTTTATAATTCTTTTGCACTTTAATCTGTTCAGAGTTCTTTTTGTTATAAGAAAAAGTTACTAAACCTGTTACAGTATGACAACACTTTTTTTGCAACTTATTTCAATATCGTGATAATACCGTATACCGTGATAAAAGCTTAAGCAATTATCGCAACATGAAAATTTGATACGTCAAAATACATACCTAATTGTATCACATTGCGCTGGATTTTCAAGGTCACTGTTAACAGAGACATTGTTTGTCATTGGGCACTTGTTCTGTTGTGTCTGGTTAGGACACGGTATAAGTCCAGGATGACTTCTAACAGCAGTAAAAATCTATAAAAACGTCAACATTTTATTTGAGAAATTTGAGATCTTTGATTCTTTAGTATTTCAACAGTGTCAGCCAAAACATGCGATACAACCGGACACAATCATGCTGACATTATTATGGTTACAAAAAGAGTCAATGAGAGATGACGGGTTATGGGCATGATGTCATCTGTATATGCAGTGGCATATATATCCAGCAAGTTACATTTGCGATATATTCCCGTAACATTTCCTTTCATGCCTTGGCGCCCCCTGGCATTATGTCAATGTGACATTGTGCCCTAAGTGATACAGATTTAACAATGTGGTCATATTAAATTGTAAGAATGGAGCGTTTCTCCATGCGTCTGGACATTAGTGGGGTTCAACCACCATTAAGATGCAATAAGCTTGCTTTGAACCAAATCACTGAGTCAATGTTTCCAACCTCACAACTCTGCCTTTACATTTATTTTTGTCTTTTAATCAGATGTGAGAGTATGAGAGAGAGAGACAAAAAGATTGATGAAGTTAATGAGGCATGTAAAGGCAAGAAAAAAGCTGAAGGGCCAGCAGACATATAGAGGAGGCTGAATACTATATGTAAAATGGACACATTTTTACACATTTAAAACAAAATAAAAAAGATGAAATAAAATACAAAATGATCATTATCCATTCACAAAGAATAACATAGGCCTACCTACATAATGCTTAAAGGGTTAAATCACCCAAAAATGAAAATAATGTCATTTATTACTCACCCTCATGTCGTTCTACACCCGTAAGACCTTCATTCATCTTCAGAATACAAATTAAGATAGTTTTAATTAAATCCGATGGCTCAGTGAGGCCTCTATAGACAGCAATGTCATTGAACTTCTCAAGATCCAGAAAAGTACTCAAAACATATTTAAAACAGTTCATGTGAGCTCAGTGGTTCAATCTTAATAAGCGGCGAGAAAACTTTTTGTGCGACAAAAAAACACAATAACGAATTTTCAACGATATCTAGTGATGGCTAGATGCTTCGAATCTTGTTTCGAATCAGTGATTCGGAGCGCCAAAGTCATGTGATTTCAGCAGTTTGGCATTTTGACACGTGATCCGAATCACTAATTCGAAACAAAAGATTTGAAGCAGTGTTTTGAAGTCGGCCATCACTAGATGTCGTTGAAAAGTCGTTATTTTGTTTTTTTGGTGCACAAAAAAAATTCTCTTCGCTTTATAATATTAAAGGATTAGTCCACTTTCAAATAAAAATTTCCTGATAATTTACTCACCCCTATGTCATCCAAGATGTCCATGTCCTTCTTTCTTCAGTCGAAAAGTAATTAAGGTTTTTGATGAAAACATTCCAGGATTATTCTCCTTATAGTGGACTTCAATGGTCTCCAAACGGCTGAAGGTCAAAATTGGTGCTGCTTCAGATGGCTTTAAACAATACCAGACGAGGAATAAGGGTCTTATCTAGCGAAACAATCGGTAATTTTCTTTAAAAAAATGAAAATGTATATGCTTTATAGACACAAATGATCGCATCATAAGTGCTTCTGCCAGAACGCGATTCCGTATTCTTCAAAAAGCTTACGCTAAATGTCCTACACCTTCCCTATTCAACTTATGGAAAAAACAGAACTGGTGCCGCGTTCGTTCCGTAAATTGAATATTTTCATTTTTTTAAGAAAATTACAGATTGTTTCGCTAGATAAGACCCTTATTCCTCGTCTGGTATCGTTTAAAGCCATTTGAAGCAGCACTGAAACTGTAATTCTGACCTTCAACCGTTTGGAGACCATTGAAATCCACTATAAGGAGAATAATCCTGGAATGTTTTCATCAAAAACCTTAATTTCTTTTCGACATTGACATCTTGGATGACATGGGGGTGAGTAAATTATCAGGAAATTTTTATTTGAAAGTGGACTATTCCTTTAAGATTGAACCACTGAACTCACACAAACTGTTTTAAATATGTTTTTGAGTATCTTTCTGGATCTTGAGAAGTTCAATGACATTGCTGTCTATAGAGGCCTCACTGAGCCATCGGATTTCATCAAAAATAACTTAATTTGTGTTCTGAAGATGAACGAAGGCCTTACGGGTATAGAACGACATGAGGGTGAGTAATAAATGACATTATTTTCATTTTTGGGTGAACTAACCCTTTAAGAAAAAGGTCATTTTGAATTAATTGTACGGGTGTGATTTTAATAATTTATGATCATTTGATTGATGACAAACTTCTCTTAGTGTATTAAGATCCATAATATTATCTCCACCAACTCAAGCTCCCCAGGAGAAGCCAAACCACATGTGGAGCACTACACTAATGACAAATGGAACTGTCAGCACACAAATCGAGATACATTACCCAAATGTGCCAAATCACAATGAACTGTAAGAGCCGACTGTCTTGTACAACCACAACACCTGGCTGAGTGAATGAGGGGACTAGCCCGGTCTCTGTTTTCCTTTCTCAATTACTCTGCAAATAGCACCAGGGCTTGTATTTCTGTTATGTTTTAAAACAGACAGGTTGTTTCTGGTGGAGCACAGACTAAAGGTTAATTTATATTCCAGTTTTTCCAGCACTTGTGTGGGAATGACTTCATGAACAGCATTAACACACATGCTGCTAATGCTACCGAATGCAGAGCATGAATCCAAAACACTTAATATCTTTTTCAAACCCTGCTGAGATGCATTGCAGTCCAATCCCTACATAGACAGCTGCCTTCTTAAAGTCACCATGAAATCAAAATGGACAATTCTTATTTTTATGGAATATTGCAGTATTTATCATAAATGATTTAGCCGTGCACATCTTTATATTTATTATTTTTTTTAAATAAATACTTCCCCTCTCTCTTGGAATGTCGTCTCTTCTCTTTTCTGATGACGTGTTTACTGGTGTGAGACCGGGACAACCTGTCACTCACATGAGATCACAGACAGCAAACCACAACCATTCAATCAAGTCCCCATGGACAAAATCAAGTCCTTTCCCAACATTTTTTCTTTGAGAAGCCATTTCATTTATACGTCACAATAGGGAAGAAAAGACTATCGCAACTTTTATTTCATACCGACTTTAAGTTCTGTTCATAATGACAGTGATAAAATTGCTCAAGTGCCTGCACTGTTGCTTGCTAGTAAGTGTTCTTGCTTGACTTCAACTGTATCATGAAGCAGATTACATGAGTTCCACTGTCTTCAGTGTCAGTAGTTGCAGTATTGTGTCACTGTATATTTGCTCTGCTCAAGTAGGTTATCTGCCTTTATTATGACCAAAATCCGTTATCTACATAAAACACACTCTCCACATAGTCATTCAAGAAAACTGCCTGAAAAAGTAATTTAGTTCTCAAGCTCTACACTGACCTACTTGCTACCCGATTCCCATATGTACATCCCACACAAACAAACATACATTTCAGCTGTTTTTTTACTTTTGACTCTTTTACATCTCTCCATCATCAATCCTTTGCACACTACACTCACCTGTCTCATAATCTTGCATTTTCCCCTTAATCTCTTTCTTAAGAAAAACAACCACTGGCCTTTGTACAGTCCTCTTAATCTATGCACAACACACACACACACACACACACACACACACACAAAGTAAATCTCCTTAGAATGTAACATTCACACCCTCTTCAGCTCAGGAAACCCTAAGCCACGCCATCTCCTGCATAGTTTCTACAAAAACCGGATGGGAAGCGTTGCTTAGCTTTTCCACACCATAAGACACAGTGGGACCCTCAAATGTCAGGCGTAAAAGAGAGAAGGGTAATTAAAAGATAAAGAAATAAAGGAAAAAGAAATCAGCCAGATTACCTCAGTAGACCGTCCATAACAACATTTCCAGACTTACACACTCAAGCAAGTGGACAGCTGCGAAAAGTGTTTGTACCTGTGAGGGTGACCTCGGTGGTTCTGGAGAGGACAAGCTGGTCTGTGATGTTACGCTCTTCTCCAGAGAATCCACTTTCTCGTACGTCCTCTTTTGCCGGCTTCCAAGCCCATCTGTCACCAGTGGCGACAGCAGCACGTCACCATGGTTGTTGCCCCCACCCCTACACAGTGATCGGTTACTTGATGTCACATCCTCCCTTGATCCACACCCTCTTGCGCCCATCTTCAGTGAACTGACTGGGGAGCGGGCGGTACTTCCAGAAGCCTCCGATCCCATCTCAGTGTCCAGACTGGCCTTGCTACCATGAAGTGTGTTGGAACGGTTCACCACCGCCCTCATTTCTGCCATCAGCTTCTCATTCAATGCGTTTAACTCGCCACTGCTGCCCACCGACCCGGGCCGACCAGACCCAGTACCCAGAGCTGCACGCCGACGGTTTTTCCTTCGCAGACTTGGGGATGGCCCAGTGGAGTAGCCAGAATCCTGGTACGTGACAGCAGCAGGGCCTGGGTACTCCTGAGAGGCCAGGCTGCTTTGACGGCTATGACGAGGCTCCAACAGTCTCCACGATTGCTTCTTCTCCAGAGAGATTTCTTTCTTAATCTGGGCAGAGACTGGAGACTGGGGCTGGATTTGAGGGACGGCTGGATTTGAAGGACCCTCGATGGGATTAGACATCTGGGGCTGGTGCTTGGATGCAGCTGCATCCACATTCACCATGTGTTTGATGCACTCCCGGCCGGCCGGACTGTACTCGCTAGCTGAGGAGCTGGAGATCTGTTTGGAATGGGGGAACTGGAGGAGTTTAGGAGGCTGGGTTCCTTTCGGAAGGCTGTGACTGGTGGAGTAGGGACCTCTGTGTAAGTGGTGAGCCCCTTCTACTTCCATTTCCACTGGGGGTTCATCGTAAATGGGGGGATCTATGGGTGGAGGTTCATCGTAGATGGGTGCTGAGGGTGTAGCTCCATATTGAGGGGACGAGGGGCGGGATGTACCTGCACCAGAGCGCTGGTTGGCCGAGCAAGAGGAAGAGCTAGAAGTGGGCAAAACCAGACAGAAGTTGGCATCCCCCTTTTTGAGGTGGTAACCCTGCTTGGAGTCTCCAGGTACGGCCATTTTGTTAAGCAGAGCAGTTCTGTCAAGTTGCGCTGTGTAACCTGGTTTGGGTGAAGTGCTAATGTTGGTGGGAGTGTGGTGGAGAAGGTGGTGGGCAGTAGCTGGTCCCAGAGACTGGTTTCTTCCAATGCTGTTAACTTTCACCAACATGGCAGCCTTGGATCCAGGAGCAGGCTGCCATCTTTGAGCGAAGTCCCTGAAACACACAAAAAGAGGCTACTGTCAAGACATGCTGTGTTGTACTGCCTAGAACTGCCTTTAAATACAGCATTAGTGACTGATTTGGAATGCTCTACATCAGTGTTTTAGTCAACACCAGCTCATTCAAGTCTGAGTCAAGACCAAGACCAGAAGAGGGTCAAGTCAAAACCGGGACCACATGCTCTCAAGTCCATGAAAATATGGTCTTGATCTTGGTCCAAGTTCTCAATTACAAAACCGCTCTACATAGGTAGCAACTCCACACCACAAAAATACTTCTCTTCACATGAAATTCAAGGGAGACTCAACTTGCAATTGATGTTAAGATGCTGCTAACAACTCAATACTCTATGAATAAAAATATATGGCACAAACAGATATTTGGAAAAGTAGTGCAAGTGAAGCATATTTATCAAAACATTTAAAAAGTAATCAACATTTGAATATGCATGAACCAAATAAATCCAATTTTACAATTCAATTCATTTGTAATATGTTGAAGTTATAAACATGTATCATGTTACTAGTATCCTTGCTATGGAGCATAATATCTGGCAATATCCTGTGGGTATTTGAGAGCTAAACATGAAACTCTCTGTAAATCTATCCATATCTAATAGAGAGGAATATGTGGTTGCGATGCCAAGGCTGGCACAGTCCTTTCTTCTCTCTCATTTTCTTTCAAACAATATCTCATACATGCAAAACAAAGCCAATGAAACAATGCGTTTAGCCTTCAGTAAAGAAAGGGTAAGCAATGACAATTTTAATATTAGTCTAAGGATATTGTTTTAGTATCAGAGAGCTGCTTGTGACGGTTTCAGTCAATGCACAAACAATGTGCAGACACACACACACACTATCCAGGCCACTGCAGTGGAGTGTGTAGGAGAAACACAACAGGAAAGGTTGAACAGACAGTGTGTTCCAACAGAGTTGAAAAACAGGAATCCACTATGGACTGCTATAGTGACGCTATCAAAATGTACAAGAATGTTGTAACAATACTATAAAAACCTCATCATGTAACAATTCCATTCACTTATCTCTCACCTACACATGCTGAACAACTGTAACAATTTCTGCACACAAGAGTCACACACACACTTTGAAGTTTACATTTGGTGTGTATACGTACATAAAAGTACATGTGCACACGATTAGTTGTATGTATACAGTTTGTGTGTGTTTGTGTATGTTTAAATGCACAAACCACTCATGTTCCTTCACACAAACATAAATGGATGTCAAATGCACATGTTCCTGCAAATGCAGAGAAACTGTGAACTCCTGCAACCAATGTGTGCTTACATGTGCGCACACGCCACAATACACAACCGTTAACATACTGCACGCAAAAACACACAAGAATGTAAAAATCAACATTAGCTGATCTTCGTTTGGGCTGAAACTACCTTAGACCTTAGACCACTAATCCAGATTATAGTGTTACTCTGTGTGTACATGCTAATCTGAACTCTGCCAGACTTGCAGTTTCCTTCCCACCACAAAACATCAAAACAAATAAGCATCTACGCACAAGTACATTTCATTCAGACTTGGTGACCAATCACACACACACTACAACTGAAACAATAAACAACTCAATCGGATCAGTTTAAGAACTTCTAACCACTTTATAGAAGTGCAGCTAATCAAACTACACAACATGTGCAGTAACACGCAGCCAACTTTTCCATTACAACATTACAAGAAACAAATCAACCATTTATATCCATATATGAGCAAAAATATATACTCAATACAATTGACTGCATCATTCAAGATACACCTGTTGCACATGACTATCTACACTCACCTGAGACAGTGATGCAAAGCGTATGCTTGAGCATGCAGTCAGCAATCATACTTACCCCCGGCATACCCATAGAGGGCACGGCGATCTGTAAGGGTGCTTGGGGTGACTGAGAATTGTAGAGGACACCTCCCTCAGCTGGAAACGCAGGAAAAAACAGCCAAATCGAAGAGAAGAAGCAAGTGCCTGCTGCTCTAAACGTCTATTTTTAGCTAATCGAGCTCTTTCTGCAATTCTGCAGGTTATCAACTTCGGCTCAAATTCTTACCGTCATCCAGTGTTCGTTTAATTATGGAGTGGTATGGAGAAGGACAGCAAGAGAGAGCGAGGGAGGAAAGGAGGAAGGGAGGGTGAGAAGGACAAGGAGAGAGAGAGGGAGGGGGAAGGCGGCTGCTTTCGGCCCTCCTCTGGGTTACAGTAGCAGGAATGCGAGTCTTGCCATCGTAACACACACACACACACACACACACTTACACACATTCTCAATCCGCCGGACTTGATCAGATCAGACTCTCGGTGTGTGAAACAATACATCTTCAGCTCCCAGAGAGGCATGTATTAACTAAAAAAGAAAAAAAATTCACTACACTCCATTCTTCAAGTTCTTGTCTACTCTGAGCTCATTTATAAAAACACACTCTTTGTTTGATTCAAGTGGCTGTCTACCTCTTGATCAGAATCTTTCTACGCTGTTCACAGCCCAAACTTCTCTCTCTGTTTCTCTGTCCGCTGTGGTCTTTCCCACCCATTGTGTCTACTGTCTCATGGCCAAATGTCAACAATCTATTCACAGCGTTGAGTAAATACAATGTCGCAGGCTTGTAAATAATCTCAACACAAAGAACAAAACACATCATTTTATTCTGTCTCAGTCAATAAAGCTTCTTGGTATAAATATTAGGATAAAGTTATGTTACAGTGGGACTGTGTGATTGTATCTTATATTTCCATGTTTGTTATCAGTCTTTCATTACTCTGGCCCTGTTTACACCTGATATTAACATGCCTCTCAAATGAATTTCATCTAAAGGGGGGGTCTCTTATTTACACACCTCACTTAAAGCACTACAAGGTTAACAACGAATAAAGTGCATTATTTTTGCTTCCAAATATACATAAATCTTAATGTGGTGGTGGTTTTAGTAGAGTAATACAGAAAATCAAAAAAATACAGTAAAAACAGCTGTTTTCTATTTGAATATATTTTAAATGCAATTTATTTCTGTGATGTCAAAGCTAATATGCTGATTTGATGCTCAAGAAACATTTCTGATTATTATCAATGTTGAAAACTGTTGTGATGCTTCATATTTTTGTGGAAACACTGATATTTTGTTGTTTTTTTGGCACACAAAAAGTAACAACTTTATTCAACAATATCTAGTGATGGGCGATTTCAAAACACTGCTTCATGAAGCTTCGAAGCTTTACGAATCTTTTGTTTCGAATCAGTGGTTCGGAGCGCCAAAATCACATGATTTCAGTAAACAAGGCTTCGTTACATCATAAGTGTTTTTCGAAATTTCAATAGGTCACGTGACTTTGGCAGCTTCGAAGCAGTGTTTTGAAATCGCCCATCACTAGATATTGTTGTATAAAGTCGCTATTTTGTTTTTTTGCCAAACAAACAGTATTCTCGTCGCTTCATAACATAAAGGTTGAACCACTGTAGTCACATGAACTGTTTTATATACGTCTTTAGTACCTTTCTAGGCACTGAAAGTGTTAATTGTCTTGCTGGCGATGCAGGCCTCACAGAGCCATTGGATTTTATCAAAAATATCTTAATTTGTGTTCTGAAGATGAAAGGAGGTCTTACGGGTGTGGAACGACATGAGGGTGAGTAATTAATGACAGAATTTTCATTTTTGGGTGAACTAACCCTTTAAATGTTTACACTACAAATGTGATCAGGAAAACAAAAATGGTTCAATGAATGAAAACGAAATAGAAAAATAAAATAAATTTTAGTAGAACAAAATGGGAAAAAAGTTCTTAAATGCTGGTAACCATTCAATAATGCTATTGTTTCATTCTGATCATTTTTCATAAAATCAAAAACAAAGAATTTTTCTTTTTTCTTCGATTCCTTACATTGCCCCCATGCTTAATAAGGCGCTCTTATTTGTTCTCAGCACTCTCTGACAGTTTCTGCTTGTTTAAATAAACTGAAAGGCATAGTTTTCAGCATGTAGTCATGACTTAAGCTGTGATTACTACTGAGTACACCAGCTCATTTATCTCCCGATGGGTGAATGCGTATGTGATGGCCAGGTGTTGAGGTTCTCACACACACTCATTCACAAACCCAACCACAAAAGACTCCCAACATCTTGGCAAGTGCAGACCATGCTGATTGTGTTATTTGCACTGAACACAAAGGGATGCTGAGAAAGGCTGGACAGGGGGCCGGAGTGCAGAACGGGGGTGTCCTGAGGGAGTGAATGTTGGAAAAGTTCAAAGGGCGTTTCTCCTACAGCATAAACAGGAAATACCAGCGCAGCGTTCACACTGAGCGAAACCAAGAGTAATGCGTGTGCTGTGCTATAGTGATGGAGAAAACACAAACGAAAGCACACGCTGCTCTTTCCTTCTTTGACTCTCGAATACCAAGAAGGTCTAATATACCTGAAGATCTACTGCATTCCTCTTCATCTCAATGGTACTTGTTCAGCTGGTGCAGGTCCCCCGGAAGTATATGAACCGATTTTTTTTCTTCAGCCAATCATCTGAGATGTACATGTCATGTGACTGATCACTATATTAAAACTCAACGCAGGAAACAGGAACAAATTATTGTCACATTTTTACAAATGTTTTAAGATAGATAGATAGATATAATATATACTTTGTATATATGCAGTCTATCTATGACCTCTCTATTACTTTTTAGTGAAGGGAAGTAATTGCTTATGAAACTTTTTGGGGTGAAAACTTTTTTTTTTTTTTTGAGAATACGAATACAGCCAATATGGAGTAAGAGAAATGTGAGTTTAACCTCTCAGTGGAGCTCAGAGGCTAATGAACAAACACAGAGATACTCAGTAGGCGGGTTTGAGGAGGCAAGCCAGTCACATTTGCCTTTGTTCGTCAAACTACATCTCTCCCGCTCGCTATAATCCTGTTTTACTCTTACAGATAAACAACATGCAGTGCGTTTCATAGGGTTCCAACATCTCCTCTTCCTATCTCCCCAAAAGAATATCACAAATGCATTGAAACCACTGGCCCACGTACTGTATACAGTTCTTAGTTTCATACTTCATGTATACAACAACCGAAGCCATCCAAAATCACATGTAAGACTGCAAGTAAATGTTTACATATGCTGACAGTAAATATGTTAGTGTTATGACAGATAATCGAACAATATCACAATCACAATTTGTGTGTTTTTTATGTGCCAACAGAAGAGTTTGGTAGGGTGTAGCAAAAAGTACCAGTGGATTAAACACCAGAACTATTAGAATGCCGTAAAAAGTACCAATAGATTAAACACTAGAACTATTATGGGGCTTTTCCACTGTGTGGTACGACTCGCCTCTGCATGGCATGGCTCGACTTGCTTTGCTTGGTTTGGTTTGCTTTTCCACTGCAGTTTAGTACCACTACAAAGTGGGTGGAATTATAGACTGATTGTTATAGCTGCGCCACCACCTCGTCTACTAACAGACATTTCTTTTTTTAAGTTGCATACGACGGCCATTTAAAGCAAGTCGTTTAAAAAAAGTTGTGCTAACGGTGGCTGTTGCTGACTATTTAAATCTAGCGAGTTTGGTGTCTCATGTCGCAAATCCAACACTGGTAGTGTCTCTGCCTGACTCTGTGGATGCTGCTATTCTCTCTGATCAATGAGTGACCTGCAGTGTTTACACGTCACATTTTAGTATCGGTACGGCACGCTTGGAACTGAGGTGTTACTATTTAAGCGAGCTGTACCATGCAGTGGAAAAGCGACAAAGCGAGCCGTACCGAACCATGCAGTGGAAAAGCACCCAGTCTCATTTCCACCGAAATTACCCAGAACAATTGTCCCAGGAACTTTTTTCCCCCCCCAGACCTGTTGTTGTCTGTATTTCCATAGCGGTCTAAAGTACCGTGAAGATAAGTGTGGTGACGTAGGACTGCACGTGACTTTCCAGTTCCCGCTGGATTTCGTCCTCCGCATATAAGCTTAATAAAGCCTGAACCTTGTTGTCGGTCCATCGGTCGTATTTTTTAAATTCCAATGTTAATTCAAATAGCAATCAACTCTTTGTTGCAGTGCGTGCAGTGACTTTTAAAAATGTTTGAAATAAAATGCTGCGTGAACTCAACTAATCAGCATGTTCAGCATTCAAGTCTCACCCCCGAAAGTTCCTGAACTTTGAAAAAGTACTACCCAGCGAGCGGGGACTTTCTGAGTGGGAAATTTTTACCCGGAACTTTATTTAGACCCTGGTCCCTGCGGTCAAAACACACCGATTACCACCCAAAGTCCCTAGTTCCTGGAATAAGGTCCTGCGGTGGAAACAGGGCTTTAGAATGCTATAAAAAGTAGCAACAGATTAAACACTAAAACTATTAGGCCCCGTTTACACTAGTGCATTTTCGTTTTAAAACGCACAAGTTTTGCTACGGTTACGCCTGTCGTTTACACTACGCTGGCATTTTCGAACCTGGAAAACGGAGATTTTCGAAAACACTGCAGACCCCGTTTTAGTTTAAAACGCCAGGGTTGCGTTTCAGTTTAAACGGATCAAAACAGAGACTTCTGAAAACGATGGCGTGGCTGCCCATGTTCGCTCTGCGTATCCTTGATGACCGTGAAAACAATAACATGGAGACTGAACTGCAATTTTTGCTGGCTTTGTTGTAATTTTTAGCAGTCTATGTGCAGTTAAACATTTTTTTAATACTGCAGCTGCCTACATGCGCAAGAGGCAACCGTTTACACTTGTACGCGCATGCCCAGTGTGCATGAACAGTCATGTGACATGCGTATCAGCCGTGTAGTGTACACGGAGATCGTTTCTAAAACGCTGTGGAAACGCCAGTGTAGACGAGGATAGTTTTCATTTTAAAACGCTGTTTTAAAACAAAAACACACTAGTGTAAACGGGGCCTTAGAATGCCGTAAACGTATAAAACACTAGAACTATTAGAATGCACTAAAAAGTACCAATAGATAAAACACTAGGGGCCCTATCATACACCCGGTGCAATGTGAGTGTTTTTTGCTAGTTTCAGCCTGACGCAGTTATCATTTTCACATCCTGCGCCACGTTGTTTAAATAGCAAATGCATTTGTGCGTCCATGGGCATGCTGGTCTGAAAACGAGGTGTGTTCAGGTGCATTGTTGGCGTGTTGCTATTTTGAGGCAACTGAAACAGACTGCGCCATTGACCAACTGAAACCTGGTCTAAAGTCAATGGCACAATATTTTTTTTTTGTTATTTGCACCTATAAGCGGGTGTACAACGCGTGTACACTCTGCTTGTTACACCATGGCGTGAGTGCAACTGGCTTTTAAAGGGAATGGGAGATGAGACTCTGATTGGTTTATTGCACGTTACGCCCAAAACACACCCATTACTCATTAAGAGACTAGGGACATCCCTTTTGGACCATGCGCCGGGCACGCCAACCATTTTTCCTGTGATTAAACTAGCAAAAGTGAATTTGGACACGCCCTAAGTGCACTTGCGCTGTGTGTTTTACACCATGGGCTTAAATCGTTAAAATAGGGCCCTAGAACTATTAGAATGCCTTAATAAGTGCCAACAGATTAACCACCAGAACTATTAGAATGTTGAATGCTGTTGTATAAATATCTATATTTAGTGGAGCTGAGAAGGATAAACAAATCAGCAGACAGACAGACAGATACAGCTGTGTTGTGTTGTGGTGAAATCTGTGTAGGTGTCATTGTGTGACTGGATTTCAGACTCTGAGTGTGACAGAGCGCAGAGAATCACACACACCCACAAAAACACATCCCAAACACACAGTTCCCTAACAAACTGCACACAAACACTTAATTTACCACAGGAAAAAAATATAGATCCAGTGGGAAGGAGACAAAGAGAGAGAAAGAGAGAAGGGAAACGGGTGGGTTGTCCTAAAGGGATTTGTCATGGGAAAGTCAAGCATGGAATCCGAAGAGACTTCGGCATTCACTGGTTTTGGAATGTTGTGAACATAAAGTATATAAAATTATGCATGTGCTTGTTTGTGAAAGTGTGTGTACATTTACAAAGACTCAGAATACAACTAAAATACTGAATTACTGCAAACCAATAAGCACGAGAATGATAGAGTGTGTGTGGCCGAACACGAAGGGAATATCACTATCCTTTCTTCATCTCACTTCACAAGGTCAAAGCTTTTGACCTCTGACCTCCAGGCCGACCTTACTGACCTGATGTGGGGAATATGAGCTCAAAATACTCCACATTCCATATGGCAGCACTCACACACCCTTATCCATCCCAGACTGCTCACTACATTTGACAAACACGCTCCATAACACTCGATCGGCTCACGGATCAACACGTGTCTGTGGGAGAATCGATTTGGCAGTCGCAGCGTTTAGTTTCATATACTGAGCTCTCTGTCATCTCCGTCGCTGCGTCAACAACTTCTGAGAGGAAAAATATGTTTGAAGCTGCTGAATTTGCAGGAAGAGAAAAATAGAGCTAAGATCCGTTTGAAATGTGAGCTAACTCAATTTGGTCATGGAGAGTCAAATTGGGTTAGCAGTCAGGGCGTTTTAATTAGCGTGGCAGAAACAGTGACAGAGCGAGATGAGTGGAAGAGTTTCTCTGAACTGTGAGATGGATGAAATAGTTGAGGAACAAAAACAAGCCTGTTATCGTAAGGCTTTCGGTTCTTAGCTTACAGAAAACAGTAAGCGAATAGCTGCAATTTTTTAGCATGTACTAAAAAATTGAGCTGCATGAGCTGCCACAAAAACTTTCTTTAAAACTTTTATGACAGAGAGAGATGGCTGTCAAAAAGATATGCCTTTAATGTACTATTTGTGTCTAGTATTTTGTTGTCTAAATTGCATTTAGCATTTTGTGTAGGAAATAAAATGCTTTGAACCCGAACAAACCTGAAATACCCTACAAAATATAAAAAATTATTTTGCAAAAAACAGTTTTCTATACATCCGGCACAGAACATGAGTCATCATATTTTTGGTCCATTTTCAATGTGTAAATAAGTGTAAATCTACTAAAAGTGAATTGTGATCTTTTTGGAGCACACTAGCATACAGAAGACCTCAAAGAAATGGACATGACTAAAAGCTAATATTTTCATTTTAATTTCATGGCATGAAATTAAAGCTTAAATAACACTCATTCAGATAGTTTACTCAATATACCGACTCAATAGTGCTCATGTTTACTTAGTGAGCAGGAGCCAATTTCATCAAATGTTCCAAGGTGAAGTGTACTGTCTGTTAAAATGTCAAATTATTTGTTAAATGTTAAAATGTTTTCTCCTATTCCATCTTAACATGCTGAGACAAGCAAACCATTCATTTGTTGATTAGTAGGTTGATTTTTCCAAAAAGTCTAAACACTGCCACTATCAAAACATTGCTCTGTTTGTTTAAGCATCCTGACCAGCATCTATTTGATTTATCGAAACGATAACAGTATAACTACCTGATGACCTCCATAAATAAAGTTGCTGTCAGTGTAAACTAGGCATTCTTTGCACATGCAATAATAATCAAAATATAAATTTAGTATCAGCAAATTCATGACAGGAAGTGAGTCATTGTGCCTGTGTGACAGTGATACAGCAGTGCTCTCCTGATAACGGCCTACTTTCTGAATGAGGCCATGAGTGATGTGACACAGGACAAACAGATTAGAGTGTAAATGTGACCAAAGTCTGGGACAGCCCTGTGTGAATGCGAGAGCGAGTGCACGCTAGCGCATGTCACCCCATCATACAATAACACTCAAAACAAAACCTCACACACACACATGATCAACAAATGAAATGGGGTAGTGTAATATCTCCCTTCATTTCTGTCTCTCAGGGAAGGGGTACCATAATGAAGAAGACGTGTATTTCTCATGGCTATGTGCCACTGAAGAGGAAAATATGGCAAGTATTCAGACGGGCATAAACATAGACCGCTAAAACACGTGGGTCCTAAGTGAGAGGGCTTCTATGAACTCAATGACCCTCCTAATGTTACTCAAGACCTACAAACTTCAGCAAACAAGTGGAAATACAATGACTATTTATGATAAATTCGATCATGAATATCAGTGATTTTAATGTGTTTTTATTTGGCCATTAAGTTTCCTACAGACCACAGCAGCAGACCAGTTTCATAGCTACTTATTTATTCATGTAATTAGTAATATTTGAATAGTGACTCTTAATTTACTGTGATACTGTGAAGCGTGTAATTGCTAGTCACCAAATGAAATTAAAAAAATAATAATTTGTGTTTTAAAGCAGGTTTGAATGGTCAAGCAGATAGCCCTGCGCCAAACTCACACTATTGGGATATAGACCAACTGACCGAGATCATTGGTGTTTCCTATGAGGAGGAAAGGGAGACAATGCCTCCTCAAAAAACTGGATGAGAAAATAATCCATATTACAAAAATAAAATGGTGCAAATTTTACAAAATGTGACATTAAAAAGTGTATAAATCATTGTGTTTCTAAAGTAACACTGTTCAACAGCGACACCAGCAGGTAAAGTTACAGCAGGAGACCACATCTCTCTTGCCTCCCCTGAGCCCATTGAGTTTTAATAGACCCCCTAAAGCGTGCAGTGAGTTTTGTGGGGGGTAATTGAGAATGAATGGGGGAAAGTCACGTGAGAGGAGGTAATGCCTCCATCGCACTATGATTGGATATGTCTGGTTATGATTCGCTATGATTGGTTCATGCGATAAATCCCGCATCTTGTTTTCGCTCACATTCACGAATCAGTTTGAATAAACAAAATGATGGCATTGATGGGAAGACCACAGTAATTAAACAACTCGCCCACTTGAACTTGAAATGGCCTGAAAACATGGTGACATGGAGTTTTTTAGTGTTTACTGAGCTAGATGACTGATGAAAATAAGTTAATAAGACTGACTATTAAAGAGTAAACTTAGCTCAAAAATAAATTCAGTTCAGTTCAAAAATAATATATATCGTTTAAATTGTTACTGCCTTTATATATACTTATACAGTATGTATGTATATATATATATATATATATATATATATACACACATATACACATATACACACACACACACTGCCGTTCAAAAGTTTGGGATCGGAAAGATTTTTAATGATTTTAAAAGAAGAAGTCTCTTCTGCTGACTAAGGCTGCATTTATTTGATTAGAAATATATAAAAAACAGTAATATTGTGAAATATTATTACAATTTAAAATAACTAATTTATATTTAAATACATTTTAAAATGTAATTTATTTCTATGATGCAAATCATTACTCCAGTCTTCAGTGTCACATGATCCTTCGGAAATCATTCTAATATGCTGATTTGCTGCTCACGAAACATTTATTATTATTATCAACGTTGAAAACAGTTGTGTAATTTTTTTTTCAGGATTCTTTGATGAATAGAAAGTTCAAAAGAACAGCATTTATCTGAAACAGAAAGCTTTTGTAACATTATACACTACCGTTCAAACATTTGGGGTCAGTAAGAATTTTTTTTATTTTTGGAAAGAAATTAAAGAAATTAATACTTTTATTAAGCAAGGATGCATTAAATCGATCAAAAGTGACAGTAAAGACATTTATAATGTTACAAAAGATTTCTATTTCAAATAAATGCTGTTCTTTTGAACTTTCTATTCATCAAAGAATCCTGAAAACTGTTTTCAACATTGATAATAATAATAAATGTTTCTTGAGTAGCAAATCAGCATATTAGAATGATTTCTGAAGGATCATGTGACACTGAAGACTGGAGTAATGATGCTGAAAATTCAGCTTTGACGTCACAGAAATAAATTACAGTTTAAAATATGTTCAAACTGTTGTTTTAAATTGTAACAACATATTTTACAATATTACAGTTTTTCTGTATTTTTAATCAAATAAATGTAGCCTTGGTGAGCAAAAGAGACTTCTTTTAAAAACATACCGATCCCAAACTTTTGAACAGCAGTTTTATATAAAATATTTACTCAAAACTGAAGCTTAAAAATAGAATGCTCCAGACACCTTGGCATTGTACATGTGCTTACCAGGGCAGACCCTACAATAAAAAAAGCATGAGTGTGTCCTGCTGGGTGGCCCTTTGAGTTGAGCACTCGCCCTCTGTCTCTGATGCTTCCTTTATCTCTTGCAGCCCTATAATCACACACACACACACACACACACACACAGCACACCATACACCACACACACTACTAAGTAAATAGTACTAGTGTCTAACTGATGTTACTAAACTTGCTGCTTCATTTTAGTAGAAGCAGAAGATATCATACTTCTTTGTTTATTCCATCGCTCCCTTTATTTCTTAACCTGTATTCCTGTAATTACCAGTCAACCCACCCTAAAGTCTGCTATGTATTTGGTGAAGCTGGTTTTGAACCTGAACAGAGCGTTTCTGTGTTCACGGAGTGGAAGGCTAGTCCTCTGGGTCAGGAAGCATATGAATACCTCTCTGAGTACTGTGTGTCTGTGTGTGTGTGCCACCATGCCAGTCTGGGCTTGGTCAAAACTTTGCTCTGCTGTTTCTGGTATAATTAACTGTTAATAAATAAAAATAATAGGTTATTAAGTGAATAATTGAACATCATTAATTTGTTTTATTTATAACTGAAATATTTTGTCATTTAACACTTAATTGAACACATAATTACATTAAAGATGATTGTGAATACATGTAGGGTAAGTGCAAATGCGTGTATAAACTAAGCTAGCAGGCTAATCGGGTATCTGTATGCTATGCTAGTACATAAGCTAACTAATACAGACATTAATGGTCATTATAACATAGTTGAAACAGCATTTATCATAACATGATTTTGTAGGAATTGTAATCAGGCGCTAAAGAGAGTACATATTAAAAGCAATTTGAACCAATGGGATTTCTTGGGGTCCTAATGTAGACCCAATTTGTCAATGCAAGTCATACGTCATTGAAAAAGCGACGGTGGTGAATGACGTCAGCTCACGGTTGGACACCAACCGTGATCACATGACTCTTTTCAATGCCGCAATGAAGGACGAAGGCTCAACCCAATGTTTGGCTGACCTTTAAAGATTGCGCGGAAAGCAAAAGCTTGTATTATCATTTCGTCTGTGTTCATTGAAAATCGCAGAGTTTTTAATTCCTTTTCGACCTAAGATTTTCCGGGTCAGTACATCTACCTTGGGTTGTTTCGCCCAGAGTAAAGTGTGAATGCAGATATCTGATATGGGTCACTTTTAAAAGAAGATGTAAGCTGGTCGTCAAAATAATTGGATATAGTCAACAAATCAGAATTGGGCATCAAAACCTGCAGTGTAAATGTGGCCTAATTTGTTCAAATCCCAGTAGTGATAGTGATGCTGTCTTAGAAAACGGCACTCACAAACAGTTTCAGGCTTGCGTAGGCACATGTGAACGTATACAATTTACCGGTTCCTTTTCTCTAAAGACCATGTGCCACTGAAATATCTGCAATGTCGCCCCCACAGAGGAAAAGATAATGCATGAGATCTGAAAGGACACATCCAATTAAAGCATCCGCACGCAGGATGATGGATCCAGAGATAGAAATAAAAACAAAAACAACATGAGGTGGTCTGTCACGAGATGATCTCCACATATTAAACCAGATGTCATGCTGTTCTTCAACACATTCAATGAAAACAGACAGACCTTGCTACTCATGAAAGCTTTTCATTATCATGCTGTTCCAAACCAATATGCTGTTGTTTTCCTGTTGAGTAGAAAATTGTGAAGACCCATTGGGCAGCTCTTGATGCTATAAAAGTGGTCCACATGACTTGTTCACTACATTTTTCGGAAGTAGGGCTAGGCGATATACACCGCGTTCCAAATTATTATGCAAGTGACATATCAGTAAGATTTTAGTACAATAAACATTCAGATTTTACTTTCTCTAAGAAAATGTTTGTTTGTTTATTTATCCATGTCTTTTTAGATAACTGGTATCAATCTCAGACAAAATAATTTGCCAGGTCTATGGAAACCCTACTTAGAGGTTGTTCCACATTATTAAGCAAGTCACAGTTCTCATGCAATATGGGGAGGAAGAAAGATCTTTCTGAAGATGAAAAGCATGAAATGGTCCAATGTTGTGCAAAAGGCATGAAAACAACTAATATTGTGTGAAAACTGAATGGAGATTATCAAATTATCATAAGATTTGTGAGTGATTTAGAGCACAGCAGAACTCGGTCAGATAAAGGCTTATTAATGAAAGTTCCTGTCAAAAAAATAATTGTATTAAAAGGGCAGGTGTCCAGCAGACAGTTGACTATAAAAGGGTGTTAAAACCCCTTCCTATTTCATGCTGTCAGCAATGGCACCACATGGAAGAAAATAATTTCTTTACACCAGAAAGGTGAAGGCTACAAGAAGATCAGCAAAGCTTTACTTATCAGTCAGAATACTGTAGCAAAAGTGGTACAAAAATTTAAAAAAAAGATGGAACTGCAACCATCTCACAGAGACGTCCAGGTCGTCCACGGAAGTTAACACCTCGACAGGAGAGTCTTCTGATGAGAAGGGTTGAAGAAAATCGGCATGCAAGTTCAGTGCAGTTATCTAAAGAAGTAGAAAGCCAAACCGGGGTGACTATTTCCCGTGACACAATACGGCGTAAGTATTGTGTATAAGTATAAGTAAAGAAAAATGCATGGTGCCTACAGTGAAACATGGTGGTGGCAGTGTCCTTATGTGGGGATGCATGAGTGCTGCTGGTGTCGGGGAGCTGCATTTCATTGATTCATTGATTCTTGAAGAATGGAAAAAGATAGATGTTGCAAAATGTCGCCAACTTGTTCATTCCATGCCTAGAAGACTTGGTGCTGTCATTAAAAATCATGGAGGCCATACAAAGTACTAGATGTAGTAGTTTTTGTTGTGGGGTGTACTTATTTTTGCATCACCCTAATTTGAGTAAAACTGAAAAATGTGTAATCTAAGTTATATTATTAACCTTACTTTCATGTTATAAGTTAAACAGATGTTATATTAAACTTAGTCTTGTCAACGTGTTGGAAATTGTTTTTGTGTTCATTAAGATATTGTTGAAAATGTTACTTTTCAAAGGCGGTGTACTCATTTACACTGAGCACTGTATATATATATATATATATATATATATATATATATATGTGTGTGTGTGTGTGTGTGTGTAAATATATATGTGTGTGTATATATATATATAAAAAAATATAAATATAAATGACAAAGCACTTAAAATTCTTATTAAATTCATTTTTATCATATTATTTAGCTTGAATTTATTTCCGTTTTAGTAATTTTGGTACTTCAATCTTTTATTTCAGTTTCTAATTGTCATTTAAGCATTTTAAGTTTTTTTTTCTAAAATTTAGATTTTATTTTATTTCAGCTTTATTTCAACTAACAAAAAACATTTTTAATAGTTTTAGTTAACAATAACAACACTGCTTTTATGATACTTCTATGATGCTTTTGCATCATTATTGGAACTTCACTGTAAAAAATGACCGTGATTTTAATGGTAAAAGACTGTAAAAATGCTACGGTGAAAAACAGTTAATTGGTTTACAGAAAGTTTCCGTACTATATACTGTGAAAGACTGTAATAGATCTAACAGTACATTTAATGTAATTTTACAGTAAAATACAGTTAAATTTACAGTTTTTGGAAGTGAAAAATAACAAGTCATTGTATAATTTACAATGAAAAACCGTAAACTGACATTCCCACAATTCCCTGCGTGACACTTCACATTTGATGTATTTTCGTTGAAATAACTCTGTTTCTTCTTACTTTTTCTTAGTTTTTTTTCTAATCAGTTATGTACATTAGGGTTTTATGTTACATCTAATGTTGTTAAATTAATGTTTATTGCATTTTTAAAATTTCATGTGTGTTACCATGATGGTGTTTAGTGTTTGCGTGAATGACACTGTGTGCACCTTCTATATATTAGTATCGTCCTTCTCAGCTGGTGGAAAAGCTGCTTGTGATGAACTTTGATTCATCATGTGACTCTCATCACCACTGTGATTGGTGGTTGTCAGTGTATTACAAAGGTGTTTAAAGATAATAGTACTTCAATAAGTGGGTAAATTAACATTATATCAGTTAATGAAATAAACTACTAATAAATACCGTAAATTTAATGTATTTTTTTTTTTTTTACGTTGCTACCTTGTTTTTTACGGTAAAGTTCTGGCAACCACAGCTGACGTTTTTTTACCGTAAATTTTACTGGAATTTTTTTTACAGTGTTGACAGCCTCTGGTTACTCTGCCTGTTATTGTATGAAAAATAGCTGCATGAAAATTCTTTAAAAAATGCCATTTTGTGTTGAAAAAAGATCATACAGAAAAAACATCATACAGGTTCAAACCCATGATGGTGAGTAAATGATTTTTCATAATTGTTTATTTTTGGATGAACTACTCCTTTAAGCACTGATTTACTGTCATCAAAGCCTGATTCTCTTCTCTTAATCCACTGAGATCCTCTCGTCTCAGTGTCCTCGGGTGCATGTCTTTCTCTGCTGGGATGTGGCTGGTAAAGGGGGATGAGGGTTTATACCCGCCCTTTGTTCTCAGCTCTAATCTGAAGGGATTTCTGCCTTCTACAGGAGGACATAATGCAAGAATGTACGAGACAGATTACTGCTGCCCACCTCAATCCTCTTTACCAGAGAAACCTCACAGCAAGAAAAGAAAAAGTAAATGAGCGAGAGGGAAGGATGGAACGAAGGAGGCAGATTGAAGACACATAATTCCCTCTGTCTTTAGCACATAGTTGAGTTACAGGACCCCATGCTGAGACTAATCTCTAACACTCAACACATTACACACAATCTGCAAGAATAAATGCAAATTCAACTAACTGTCGCATTATTGGCGGCATTTTTGTCTTATTTCCACAAAAAAGAAAAGCAGTATTAGCTAATCAAAATCCACAATTCTAAGCCCAAACATCTTGATTGCTCATTGCAGTGTATTCCATCGTAAAACGAGCAGGAGATTGGACGGCCATGCAGAGCATCTGGGCATCAGGAATCCACGATTTATATCAGCAAATACACACAAAAAATGTACAAGTAATTGTACCAATTACATAAATAATACTAATTACATAAATTACATAAATATTATGTAATTACTAATAACGATTATTGGTTTCACCTCAAAACAACACAAAAATGCTGCAAATATCACTGCAATTTTTGAGAATTACTATAGCAAATTCAATCCTTTTGGTGTGCAAAAATCTGAAAAAGTGATGTGAAATCTTAATTGGAATACGCAACACATGATAGCTGGGTCTCAAAACCTAATGAATGATGCCCAAAAATGCTGTCTAGGTAGGCGGCTCAATAGGTTCCATGCTGGTCAAGCTAGTGAATCAGAATGGGCAGCTGTTTACCTGCAAGCTAATCAACCAAGTCCTGCTAAGCTAGCTAAGAAACATGGTGGGGATCAGCATTCAAAACATCACAAGCTAGTGATCAACTATGAAATACACTGCCCGTCGCTGTTTGGATTTAAATAGGCAAACAGTTCTTCTAACCCTAATTGATGGAGTGTGTAGCTTTTCATTTCTTAAACAACCATGTAGGAAGACACATCATGTTCATATGCCAGGATGACAGTCTTTTAAGTCTTTGGGATGTGCTGGAGTAGACTTTACAGAGTGCTCACTTCTTGCATTGTCAATACACGATCTTGACCAAAAATTGAAGCAACTCATGATGGAAATAAGTGTTTTGAAGTTATTTCCATCAAGAAGACAATGCAAGAGTTGAGCACTCTGTAAAGTCTACTCCAGCACATCAAAGACTTTCAAGAAATTTAAGGTCTGGACTCAGAGGTGCCAATTCATGTGTGAAAATGTTTCTTCATTCTCTCTGAACCATTCTTTCACAATTTTAACCCTGATGAATCTTGGCTTTGTCATCCTGGAATATGGCCATGATACGTCTTCCTACACGGTTGTTTAAGAAATGAAAAGCTACACACTCCACCAATTAGGGTTAAAAGAACCGTTCCCAAACATATAAACATAATAATCACAGCAATAATGATCCAGTCATAGACTCTTAAGCATTTGCCAATTTAAATCCAAACAGAGACTTTTTTTTTTTTTTTTTTTTTGGGCCAGGCAGTGTATAAAATGCAACAACAACAATTACAACAACAATAGCATTAGTCAACCAACCAGTCATATTGTCTATGACAAAATAAGAATAACAAAACTTTATATAATATATATATATATATATATATATATATATATAAATATATTACAGTCTTGTTACTCGTCTTGTTACTCATATTACAAATTACAGTATGGCTCTACTCACCCACATAACCAAGTACACAAAAGTCACAAAATCTGGAACACTAATACATATTATTTGTAGAGCGTGTATGGAGCCAAAACGAGTGCTCTTTGTCCATCTCTGGCAAAAAATCAACTCACACACACTGACTTTAAGCCAGAGAGATGGCCCATATGTTAAAGGCGAGGGGGAAGAGCCCCCACAATGCCAATGCCCGATTAGCAAAAGGATAAACACATGCACACACGTCTCAATATGACAGCTCATACAGTCAGAGGGGTGGACTAGCAGTTTCTCCTAAAAATCAGATTTCCATAACTCTAACTTATTGTAATTCCAAAAGCTACGTTTAATAGCCAAAACAGCTGCCTACCTAGACAGAATTTTGGAAATCATACTGTATGTGTGTTTCAAATTAAAACTTCATCATTCAGAACGTGCCTAATGGCTGCTATCCACAGAGGCAGTTCACCAGGTTTTAAAACACAGCCCAAGAACCCCTAAAGAGTCAACATCTTACCCTCTCTGACATCCACAGCACATGCAACACAAGTATAAGTATAGAGAACCAGGTTTCCTCCATGACCTCAGGGACGTGCGGAGTGACTGTACCCAAAAACAGCTCGCCGTTACTGGGCTACACTCCTTCTGACGGCAGCTTGTGCTGGATGTCCTCTAGCTGTACCACACACACAGACACACCAAAAATATGTACAGGCTGGAACACTTGCCCTACTTTTAATTGAGTGTGAGCTGCTAATTTGCTTTCCTGAGAACTAGGGCGTGCACACGTACACATAACTCTATTGCTGAGATTGACTATTATTGTTCATAAATATTTGAATTAGTTTTTACTTTCATATATATATATATATATATATATATATATATTTATTTAGTTAATGTTTATTTTATCCGAAGCAAAGGATTTTTATGGTGATTGATAGTTTTAGTTAGCTGTCCGAGAAATGCTTGAGAAATGAAAGCAGAGTTATTTTAGTATTAGTAATATACCATTATAGTATTTATTCATATTTTGAATTAGCTTTTACTTTCATATTTTGCATTTTCATTTTCATTTTAGAAAAATTAATTTTTTTAGTTTTAATAATTTTGTTTTTGTCATTTTTATTAGGTTTTTTAATGTCTAAATAGTTTTTATTAATTTTTAATTTAGTTGTAGTTTGTTACTTTAATACAAGTTTAATAAAAAAATTATATATATATATATATTTTTTTTTTTTTTTTTTTTTTTTTTTTTTTCCTCCCTTCAGTTAATGTTTATTTTATGTGAAGCAAAGGATTTTTATGGTGATTGATAGCTAACTAAAACTATGATAAACCGGACACAAGTACGAGAAATGCTTGAGAAATGAAAACAGTGTTATTTTAGTATTATTAATACACCATTATAGTATTTATTCATATTTTGAATTAGCTTTTATTTTTATAGTTTAAGTTTAATTTGAGGTTTTTGTTATGTGCTTTTTGTTTTCTTAAAATATTTCTATTTAGCTTTAATTTATTTCAGCTTTAGTAATTTTAGTACATCAACTTAAACTGATTTATTTTAGTTAGTTACCAAGACAACAAATCTAATTTTCATTGATGTTTTTTAAGTTTTTCATCAAAAATTTTTATTCAATTTTATTTAAGATTTATTTCAAGTACCGGAAACTATTTTTAATCATTTTAGTTTTAGCTAACAATAACAACACTGCATGAGAATTGTGTAACCTAAAAAAAGAAACAACTTTGCGTCCTAAAATCATCTGCTGACAAACCAATAGGTCTGAAGTTTAAAAGAGTGGAAGTGTGTGCGCGAGTGTGTCCCACCCAAGAAGCTACAATTAGCAAACAGGTATTAACACACAGCATTTTAAGTACCGCAGAGAAAGCGCATTCCAGGTTGTGTAACGGGTGCGTGTTAACAAGGAAAAGCGTGTGACCATTTAAGGCTGATTTTGTTAGAGGAGTCTGCTAGGCACCTTTCTCTCTCTCACTCTCTCTCTCTTTCACATACAGTGCTCTCAGTAACTGGCGCTCTACCAAATGAACAGTGTATCTATGCCAAAACAGCTTCAAGAGTTCCAAATGAAGAAAATATTAGGAGAACAGACCCTGCATGTTATTTTTACCTGCAAAACAGACTGAGGCGAGGCTGACCCAGAAAGACAAAGTGTGACATCATATGTGTGTTAGACCAGGTGAGACCTTTTCCAGCATTGAGTCATACAGTGAGGAACTTGGTTTCCAGTAAATAAAATGTCAGAAATGCTTATCATCTACACAACTAAGTGAATGCAAATGCTTGAAGCTATCCAAGAACGATTCCATGCACTACTGGGTTCAGAAATGTATTACAAAAGGAAATCATAATGCAATCCATGTACGCCGCATTCTTAGTGTGGCCACAAGGGGCACTCGTTAGCATAAACCTTTACTTCTTCTATGGTCAGTTTTCTCTTTCAGTTCAACTACCGTCATGATGGGGCAACAGAGTGAAGAAAATCTTGATAAGGAAATGACAAAATTTTGAACAAAGAGAGAGGGTGTAGTGTGTGAAAAAACACTTAATTTTCTATTCACCTTATATTCTTATCAGTATGCTTTTTATACTTTGAAAGGCTGTGTACTAGGCTGTATGTATATGCTAAGTGTTCGCATCAAAACTGAAGTATACTTGGGGCTTAAGTTTTCAAGAGGACTAGTGCCGTTCTCTGTGATCTGAAAACAGATTCCACAACAACCAAATGAACCACCAAAAGAGTGTGAAATGAACTCAGGTCCACACCAAAAGGTCTGGTGTTAAAGTGCCAGGAGCAAGAACACCAGCCTGTGCAGAACTAATGTGCTAACCAGACCATGATGAGTCAAGATGCTGAGATTGCGGCCCAACAAAGTGGTTAATCTGAAAGCCCACTATAACCTTATGAGACAGATTAAAACACCACTCCTGGTAATAAGAAATCCCATTAAACACAGCCATAAAAATGTGTCGCAAAGAGCGGAGCTCAAGGATTTGACGTCATTCCAAACCTGTAAGGCTTTCTTCTGCAGAACACAAAAGAAGATATGTCTTTTTGTCTATACAATGGAAGTCAGTAGGGTCCAAAACAACATGAGACCACAGATGAAAGAAAGTCATACAGGTTTGGAATGACATGAGGGTGAATGAATGACAGAATCCCTTTAAATCCCTTTAATTGCCACCAGGGCTTGACATTACCCTTTTTGCTCACCAGCCACTTTGGCTAGTGGTTTTCCAATGTTACTAGCCACTCAGCATTTTCACTGGCCAAAATTTTGACATTGATACCATTGGTAACTGCCATATGGATATTTTCAATATTATCTCATAATTTGGCAGCAGGTATATTAGGCTGCGGTCACTTTAAGACCAGATGCACGGATCAATTATACTGTTACACATGCATTTTCTTTCTCAATTGTTTAAGTTCACTTAAAACATAACTGACTGTGTTTATGTGAATACTCACCAAGACTGGCATTTTGACATTATTTTGTGTGTATTTGACTGTTTAAGCGCAATAAGCAGCGAAAAAACCCTCAATTTAGTACTGAGAGGCGGCTTTATGTGCGCACACTTTGGGTGTGAGCACAAAATCTGCGGGAATGAGTAAAATGATGTGCAATACGCGCAATCCCATGCCGAAATTCAAGCCCTGTAACAGCAACAATATTCATCCAGAGCAAATGAAATGAGTGAGTGAGGGAAGGGTTTGTGTGTCAACTCACTGTTGAAGAGATGAGAGAGCGAGAAAGCGCCGCTTGTATTGTGTATCTATTCTCCAGAAAATGAGTATTGGAAGCGTTTCAGATATTTCAGTATCGATATGTAACAATACTGCACTTTTTAAAAGACTGCAATTGAAAAATGTATATATTATACATAAAATTCAACCCGCCAAAGTGGTTAGTAGGAGTGACTGTTTAATTACACGCCACTGCTGAAATCCAGGTGAAATCCAGGTGTTAATGTCAAGCCCTGATTGCCACCATGAGAAATCCAAGTTTAAGTGCTCCAGACATCCTCACCTATTTCCCTGGTTCCTTCCCTCTAAACTGTCCCCTTTGCTCTTGGATGGTGGTGTCTCCCTCCCACTCTCCTGCTCCAGTGAGAAGGACTGTGTAGATGAAAGCAGCCCAGGCAGGGGAGTCCGCTTGCCATCCGCCGGTCCTCTAGGGATCCTCCCTTGACCCCTGATCTCAGCCTCAGAGTTCCTCTTCATGGCTTGGAGTTGCGCTAGAGGCACTATGTCGCAGTCTTGAGGCCTGTGCCAGACCGTCTGCTGGCTCGTACAGTTGTAATAGTAGAACCGGTTGTTATTGCCGTCGAAAAGCTCCCACCACTGGTTGCCGTCCGACTGACGGACAGGGACGCCGGGCGGCGGTTCCCACCCGCACTCGCCAGTCAGCAGGTTGACATACATGCGCTCCCTCGAGCGCGGCTCCACGATCTCCACCCAGTCAGACCTAGAGAGAGGACACATAGGTGATGTAGTCAGGATATGGGTGTAATATAGTGCAATGGGTGTAGTGTAGTCTCTGTAAAAGAAAATCAAGGTTTTTAAAGTTCATTTACAATGAAAATCTAATGTAATCGAAAATCCCAAGGCATTTATAATGATCTATAAAGACTTCTATTTCAAATAAATTGTTCTTTTGAACTTTCTATTCATCAAAGATTCACGAAAACAATGTATCACGGTTTCAAAAAAAAAAAAAAAAACGTATAAAAAAAAATATATATATAAAGCAACATAAATGTTTTCAAGCAAATCAGCATATCAGAATGATTTCTGAAGGATCACGTGACACTGAAGACTGGAGTAATGATGCTGAAAATTCAGCTTTGCCATCACAGGAATAAATTACATTTTAAAATATATCCACATAGTTGTTTTAAATTGCAAAAATATTTCACAATAATACTGTTTTTTACTGTATTTTTGATCAAATAAATGCAGCAATCTTATCGACCCCAAACTTTTGAACAGTAGTAGGGTTTCAACTTATTTTAGAATTTATATTACATATATATATATATATATATATATATATATAATATAACATTGACAGTGGATGGGATTGGGAACTGAAGCTGTCAAGCTCCAAAAACAACTAAATTTCACTACAACTCAAGCGTTATTTATGAAGTCTTCTAAAGCCACATAACAAAAGTCATGCATATGTACATCCATGACAGTATTTTCATTTGGGAGTGCACTATAGTAAGTATTTATACTATAGAGAAGACAGCACACATAAGAACACGATTCTGTGTGACTCTTCACTCTTAACAGCTGAGGAGAGCTCCAGCTGGCCCACATACATCAACTTCTATACAGCCTCCACATGAAGAACAGGAGTGTGCAGGTGTGAGCCAGGAACCCTTCAACTTACAATGACTTACCATGGTTCAAACTCAACACACATGCATACGCTAAACCTGCAGCATCAATTACTCATCTTGCGGGATTCGTCATCGGATATGTTCAGACAAACATGCATACATGCAAGTTTTTCCCACAGTCTGTTTTTGGAAAATGTAGTGAAACTACTTCCCTGAATGTGAGGTCGAATGGGCTTTCAGAGCCAGAACTGTCATTTAGAGGCGACCAGGCACACGGCCCAGAGACAAGAGCATGGAATCGTGGGTAAGATAGGGAATCTGGCTCTTTCCCTTTCCTGCACTGCTCTAATCTTCTCTCACCAAGAGTTACAACAAAGGATCTGAGGCTTGAGATTAACAGACCTATCATCCTCTGCTACAGATGCCAAACCGCACGCATAACACACAGGAAACAGATATTATCGAGCACTGAGATTGTTTTAGAGCACAGTCTGAGACGTTTCAGGAATTACATGGTTCAGAGAAACATCTACAAATGTGACAAAGCACCTGTTCGGTTCAAGCCAAAAGGGAAAACCTGAAGTGCACCTGTTGCTGTCTTTTATGCAGTCTATCATTTTTGTCTGATTTTTAAGTGTTTTCTTCACATACTGGAAAGAACAGTCATTTAAAGGGCACCTATTATGCCCCTTTAACAAGATGTAATATAAGTCTTTGGTGTCCCCAGAATGTGTCTGTGAAGTTTCAGCTCAAAATACCCCACAGATCATTTATTATAGCTCTTCAAATTTGCCCCTATTTGGGTGTGAGCAAAAACACCATTTTTGTGTGTGTCCCTTTAAATGTAAATGAGCTGCTGCTCCCAGCCCCCTTTCCAGAAGAGGGTGGAGCTTTAACAGCTCGCGCTTCGGTTGCTCAACAACAACAAAGCTGGAGAATCTCAAGCAGCCAAAATGAGGATTGTCAGTAACGGTGTTCAGCCTTACATTGTTCAAACCGGAGTCGGACACTGATGGAGAGACTCAGGAAGAAGTTACAACTTTTAGAATGCAACTGGACGTTTCTGAATGGTTAGTGGATAAATGTATGTAGTTGTTGTGGAGTTGATTCAACTCATCGACTAGCATGTCGTCATCTTTATTCTTTTGTGCAAATCCAGTGTTGAATTGACCCTCGTTTGTGAAGCAGTCTGGTGTAAAATGACAGCATGGTAACAACACTCTACTACAACAACTCTTCCTCTTCTCTAAAGCAGCCCAAAATGGCCTCACCCCCTTTGTTGTGTGTTCTCACTTTGTTTATGCTCAAACAGCAACATTACACACTAACTAAAGTTAAAAAAGTGAAACCATAATCAACCACCACTTTAAAGTCTAACAGAAGTTAATTTCTTCCTCTTTGAGTATGATGTAATCACTGACAGTCATTCCTCTAAACCCTAATGTATTCTGGGGTTGATGACACAGAAGGCACTATCACAACAACCCACTCAAATACAGCACACAATAGCAGAACTACACTGTTCTGTGGTATTTCTACCAGATCTGGAGGGATAGTTTACCCAAAAATGAAAATTCTGTCATAATTTACTCACCTTCATGTTGTTCCAAATGTGCGACATTCTTTTTTTTTTCTGGAACATATTTTGAAGAATACTGGTGACTATATTCATTTTGGTTACCATTGACTTTCACTGTATGGACAAAAATAAGACATTTCTCAAAATATCTTGTTTTATGTTCCACAAGAGAAAGAAAGTCATACAGGTTTGGAACGACATGAGGGTGACTAAATGGTAACAGCATGTTCATTTTTGGGTGAACTATACCTTTGATTTTGGTGTCATATAATCTATTCATCTATTCAGGTTTACTTTGACTTAAATAAAACAAGTTAATTTAGATGTAACTACATGGAGCTTAAGGTTAACTGGTTAACATTTTCACAAATTAATTTCAGATTTTTTTTTTGGATAATCATCAACCTAACTAACAGCTCATAAAATACCAACAACACAAGAAAATGACTTTACATTTTAAATCACTGAGTTTTTGTCCAATTTGGACAAAAAATGTAAACAGATGTTCAAATGAGAATAAGCCATCAGAACACCGGTAAAGGTGTTTGTATACACAGTGAAACTGAGGGGGAAAAAAACCATTCTGTTTAACCAATAACAGAATACCATTTAAGGTGTTTACTTGATCTTACATGTTGTTAGTTATCAAGCATTATATCATTGTAAAAGCATTATCAAAATTTCAGTGAAAGTTTTAGTGACTGCAAAAAGGTCAATAGTAAACCAAGCAGCTTTCTGTTGGTCAATACTGCGAATTCACATGAAAAACTTGAACTGAAACAAAGTCTGAGAGGGGAAATCTTTCGCCCTTATGCAAAATTCCAGATTACACAGATTCCAATTGAAATTACTGGATTACGCTCACAAAATTTCACAGAAAAATGGTAAATGTGACCAAACCAGACCAATTTTTAAAATAAAGACTGTTGTCAAAGTTGATATTGTGGCTGTATATATGGTCAGACACTTGCATTAAATATGGAGATATAACATTTCTGCTTGAATGTCATTACAGAATGACAGAATGTCATTACTTTATAATTTCCACCATATTGCGTCTTATCAAAACATCAATCCAATAAGAACAATAATCCAAACAGTTCCAGCATACTTTCATATTACAAACTGTCCCAAACACACCAAAACACTGAACAGCATCAGACTCTACCTGTAGGATCTGTGCTGAAGTCATGAAGTTAATGTTCTGAAACCAAATCCACAAAGACACACAACAGAATACACCGCCTGAAAGCAGGAACAATCACTCTGCGTGTGTGTAGCTTCCTCTTCTGACTCGAGGTGGACATGAGAAGAAGTGTGTGTGTGCGCGTGTGTGTGTGATATCTACCTCAACTGTGAGGGTCTTTCCAGGACAGTGAGTCAGCCCTACCCTATCTCAGCATGCACAGTGAGGGCCATCTGCTGTGTATGGGGGTCAGCAGTGAGCTCAAAGTGGCCCTGTAAACCCGACCACAAGCCCCTGACCCCCCACACTCACATGACCAGAGGGACGAGAATAGAAAGCTTTGGAGCTAAAGGGCACGTTTCGGGAGAAGAGAAAAGGAGTCTGTGAGATGATGAGAAGAAATAGAAGCAGAAAGAGTGAGAACACGTAAGAGTTTCTGTGACCTCTGTGACTAAGTGCCCTTCTCCATGTGATTAAACTTTAGACACCAAGCACAGATCAGCATGTTATCGTCTGATCACTCTGAGAGTCACTATGAGGCATCAGAAAATAAACCAGAAGCAGTTTCATTATTCATGACAAACACTACTGCTAAACTTAGTTTGGAATAATTAAGATTTATTAAATGTTTTTGTGAAGAAGTCTCTTACACTCTAAAAATTGCTGGGTTAAAAACAACCCAAGTTGGGTTGAAAATGGACAAACCCAGCGGTTGGGTTAAATGTTTGCCCAACCAGCTAGGTAGTTTTATTTAACCCAACTATTGTTTAAAAATTACTGTATTGCTTGCTTGAAATGAACCCAAAGTATGTTGGAAATTAACATTTATTAATATGTTTAATAAGTTTAATGAATAATAATTAAACAATAAACATTCATTAAATTGCTTATTTAATAAATATTCACCTTTTGATTATTACTGTTGCCTCTAGTAATTATGTGTCTGATTTTTAATTTCCAACCTATTTTGGGTTCATTTTAAGTCATTGTTAAACAATAGTTGAGTTAAATAAAACTGCCCAGCACGTTGGGCAAACATTTAACCCAACTGCTGGGTCAAAACAACCCAATCGCTGGGTTTGTCCATTTTCAACCCAACTTGGGTTGTTTTTAATCCAGCATTTTTTAGAGTGAATTTATTTGATAAAATACAGTAAAAACAGTAATACTGTGAAATTTTCTTACAATTTAAAATAACTGTTTTCTATTTAAATATATTTTAAAATGTAATTTATTCCTGATGGCAAAGCTGATCATTACTCCAGTCTTCAGTGTCACATGATCCTTCAGAAATCATTCTAATATGCTGATTTGCTGCTCAAGAAACATTTATGATTTTTCAAAAACATTAAAAAAATCTGTATTATTCCAAACTTTTGACTGATAGTGTAAAATGCTGAAATCACTATTTCAAGCAAGAGGCAGGGTTTGTTGTTTGGATGGGTGTCTGTAATAAATTGTATATGGATTATGGCTGATTGGTGGGTGTGAGTGCCAAATGCACAGGTCTGAGCCAACCTCTAGTTCAGCACGTTTACAGGTAAAATTGTCACAGAAAACATGTGGAAGGTCCTGAAAACCTCTCGACAACAGAAATATTACAGTCACACGATGAAAACAGAGCCGTATTGTTTGAGAAATACACCACAACTCTCTGACTAGATAAAGATGGTATTGAGCTGGAGAAAAACACTCTGTATAAACTTTCACATGTGCTTTTGTATCTGTGCATGTTTCAAAGGAAAATATGTGTGTCCTTTTGAAGACACTGCCCCCGAAACAGCCTGGAAATAAACCAGACTTTCTTTTCTCTGCTTGGCTTTCATGAGAAGAGGTCAGAGTGTCATTAATGAACATTTAACTTGTTAGAGAAACTTTTTCTGAACAGTGTTAAACATGAGATTCAGTGGTCGTATGTGGCCAGTACTCTGAACATGTCTAGACATGCTGACAATGTGGGAAGACAAGCTGCTCTTACTGTACATGCATACAAGTTTGTAACTGCCCACCAGAGGAAAGTTTCCTCTTCCTTTTCCTCTTTTAATGTTACTATTCTGAGATCAGTTTTGTGACTGTTCTTGATGCAAGAAAAAGGAAACGTATCTATTTCTATGCAGCTTAGTGTATTTTTATATGCAAATAAAGCAAGAACAGATAATTATGTAATAAACAGTAGATAGAAAGAGATATGTAAACAACAAAGAAATAAATCAGCTTATTAAAAAATAAATATGAAATAAATACATGTAATAAAACAAATATTTAAAACAAAATAAAATATTTATTTTGGCTTTTTTTTATTACATATTTGCTATTGAAACAGGAAGTTCAGACAAGACATTACAATTTAATATAATTTAATTAAAAACAAAAAATAATAAATACATAAAATGTGTGATGTGTCCAAATAAATATTGTATTTTAATAAAATGTAATTTAAATAATAAAATAAAAATATTTATTTTGGCACATAACACATTTTTAAATTACATTAAATTAAATTAAATTGTCTGAACATCCTTTAAGCACACACATCAAAAAAGAAAAGAAAAATGATTTACATTTTAATGATACATAATGCAATTTCATGGGTTCTCTAATTGTTATATATGTGCACATTTTTAAAATCTAAAGCAGAAACCTGACTTTTTTTTTCTTCTGTTTTTGTTTTTGTAATTTCTGTGGCCTGCACACACACAGCAGGCTCTCAGGGTCTGACATGAGGACATGGCCAACACAATTATATCTAGCATCGTAAAACCTTCGAGTATATGATTGCTGGGAAACCCGCACCACATTTGAATGTGAACTTAAGACCGTCAAAGCAAGTGAGAAGTCTTTATGTCCCTATCTCTCTCTCCTAGAGAGCAAAGGAAGCCATCATGTTAACTTACTCTCGCATGGGAGGAGTGGGGAACACACACATGCTCTCCACAGAGTGTATAGAGATAGCAAACACACACACACACACACACACACACACACACACACCAGTAAACATGCAAATCCCCCTCCAGCTTCACAGCTGTGCCTCTTCCCAGGGCAACTTGTCATCTGTTGAAAACTTTATCTGTACACTGAGGGAGGAATGGGTTGGATCTCTGGATGATTGCGGGCAGCTCTGTTTGAGGATGTAAGGGCTTTTTTTTTTAAATCCTCCAGTACACTCCTCCGTCGAGAGCGGCACTCAGACTGGCTCCCGTGACTCTTTGGGATCAGATGAGTTTAGCATCTGATTTGTTTACTCTGTGGTCGCGGTTGGAAGCTGCACGCCACCGGAGCAGCATACTGTATGTGTACGAGTGTACATGTAAACATGATGACTATCATGTTCAGCTCTCTCCTCTTTTTATTCTATATTTCAGAGCACATCTGCCATCATTTCTCTATGAAGTACTCATCCATTCATTAATTCATGCATCTTTATTCGACAGCACACTCTGCTGAAATTACCAGTTTAAACCAACATGAATTTTTCAGTTTAGGTTTTTGAATTCAAACATGTATGCAGATTACATTTGAAAGCTTTAGCAGAGGGGAAGATTATCAAAAAATAATGATTTACACTTTGACCCGTGGGTCAATAACATGATGCTCATTTATGAGTCCTGATTTATGAATTTAAAATGCAGTAAAAATATATTCCACAAATATAATGACTTCAAAATAACTTATTTGATGAGCATGTTTTTAGTTTCTCAATTAAAATTCATTTTGATATTAAGCCAATAATGTCAGACTGATACAACAATCCTGGTATCATAATAAAGAAAAAAAAGACTCAATAGATTTTCTTGAATAAATTCCTGAAACAAAAACCTTATTAAATAGTTGGGTGACATTATAGTTAAGAAGTTATAAACAAATCTTTTATTATTATTTCCTAGACAAAACGAAGGTATTTTGTTAAAATATTCAAAATATTTGCAGGAAAATATACAGGAATAATGAAACAAAACAAAAAAATATATAAATATCAGATAATTTGACCTTTTTATAACAAGGCAAGGCTGGTTCAGGTTTTAAAATGTCACGTGGTGTGATTCTCCCAAAATGTAATGACATTTATATATATACATATATATATATATATATATATATATATATAAAAATATAAAAAACGGTTAGTTCCTGTCCTTGAAACTGATTGGTCAATAGCACGGTTATGACCGCTTCACCCAACGGTTCTGTGTATCACTACACAACACCCTTAGCAACCACTCTTAGCAACGTAAACTGTATGTTCTCAATTGATATTGTTCATTGAAGCTTACTGTATTATGTAGAAGAGTATAGTGAGAAAGAGATCGATTGAACGAGCTTATTACCTGCATTCAGATTTAGCATTTTCCTTCAGGTCAGTCCTATGTTCATAATAAAAAATCTGTTTAAATGTCCGATGTATTATCTTGTCCTTTTAACAGTTAAGGAGTTTTCCCGTGACTGACAGCGCTAGTCAAAGCATTTGTAAGTTGCGTCTTGTTCCGTGTTCACAACAAATCAGTCTTTTCAATGTAAAAGTCTTCGCTACTGACTGACACACTTATAAAGACAGTCTTTGCCGCCATCTAATGGCGTAATAATGTAACTTATGTTGCTATTCACAGTCAGGGACTATTTTTTTCCGGCGGAAGGAAGGCTTTTAGTGACAGTTTACTTCATGAAAGTTGCATTGATACATATATTTTGGCTTTAATAGTTGTATTGTGTGGTAACCATTTTATAAAAGCAATAAGGTAAACACCGATTTGATTGTTTCGGTGTGATTTTGTCAAAAGTTTAGTAGACACAGGTGAATCGTTGTCATTTAGAAATGAGATCACGTGAGTGTTTGAATCAAGATCAACATCGTTTAACAATTAATCATGTAGCTCTAAAATGCATACTCAGAGTCTAAAAAGTCTAAATGTGTTGTATATGAGTACAATGCTACTCTCTTGCTCTTGTTCCTTTCCAGTGTGTTTTATTGGCTTGACAACAATATCCAAAAAATAGCCGGTTACACAACTTTACAGCAAATAAAACCCTGTAAATACAACACAAGTGAATGGGAATACTAACAAAGATAATAATAAAATGCTAAAAGAAAAACAAACAAACAAACAAACAAAAAATCATGATGATAAAATAAGGAACAATAATGTATGAACACTTAATTTGCAGACAGAAAAGGTTCTGATAACTTCCTGAAAGATGACTGCAGGCAAAGACTGATTTTTCATAACCACACTTCTATCAGCATGTATTCTGGCCCACTCTGTAGTTTACTCTAGCCAAGAACCGCCCACTTAGACAGGAAGGGCTTGTCTGATTGACATAGAGCTTTCAAGGATGGTGGAAGTGAATCTGAAATGTAGGATATCTAGTTTATGTGCTATTACACTTCTCAAAACAAACTGCGGTGTACTTCCTCTGTATGGTACGCAGAGCAGTACGTGTGGGATGCCACTGAAACAGGCACACCTGTTCTACCCACTTTTGTAGTCACTTAACATTATGTAAATAAACACAAGCTAGTGCTTCACATAGACACACACAGCATTTACACTAGACCATCTGTCTCTGTTTTGAATGATGTTTCCAATCCTACGACTGTTTTGAATGGCATCCACTGACCTCACCTTTCCACCATCACAGCAGAAACAAATTTACCCTCTCCAACAGCAGGCATGTAGAGGATTGCGTACAACAGGTTTTTCAGCAAAGTTTTGATCATGTTGATAATTTAGAGGGCTTAAAAATTTGCATATAGAATATGTTAGTTGGTTTTATAGGGTTAAAAGGTTGAATGGTGGATTTCTGGATGTCTACCTACAGTGATTTTGCCCATAACGTGATATGACATACAGTCAGAAGAGCATTGTAGGTCCATATTTGAAATATTGTGTTTACATTTCTGTCTGGCATGTTGTGTGTCTTCAAAGAAAGAGGAATACACCCATCCTGCTTTATCAGTGAACTCTACATTAACACACTTTGTGTTGTGCAAATCAAGCATAAACTCCTCTATCTCCAAGTTATGTAAACAGCATTCATACACCCACAGAGTGATACAGATAAACTGGTAAATTTGAGAGTCTAAGTATAAAGGTATAAAGGATGCCAGAGGAAACAATATAAGAAAATATCTTTGTGTTTTGATTAGTGAGATGAAACAAACTTTCGTTTAGAGCATGTGAGTTATGGAATGCACATAGCTTCAGATTATGCTGTGTGTGTGAGAGAGAGAGAAAGAAAGAGAGTTGAGCGCAGTGTGTGGTCTTGAGGAGAGGAATGCTTACTTCTGTATGTGTGTGACTGAAGGGCAATCTCTATCCATTCACCTCCAAGGACACCTGCATGCCATTCCAGAGCACTTTGAACTGTGTGTCAATGCTGTGTGTGTGTGTGTGTGTGTGTGCGTGTGTGTGTCTCGTGTTCAAACAGAAAGTAGAAGTCTTTTAAGCCGAGACCTGAGGCACATGGACACACCTCTATTCCAACCTTGATGACTTGCAAATAAATTTTACTGGCATGATGAAACAGGTTTTAGGTAGTTTAAATGGTGCTTGTTAAGGCAAGCTTCACTATTAATATTGATCAAAATCAAGTGTTGAACTTCAAAACCTGCATGACTTTCTTCTGTGGAACACACAGGAAGATGTTTTGAAAACTGTTTTTGTCCATACAATAAAAGTCAATAGGGTCTAGGGCTGGGTGATTTTTCCGATTTTTTCGATTAATTCGAATTTAAAGTCCCCCTGAGATCAAGTTTTTTAGCTTTTAGTATGAATATGTTAGCCTTAAGGTTATGAATAAAGTGGTGTGTTCCAAAACAATGACAAAATTCGCATTTAGGAGATATAGGCATTCAAAACTTACAGTCTCTCACTTCCGCTAAAATGGATCACAGATTTTCATGACATCACATCGCACTTCAGAGCAGATCTTCTGTCCAATCAAATGCTCTCTAGAATCTGAAGTCCCGCCCCTCCTACACTATTAACAGACGCTGAAGCTGTGGCTGAAATTGGTCACTTGTTCACACATTTACTATTTTCTACATGGTGAATGGCACATATAGAGGATAGGGAACGATTCAGACAGTGGAAATATGCTTTCCATTGACGCGAATGAAGTCCGTTTTCGCGTTAGTGTCACGTGAACCGCCGCAGTGCAAGCACAGTCTGCTGAGGTCCAGGGACACGAGAGCACAGACCGGATCATATCCACAAAAAGGAATCGGACCCATTTGAATTCTGCACAGAATGCTGTATTTTAAAGTGATATAGAGGGCATTAGGAGGAGAAACGGTTAGAGATTAGAAGGAAACTGAAGGTTTTACCAAGTTTAATGGCTCTGGCTGAGCTGTGGTATAAACGAAACGCTATTGGCTACTTTATAAAAGGGGCGGAGCTGTTTGATATGTCCCACCCTGTCATCCTGTTTCTGCGTTATTGCGTTGAAAAAAAAAAAAAAAAAAAAGAGATGCGGGCAGTGGAATGGAGAAAAAAGTTATTAAACGTGAGTTTAACTTTTTTTTTTTTTTTTTTTTTAACTTGAGCTCCACGTTTAGAATGCCGTTTCATGGGTGAGACACTCCAAAAGATGCGGGACACGAGTGCAACAGCTAAACATGTCCGCCAAACATAAAAGCAATAGGAAAAATAGTGCAATGGAATGCAAAAACCTGTAAAGAACTACTACTGTATGTTTGATATTTCATGTTTGCATGATGGTGACAGGCTGAAAGCTGCTGTTGTTTTCTGTTTTTACAATGCCTTTGCTGTTAATAATAGCCTATTACTGTTGTTATTTATTGCTATTACTTTTTGGCTAAGAAATATTTAGCATTTTCTTATTTTATATTATTTCTGATTATATAGGATGTGTTTAAGATAAGTTTGTACAACATTTGCCTTCATATTTCAGGCATATTTCTACAAAGATATTTAACAAATTGTTTTACATTTACACCATGTTGATCACTTCATGTGTGGTGCACTTGGAATGGAACTTTTTTTAACCAGATTGTTAATAAAGAGAATGTTACTTGAATCATATTGTACTTATGTTTTTAAGTTGGCTAGTTAAACATTAAAAAAATCGAAATCAAAATCGTGAATTGGTCAATCATTCTGAAAGAAAATCAAGATTTTATTTTTTTGCCGTATCGCCCAGCCCTAATAGGGTCCAAAACAAAACGATACAATTAGGAGCGTCGGAATGATTCCAATCCAATTTTAGATTCTGAAAGTTCTATTTATATTCACCTAAATGTTGCAAACTGATTCACAAATTTGTTTACATGTATTCTAAAACAATACTTCAGCGCATACGTAGCGCCTAGTCGCCGCATTCAGAACCGGAGAAAGACACCACGATAATGTCTACTTCATGCATAATTGTTTTCTTATCGTTTGCCTTGATGAAATATCTAATAAGAAAGCTGACAGAGCTTTTATAGCAAATATTTAGTAAACATTCAGTCTCCTGCGCTGTAAGATGTAAAAAAACATATGCGCATCCATATTACGTAAAACATACACTGTAAAAAAAACAAAAAAAACGGATAATGTACTAGAAGAAAAAAAAAACAGGACATTATCCAGTAATTTTACGGACATTTCTGTTAACCCTAAAACACAATGCAATGAAGTTCAAAATTCAAAATACAGGTAAAACACCTGTAAAAAATAAATACAGAAAATTCAGTCAAATTAATACAGTACATTGTCCCCTATTTTTACGGATTTTGTTTTAGAATGTATGTAAATATACACATCACAACACTGCACGTGTGTAAGGTATTTTTGAATCCAATTGCAAAAATAGTCTGATTCAAGCATTTACATGCTTGATTTTTTCCAGTTGATCAGATTATTCCAGGTCTACACCGACCCTTTCAATAGGATCCAAATTTCATTTGGATCGATTGAGGTGTTTGCATGAAGACTCTTCAGTTCGATTAAACCATCAATCTGATTACTAATGGATTATTTGGGTGCATGTAAATATAGTAGAGATGCACCGATATATCGGCTGATAATCTGTATCGGCAGATAAAAGCAAATTTTCACACTATCGGCTATCAGTCAATGGTATTTTAATTGGAGTAATGTGTTTATGTTTATAAATTGATCCCAGTTGAAACAAATTGATAAAATGGAGAGAATAAAGTTTTTATTTACATTTCTTTCAAATTATAATAATTAAAAATATAATGTTTAATTATTAATTATAATGAAATTATCATTAATTTAAAAGAAGGTATAAAAGGCAGAACCCCTAAACTATCGGTATCCGCAGATATCACTCTGAATAATCAGTATCTGTATTGGTGGAGAAATTTAGTATCGATGCATCTCTAAAATATAGGCTACCTATTGACTATGGACTGTATGGACAAAAACAAAGATATTCTTCTTTTGTGTTTCATAGAGAAAATAAAGTCATGAGTGTGAGTAAATGATGACAAAATGTTTCTTTTTGGGTGAACTATCTCTTTAAAGATTTGAAGAAACCCCTAACCCTAAGTATTAAACTTTAACATTTATTTATTTATATTTCATCTGTCTGTTATTCACTCACAAAACCTGTCTGACACTGTTCCACAATCTGACAAACAGTTGGTTATGAACCGGCCTGATTGGTCCTGACCAAAACACTGGCATTTTGTGATTGGTCAATCTTCCATCACTCCCTAACTGGTTTGGCTCATTCACACCACTGTGAAAATCAATAAACTCCTCCACAGGCAGCCATTCAATCACCTCCAGCCATTTGGACGGACGCTGCGTGTGTGTTTTCAGTAAAGGGAGGAGCCGTTTACAAGTACCAACCTGCCTCCTGAACAACAAATGGGTGGTAAGAGATGAAAAGCCAGTTTGAAGTGTTGCTCGATGCCACGCTGTTGCAGTTCACCTACTAACAGAGAACACACTAACGGGCCAGACCTCAACAAAAACACCTTTTTATAGAGCAAAACCTCATGCCTGCTTAAAGCTCAGATCATAAATGCCAAATCTTGAAATAAATCTCATAAAAATGAAACTCACACTCTTTTTTTTCAAAACCTAATACAGAGACCCTTCACAAAACCCCAAAGTGCATGTATGTGGTTATTCATTCTGACTATTAGTAAACTAACCTGGGAATATCTAACATGCTTCACTGTTACACATTTACAAGGAAGGAATGAAGCTCTTAATGTTCTTATGTTTGTACAAACTCACTGTCCAGGCAGCATCTGAGCAGACAACTCAACATATACTTATTTTAATTTAACAACTGCAATTTTATTATTAAACTACTATCAAATAAAATGTGTAAATTTTTATATGCGACCAACCATTTTTAACTGCTTTATAAACTTAAGTTGCATTCTGAAGCATTATATTAGCTATTTACTTGCAGAGTGTCTCGCAAACACAATTTCAAAGCTGAAATATATACTGTAATAACACCATCTGTTGACTATTATATTCATCATTATTAAGCCATCTGCTTTTATCACCATGTTCTTCTACGCTGTTTATATAACATACTTAACTGTTACATTCACAAGTTCATACTGTATATAATCTTTTGAGTGATCCAGATTAAATAGAGAGAGTAAAAGGATAAGTCTGCATATGGAGAGGCTCGAGACTGGATCTCTGATTAACCCTCTTTGAACTACTAAGTAATATAGTGCAGTAAACAGACACTTATTTGATTGACAGACGTACATAAACCTCTTAAACTTCATTTTGTAAATTATTTGTATGCAGCTAGACGAGATACTGCAAAGGCAATTGCAGAATGTAATATTATACGCAATGTTAAGGTCTATAACTTAGAGCTGTGTATCGACAAGAATCTAGCGATACGATACATATCACCAGGGCCTAAACTTAACACTCGCCAGTAAAAAACGGTGTTGGCGAGTATATGAAACTGTGTCAGTCGCCAGATGGCCGGTAACATTTTTATGAATTCTAACAAAGCATTGTTGTGAGAACATGAACATGAACGACGCTCTGTACAGTTGACGGGTCAGTGCTGCATCATCACAAAAGTTTAAGCCTTTCCAATGTAAATACTGAAGTGCTAGAACACACGAAAGGAAATTTGTTACTCACACGCTTTGTGGGAGGTTCAACATCTGAAACATTCAAAGCACACACCCTGAAAGCGCGTCAGACAGCGCACAAATACCAAGTGGAGCCCTGTTTCATGCCTTCCTGTGCTTGAATGGAGAAATTGACACAATTTTTTTTTTTTTTTTTTTTTCAAAAAATGCCCGTCTCAGCGAATATTCTAAACATAGTCCCATAGTGCGTTATGTCTTCAGTACCATGTTGGTACTGAAATTTTAAAAATGTGACGATACCAGCATTTCCCCCTAGCACCTCTGATTGGCCGTTGTGTTCGCACGCTCAACAGATATGTCTCTGATTGGCTACAACGATCAACGCTTCAAAAACATGTTGTAAATAGACATCTTTGACCGAGCGCTTACACAGATACACACAGGAGCGTTTGAAAGCAGTCAGGATCAGCTGATAGATGCCTGCTTTCAAATAGGGCTGCAACAAACGATTATTTTGATAATCGATTAATCTAACGATTATTGGAACGATTAATCGACTAATCATCGATTATTACACCGATTAGTCAGTATGCTTTGTTCGATTATTCCCATTAGTTAAAATATTGAATTATACTTTAACTAATAAATAAAACAAGGAAATCACTTCAGCTTTTGAAAGTGTATTTTTTAATGAATTTGTTAAAAAATACTATTAAAAATGACTGGTACTGTGTTTTAATTAAGTCTGGGAATTGTAATAACTTTTTAATAAGAGTAAAAATATGAATATGTAATATTGTGCATATTTTAAACTATCGAGTTTATGGTCATTGAATGGCTTTCCTGAGGTAAATGTAACATTTTGTGACATATTAGCTTGCAAGCTGTTTTATTGACGTCTTTCTGCAGTTGAAACTCTGAGTGATTACATTTGAGATGGATTCATTTCAGTAAGTTGTACTGTATCTTTCAACATACTTTTTGATGTTCATTCATGTTTATTTTGTGCTGTAATAGCAGAAAAGAGGAAGAGGTAATAGGTTCATGTGCCGCTTGACCTGAGGCGCTACAGCGATCTGTCACGCCACATTAAAAAACGTCAAAACCACATGTAACGTTAATGTTTGAATCCCGTAGTAAAATTGACAGAATTTAAAAGCTGAGACTTTGTTTTATATCAAAAGTAACCTGATCTGTCTTATCTGTTGGCACGTTGTCTGTGTCCTCTTTGCTCTGCTATGTATCTTTCACTGCGTGAGAAAATGGATGTGTGGCGTGAGAACAGTGAGTTTGAATGAGAGTTCGTGGCCCTGCGTGACAGCATTTTTTGTAGTTATGCTAAACGTTATGTTTGTTAAGTTTTATGCTACGTTAAACTCCCACATTTTACAGGTTCGACTTCGTTTGCACTATGCACTCCGAAGCGCCGTGTCTTCTTCTATTGGATTGGATCCGGGAGGGCTGCATTTCAGTATTGCGTGACATATGAAACCTCTAGAAGCCCTCAGTGAATGCAAATTGAACTGTCTGGCCTATTCAGTCAGGAAGCTCAGCAAATTGGCGAGTGTTAATGCTTCATGGAATTACACGACAACTTAAAATATATTAAGAATTAGCAACAAATCAAAAGGCATGTACAGCCAATGTGCCGCTTAGACGCCAAGATCTCTTCACATATTCCAATGTCTTCCACGCACACTCAAATGATACTCAATTCACAAGATACTCTCTCTGAGACCTCCAGTCGAGTCTAAATATATCAGTGTTTGACTGTATCTGGTCATCAGTGCACTGCCAAAACCAGTGTTTCCTGGAGATGATGGACAACAGCATTTGTGATGCTCTGGAGCTCCATATTAGACATAATCCATAAAGGCTATCATCTGTTTTCCATACTACATCTTTTATTGCAAGAGTCCACTGTGGTTTACATTTAACTGAATGCACCATATGGACTGTATTTACATGCATATACGTGCTGAAGGACATGCAAATTAAGCCGAAATGACATCATACAATTGCAGAGTATAAAGATTGCTCATATTAATCTTGAAACAGATTTATCTTTAATCTCACAGAATGAGCTTCATGATGATTGATGCTCCAACATTCTCATGCACATGTGAGTTCATGTGTATTAAGTGGATCGCTCTAAAAACACAGAGGTCATCATGAAGGTTAATTACTGCCTGTTTGATGAAGAGGTCCAGGTGTGAACTCTCTTCCCTGACTTATATCACATCTGCCTCCAGCTGGGGACCTCAGAGGTTTAACTTACTTCAGGAAACTTCCTGTCCCTGTACCACCACCCCCCTCCCCTCTCTCCCCTCTCTGCTTATTCAGAGGTGAAATACAATCTTGTGTGTCCTATGAGCCCGGCTTGATCAAAAAGAGAAAAGGCACACCTGCTGTTGCCATTCTATGTATAATGCATCCTAGTCGGTCAGTGTATGTTACGTCTGAGTGGGTATACTGAGAAAAGCCATGACTTTCATAAAATACAGCCTTTTTAACATGCATAATTACATGAACTGGAGGGCACCATGATGTGGTGACATTAGACATATATATATATATATGCACATGGTTATCATGCTCTTCTCCATCATTTGATGAAGTATTGCTGTTGAGATCAACAAAAATGTAAAAAAAAAAAAAAAAAAAAATTGCTGGAAAGATTTTTTTAATTAAAAATGACAAAAAAAAACTAAATTACTAAAACTTTAAAATGAAAATGAAAATATAAAAATAAAAAAACGGATTCAAATTATTAATAAAACTATAAAAGCATCTCAGTGACACTAAAATAACACTGCTTTGTTGTCATCTAATGCTCACTTTAAAGTTGATCCATGAAAATATAAATCATAATCTTTAGCAAATCTCAAAATATATAATTTTTTTTTTTTTTATACTGGACATTATAATGTTGTGACTAAATTCAGCTGTAGCCTTTAAAATGACTGATTTTAGTTTTTAATTTTTCTATTCAGACAAAATAGCATAAAAATGAAATGTAACTCCAAAATATTTATTAGCTTATATCAGCCGGAACTTTTACATCGGTAATAAAAGTTCCATCCCTTTTTGGCCAATAAATTTCCACAACTTTTCAAGTCATTCAGAATTACTGCATACGTATTTTCAAAAGCATTTTATGGAAATTGCTGGGGAGGATTTTGAATTGTGTCAGATACCAATCTTTGAAATTAAACAATTAAAGAATTAAAATTTCTTGATAATTTACTCTCCCCCATGTCATCCAAGATGTTTATGTCTTTCTTTCTTCAGTCAAAAAGAAATTAAGGTTTTTGAGGAAAACATTCCAGGATTTTTCTCCATATAGTGACTTCAACAGCTATCAATGGTTTGAAGGTCCAAATTGCAGTTTAAGTGCAGCTTCAAAGGACTCTACACGATCCCAGACGAGGAATAAGGGTCTTGTCTAGCGAAAAGATTGGCCATTTTCTAAAAAAAAAAAAAAAAAAAAGAAAGATATACTTTTAAACCACAAAAGCTCATCTTGCACTGCTCTGCGATGCGCCACGCATTACATAATCACTTTGGAAAGTATGCTGAAGTACCGAGCAAGTGTCCACAAAGTGAACGTGCAAAGACTAAGTCAAACGGCCTTTACAAAAAAAGGTAAAATGATGTCGGATGATTTTGAGGAGTTGAGGAGAAAATGAGAGTTTTTTGCCCTGGCCGATCGTTTCACTAGATAAGACCCTTATTCCTAGTCTGGGATCGTGTAGAGCCCTTTGAAGCTGCATTGAAACTGCAATTTGGACCTTCAAACTGTTGGTAGCTGTTGAAGTCCACTATATGGAGAAAAATCCTGTAATGTTTCCCTCAAAAACCATAATTTCTTCTTGGATGACATGGGGGTGAGTAAATTATCAGGAATTTTTAATTCTGAAGTGAACTAATCCTTTAAGGGATGGATGGATGGAATAAATTAATAAATCAATCAATCGATCAATCTGCGCTGATATTGATCAGGTTTTCAATTTAGTAAATTCACCCCAAGATCAAAATGAAAACAGAGCAAGACAGAAAGAAAAAAAAACGTATAAAGCCTACTAGACTCAATAGTGATTTGACAGTTTAAGAGCTTGTATAACATTTTCATGGAAGTGTAAAAGGCCTGTGAAAGTAAAACAGCAACTGTTCTCCTCATCATAACAGCAAAAACACACTGAGAGGAAAGAGAGAAGGACCACCGACTCACGTCCAACCTGGACAACAGTTCAAGGCCACACGCTGAGAGAGAGATGGGAGGAATAAAGAAGAAAAACAGCTGAATATCTCTCTGCAGGGGGCTGTATAAAGCAGGAAAGAGGATGACAAAGAACAGAGGAGATTGTGACTAACTTCTAGAGCACTTCTGACACAAAATGTGTTTCCTCTAGATGAGCCCATACTGCTGATGGTGTGGCCTCTTAGAGGATGAGGTACAACACAAGAGTTTGAGGATGAAAGGAGAGAGTGATAGGAAGTGGAACAGAGAGAGAGAGAGAGAGAGAGAGAGAGAGAGAGAGAGAGAGAGAGAGAGAGAGAGAGAGAATATCATGAAGAATGAGAAACAAAGAGAGAGTGAGAAAGCATCTGGACTGAAGTTCAGGAGCAAGTCTAGATCTTGCCAGAATATTCAGTCATTCCTGGCTGCAGAAGTACGGCTGTGCCTTCGGACGTTTTGTTTTGAGTCTAGAAATTTTCTCACACTCATCACTCTTCTGCCTGTATCCATCAAAGAGAAAGCAAACGAAAAAACACAACAGGTCACAGTAGTTCATTCCAGTCATGATTTAATCATGAGGGGACTATGGGTGGGTTTCAGCAGGGCCGAATTACGATGGATTACCATACTGCTGCTCCAACTCCCATCTCAGAACAGCTAGCAAAGCTATTCATTACCAACCCAGCATGTTTAGAATCCGGTGTGGTTTGATTTAAAGGGATAGTTCATGCAAAAATGAAAATTCTGTCATCATTTACTCACCCTCATATCGTTACAAATCTGTATAACTTTCTTTTTTTTATGGAACACAAAAGTAAATCTCTTAAACAATGTCCAAGCTGCTGTTTTCCATACAATGAACATCCATACATGACTCTTTTCAACTATACGAGAATTCTTGTCTGAAATTTGCGCAAGTTAAAAAATAAATACGACCTCACGTTGTGTCAATCACGTTTACACACTGCCTCTGAAACTTTTGTCTAATCACAATAAAAATTTGGATCAGGTTCATTTTCTGCATTTTTCGCATTGGTAGCAAGAAAATTTTGACAGTTAAGAGCCACTGTACAAGTACAAGCGAACGCCAAAATCCAGAATGGCGTTTGACAAGTTGATCCACTTCGTTTTGCAACACAAAGCACTGTATGACAAACAAAGTGTGGAATACAAAGAGACAGAATATAAAGACAGACTGTGGCAAATGATTGCTTGGAAAACAGGATGGTAGGTACTGATTTCAAAACAAAGGGTGGAGCTCTCCTTCCTCTCTATGCAATCTCAGGATTGGATGGATCCAATATTTCCTCTTTTTAAGAAGAGAGAGGACAACAAAATCATCCTCACTGCTTGAAGACTTGATTTTGTATTGTTTTGCAAATTTCTTCGCAACGGATTAATTAATATGTATCAGACTCAGTGTGCAAGGTTTCTGTGCATGACAAATTTTTAGGATGACGAATACGAAAAAAAATGCATACTGAAATTTCTGACTCCGTGTGCATGGACCTTTAGGGTGTGTTCACACTTGGCAAGTTTGGTTTGATCAAAATGAACTCTGGTGCGATTGCTCTGTTATTCTGGTTCATTTGAATAAGTGTGAACACCATCCCAAACTTGGTTTGTACCAAACAAGGGAACCAAGACCCCTGAAAATGTGGGTCTCAGTTTAGAAGTGGACTAACTCAGGTGCGATTCGAATGAAATATGAACGCAATACGGACCAAAGACATCTAATCGAACCAAAAACAGGATGTGAGGTCACAAGATGTGAGCCAAAAAAGAACAGAATGCTCAAGCATACCTGGTTCCCTTTCAGTCAGTCACGTTCGACGTTATGGGGTCTCGCCTGGGAGCCCAATCACCTCCAAGTGGTACAAAACGAGCCAATGGGAATTGGACAGTGAGATTTACATGCCAGGCCACACCCCCGGCATCCGGGTATAAACAGGACCGGCATACTCACTTCCATTCATACTTTTGCTTTGGAGCCGAGCGGTTGTACAGCGATCGCTCTTTCCAATTCACCTCTATTGAGAGTAAATTTCTAAGCAAATAACAGCAATTTTAATTGCTATCAGGAGAACACTCCGAAAACAGCAATTTTAATTGCTATTTTTCTTGCAGTTCTTCGTGGGATCTCTCTGCAGGTGTGATGGCACATTCCAGCGGTGTTTGCATCCAGCTTGCTGTGCACACAGGGCAGCATTCGCCCCTGGGCGCTTCGGCTAAGAATATTTCCCTAAAAGAGCAAGCACGGCAGCGAGTGTCTTTTTAAAGATGCCTCTCTGTCCGTGCATTCCTGGATGCGGTCGTTTCCTGTTTTCATCCGACGGCCACGGTCGCTGTGTCACATGCCCAGCATGTTGATACAGCATTCGTGGGTGATTCATGTTCTCGAGGGAACATGATCATGTCAACACGCAGGTCGTGACTCTCCTTTCTCGTAAAGTCTTGTGTCCCCTTTGTTGTTGCCCAGCCGCCGCTTGTGTGTAAAAGCACAACCGTGGGTCTGTTCAACACTTTGGGAGACTGAGGGTTACAGCGAGAGCTTTCTGCCGGGAAAACCCCCGTGGATCTCCCCCTCCTCAGCGTGTCGTGTGCCGGTGAGCTGCCTGCTGACAGCGCGTGTTGCCACGGCAACCCAGCGTGTCGTTGGACACTCCGGATGAGGATCAGATGTCGATAGCTACTTCGGTGAGAGGGCTATCGTTCTCTGGAGAGGAAGATGAAGCTGAGCTTCCCCCTTCGGCGGTGTTGCTCATGCTGAATCGGATTCAGAGATGACAGGCATGCTTTCCTGGGCTGCTGCGCGCTCAGACTCGTTCTGAGCGATCGCGGCTGGTGGATTGGTTTTGGGCTCGGAGCACGACATGAAAGATTGCCTCGCCCCACCCCCATGCCTTTCTTCCTGGAAGTGCATGAAGAGCTATGGCAGTATGGAGGCACATTAGTGCCAAAATCTGTTCAAAGTTTTTCATCTCTCACTACCCTCGTCTGTGGTGCGGTCAGGGGGTTCATGGGGGTTCCTCAGGTGGACTGTGCAACTGCGGTGCATTTATGCCCGCAAAGTGCTGCCACCTGGAGGAATCATCTGTGGCTCCCATCCAGTGCCTTTGAGGTGATGGCAGCTCTAGCTGTTAAGCCTCACAGTGCTGCTGGACAGACCGCCTCCTTCTTGCATGCTATGGCCATCCTGCTAGCCAAGGCAACGCACGAGGGTAGTTCTGAGCCGGGGTTGATGCAGGACCTGCGCATACTGACTGACCTTGCCCTCTGGGCAAGAGAAGTCGCAGCACTGGCCCTCGGCCAGACGATGTCCACCTTCGTGGTCCAGGAATGCTATCTCTGGCTAAACCTTGCAGTGATGCGAGATGTCAACAAAGTGCGCTTTCTTGACGCTCCTATCTCACAAGGTGATCTCTTGGCGACACTGTCGGGGATTGCACAGCAGTTCCTGACAGTTCAGAAGCAGCCATTCTGACCATGGTCCAGTCTGCTTGTCGCCAAGAACATCCCCCTGCGAGCAGTGCTCTGCCTCGGCTCAGCCATGAGGCCGAGCCCTCTGCAGGAAGGTGATGCAGCCCGTCCCCAGGTCACTGCTAAACCTAAATGGTAGGTGAGGTGGCCCTGGGACGGGTGACCCGGAGTTGCAGGGAACGGCTCTTTCTCAGGAGTTGGAGTACGCACCACTCCTTCCCCCGGAGGACGGCTGGGTGGAGAATCTTACTACTGTTCCGCCATTGGCCCAATGGCCAGTGGTCCCAAATTCTCAAGAAAGAGCGGTTTCCTGACTATCCGGTCATACAGGGTGTGCGTGGGCAGTGAGCGACGCACTGCTTCCTCCTTCCCAGCCCCTGTTCTTTCGCCACAGGCTTGGAGTGTGTGATAGAGGATGCACTGCTTCCTCATGCCTCCCTAAGCCAGTCCCTCATGGGACCCACAGAGCCAGGTAAGTGCACCACACTCACTGCCTCTACTTCAGGATGCTGTGCTTCCTGGGTTAGGCCCAAGCGCCCTCGCTGCCCCCGCGGGTACGTCTGTGTCCCCTTGGTGCCACCAGTACGGGCCTTAGGAGCCTCGCTAGAGCTTCCCAGCCCATCCCGCTGGCCCATTCGGACAGTCAGACTCGGCTATGTGATTCAGTTTGCCAGGCAGTCCCCCAGGTTCAGCTGTGTCATGTTTGCCTCATGGCAGACAAGGACGCCCCTGTCCTGTGAGTGGAGATTGCGTTCCTGCTGGCGAAGGACACAATAGAGCCTGTCCCTCCAGCCGAGATGAAGGATTTTACAGCAAGCGTCCTGTAGGGTAATCCCATATGTGTTTGTCCACGGTATGGTTTCCCTGATGGTAAACCTGTGTCTTTCCCTGGGCGGCTCTGCTCTGCCCTATCTCTGTTCCGTAGTGTTCCTCCTGGTTAGTTAGGTCCTAGAAACATGGGAATCGAGTCCCGAAGCACTCTTCCCCGGGGGTAAGGAACAGCAGCTTCGACCATCCCCTGAGTAACGCCCTGTCTGCTCCATCCCACTGGTATGGAAGACTTCCTCGGGCTTACTCCAGACGCTGGAAGGTTACGACATCTGGGGTAGCACTTGCATTGGGCACGCCATGGCTTGCCAGCATCTGCAACACTCGTAACGTGGTTCAGTTGCTATGGCGTTTTCCATTAGGACCCCATTACGGCAGTACAATGTAACATCAAACGTGACTGACTGAATGGGAACGTCTAGGTTACTATTGTAATCCCAGTTCCCTGAAAGAGGGAACGGAGACGTTACGTCCCCTTGCCATAGCCCTGAATCACCGCTGAATGGCCGGGTTCGATGTCTCGGCTCCTCAGCAAAATATGAATGGAAGTGAGTATGCCGGTCCTATTTATACCCGGATGCCAGGGGCGTGGCCCGGCATGTAAATCTCACTGGCCAATTCCCATTGGCTCGTTTTGTACCACTTGGAGGTGATTGGGCTCCCAGGCGAGACCCTATTATGTCAGTATCAACGTAACGTCTCCATTCCCTCCTTTAGGGAAGGGGGGTTACAATAGTAACCTAGACGTATTTCTTGTCATAAGAGCTACTTTGCCCATTAAAGTTCGGTAGAGGCATCACAACCACGTCTCCTCACAGCAGATCTTCGTTTGTGTGCATAACAGACGAATTCCTGCTGCTGTTTTGACTCCTTTACATATTTTATAAGCTTTCACATGTTCTTAACTGGTAAAAATACCATCATATGTACACACATATAGGGAGCACATTTAGTCCAGCAAAGCACTGTTTTGGATGTTCGATAATTTCCGTAACAAAAAATATAATTAAAACCTTTTTTTTTGTTTTGATTTGTATCTTTAGGTTCGGTTAAACATTACAGTGTGAATGCTAAGCAAACCAGGACTAAATGTATCATTTTCTTTTTTGGTCCAGACCAAAAGAACCAAGAGAACCGAACTACAAGTGTGAACACACCCTAAAAAGTGTCTTCAAACATCTAATTTGAATGTGTAGCAAGAAAAGGTTGAGTAAATGTTGTGCAAAAAAAAAATGGCAATACAGTAATATTTGAATTAGTGCTGCACTATATATCAAAATAAAATTGATATTGTTCAATGCAATATTTAAATCACAAAATTAATTTGATAAATATTTCCTTGCCAGATTCAGAGTGGCTTGGCAAGTTCATTTACTGTCAGTCATTCTGCTCTGAGACACTGAAACACTGTATCACGAGCTGCTATTCACTCTGAAACCACCAGAGCATATATTATTTGCCACCAAAATAAAAGCTTGTTGGATTAACATTTGAAAATGAAAAAATAAATAATAATAAATATGCTAATAGTATTATAATCTTACAGTTGTACTATTTTTTTATATTTCTAATTATAAATAATCACAATTTAAAAAATAATTTTATATCCATACTGAATGAGTCAAAACAGTGGGAATGTGACCTACAGTATGAAACTCAAGTGGAAAGAGACTTTTTAATGGCTTACGGTTTCAATAACTTCATGGTTATTGAAAGAGGTTTGAGTTGGTTCTTGTAAAGTGTGAACACCCAAAATTTTCAAGTTTTTCCCCAAATTACTTATCCCAGTGTCAGTGTTTTCCAATATCATTCAGCCCTAATTTGAATATATATTAGAAACGCAAATAAACGTACGCTCTTGATAATGGACGCTGTACTGTCCTCACTGCAGCTGAGGACAAATTTGTTGCACATATATAAATGCTGAAACGGCATGAGGGGGCAGTTCTTCTATTTTGTGAGAGAGATCAAAAAGAGACATACAGTAGTACTTTAGTCAGTCCATCCAGGACGTGCAATTAAACGCCTCATTTAATACAGTCTTAATCTGATCTTAGGTTTAAAATACCTCGTAATGACTCTTGGATAAGAAAAGATGGGCTGTCCAGCCCTACAGTCTAGACAAATAAACTACATTAAATGCAAAGTGCTTCTTCCTCCTCTAAGACAATATTTATAGAACACTTTCTAAAAACAGGTACATGTCCACACAGTCTAATTCACAGGGAAAAAACATACAATGGGATCACCCCAATTTCCAGCAACTACGACCTGCCAAGAACAGGTCAGTCCAGAAAAACACAGGACTCAGCTCCACTAAACGATCTTGCAGGCTCTTCACAGAACTACATGCTGCTTTAGACTCGCTCTCACGTGTGCCTCTGTTTCAGAAACAAGGATGGGAATTACATATGCATGTCTGGAAAGCATTGGATGGAAAAGGGGGCAAAAGGGGGAAAGAAAGACCAAAGGAAGAAATAATGTAAAATAAGTGAAACAGAGAACATAAAACTGTATGCCAGTGGATGTGTTATATGTTTGGATTAAAGATAAAGCATTTCTTAAATCCATCATTTCTGCTGCATTTAAAATGTAATAATTAAAATAATCAAAATAATATTTGTATTACGATTAATAAAGTTAAATAATAAATACATTATTAAATTAATTATTTACTCATTTATATGATAATTCAAACATTGAATTGCAGCATTGTATGCGTTTTGGTTTACTTGGATATAGTCCGGGAACAAAACTGTCCCCAGATATTGACAAAAAGTCTGACAAAACCTCCTGCTTTGGTCATCTGGTGACATTAATATTACATAATAAATTAAATAATAAAATAACCAAGTAGGGCTGACAATCTCTGAAAAAACATAATTAAAATTAATCACAATTCGTTGAATAATCAGTTAAAATTATCACAAATATACGCTTATATCAATATTAGCTGTGAAAATTATGAGTAAATGTCTCCCCCTCAATGTCTATATGTCCCATGCAGATCGCTAGGTAAACGTGTTTGTCAAAGACTGAATAATCTGAATATTTATTTTTGCATTATGTAAATTAAAGGGATAGTTCACCCAAAAATGAAAATTATGTCATCACTTACTCACCCTCAAGTTGTTCCAAACCTGTATGAGTTTCTTCCGCTAAACACAAAAGAAGATATTTTGAAGAATGTTGGTAACCAAACAGTTGATGGACCCCATTGACTTCCATAGTATTTTTTTTTCCATACTACAGAAGTCAATGGGGCCCATTAACTGTTTCAAGCAATTAGTCGACTAATCACACATTTAGATTAATTTAATTATTTAAATATATACTGAGGAGAATACTAAACCATAATATTTAGTATAGTGTTTAATATTATATATATATATATATATATATATAGGCGTAATATAGCCTATTCCGCGCTCAAACGCACACATAAAGCTTGCCGCAAAGCACTGGCAAAAGTAATGATTATGAATGTGGGGGGGAATAGCAAAGAGACATTTTAATTATTTATTAATAAACTAGTGTTTTCTGAGTCAGTGTCGGACGCAAAGATGAAGTTGACGATGCTGACTCGCCATCTCCGCAGTAACGTGCCTATAGAGAGAAATGCATATTTCATATTGATTACATAAGCAGAGAGAATTTCTTTTCGATTCAAATTGGTTTGTTTAAAAGTAGACATTTCAAGCTTTCAATAAATATATTTCTCATGTCTGTGAGGCAAGTATATATTTTTTTTGTGACGCGCTAAAATTAACAGAGACCGAGATGGCAGAAAGCGCATCCTTTTTGTTTTTATTATTTTACAATGGCACAACGTTTTTGTTGTAGTTGTACGTTTAAAGAAATAAAAGCATTTACAGTTTTGAAAGATGTATTACTCTTATCTGTATGACCAAAAATGATGGAAAACGTGTCAGTAAAAAAAAAAAATGTCAGTAAGTGCACTATACTTCAGCTTCCACACTCCCGTCAAACACTTGGATATGTGGCCAATAATAGTGCACATTTATCTAGGTAAATGTTAGAGCAATCGGCCATGTAAAGTTGCTACTACTTACATGTTTCAAATGATAAGCCATATTTGAGGTCGATGGATGATAGGCAAACATTTGGATTTCCTGCCCAACATACCGTAATTATCACAAGGACCCGCCGTTAATGATCTGTCCCTCACGGACTGCGTGACTTCGCCACAAGTTTTTTTTTTTTTTTCTGCGGCTAACCAACTAATAAAATTTTGGTTGACTAAGTCTCTTCTAGTCAACTAACGTTTAGTCGACTATTAGGTGGCAGCCCTGTTGGTTACCCGTATTCTTCAAAATATCTTTTTTTTTGTGTTCAGCAGAAGAAATTCATACAGGTTTGGAACAACTTGAGGGTGAGTAAATGATGACAGAATTTTTATTTTTGGGTGAACTATCCCTTTAACATTGCTTTTGAATGTGTCTGTCCTGTCTTGTAATATTGACATTTTCCTGCTTGACACATGACAGGAACAAACAAACACATTTTGAGAGAGATGATGAAGGTGACTTCTAGAACAGACGTGACGGTGGGCCTCCAGCAATCAAATATGAAATGGTGAGTCAGATCCCATCAGCGCAGCTCCCAGAGGAAGGGCCCGCTTCATCTGCTGTGCTGTCGGCTAGAGTTTCACCAGACAGCTTCACACCACACACTCTCCTCACGAACATAGTAACTGATAGGATGGTCTAAAACTGACAACCGCCCACCCGTCTTCCTTTCCTAATTTAAAACGGCAGCTGGATTAACAATCTCAGTGAAATACAGTAACCGAAGCTCCCACAGAGTTACAGCAGGCAAGTAGCCTATGGCTTTAAATTGGATAAACATATACCTCAATTTAGTGGTAGCACTGATGCATTTCCCCCACAAATACATTAACTACACGCAATTTCAGTCATTTAGTTTTTATTTCCACTCAATTTACGAGGGATGAGTCATGCTCGAGCAATTAGCTAGTTGCTATTGCTAATGCGGTCTCACTCATAATTAAAGGAATTAGCATTCCAGCATTAGCGTGTGTGCTATCCACACACCCTGACCATGGACAATGGCGGTGTTTGTCTTTGAAATAGCCTGGTTCCCATTCACTGTTAATGAGCGAGATGCCTGATTAGGGATCTCAGAGGAGCACGGATCCACATTCCTGCCCCTGAGGTTAAAGGGTAATGCAGGGGGCAGCAGAGTTATACTTCAGCCCCTTCTGTGATTTTCATGCTCTTGCGAAATTCAGCGGTAGGTTTGATAGACAGCAAACTGAAGAAAGGGAATGGTAGTAACAAGGTTAGTCTAAATGGCGAAAAACTGTGCAATCCCTTCACGAAGGTACCTTTTACAAGGTCATCTGTAAAAATTACATATTTTAATATTTCACTATTATGTACCATTATAAAATAGAGTCAACGCGAGGGTTATTATAAAAGAGGGTTCTCACACGTTTTGACAAATAAATTCCCATGATTTTTTCATGATTCATCATTTTCATATTTTTAAAAATCTTTTTGTGGAGATTGAACTCCCAAAAAACAGTTTAAAGCTGAGAACAGCTAGAAAAATCTTTATAAACTACATAAATTTTCATGATTTTCCAGGACTTTTTAGAATTCATTTAGATATATATCAGGTAAAGTAAACAATTTTTGTCAAATGTTGTAAACAAACATTTAAATTGAACATAAGGCAGTTTTTATATAAACTTTTTATGATATAATTATGTTTTTCAACAATGTACAACATTTCATGACAGATTTATTCCAACATACATTAAATAATAAATATATCATTAACAGGTTAAGTAAAAAATATAATGAGTATGTAATATGGTGCATATATTTATCAAAATGCTCTTTTCTAGAGTTATTTTTTCTTGTTGACTAATGAACTATAGACATCAAATGGCTTTAAATAACATTTTGTTTACAAGCTGTTTTTTTGACGTCTTTCCGAGGCTGAAACACTGATTGAGAGATTACAAGAGACATGATACGGATCTGGGCAAGTTGTACTGTTTCTTTCAATATACCTTCTGATGTTCATTCATGTTTATTTTGTGCTATAACTAGTAGTAAAGAGGAAGAGATGATTGATTCACAAGCACTTGGGATTTAAATGGATAGTTCACCCAAAACTTAAAACTACCCCATGATTTACTCACCCTCAAGCCATCATAGGTGTATATGACTATCTTCTTTCAGACGAATACAATTGGAGATATATTATAAAATATCCTGGCTCTTCCAAGTTTTATAATGGTAGTGAATAGAAGTTGATATTTTGAAGCCCAAAAAAAAGTGCAACCATCCATCATAAAAGATATCCACACGGCTCCAGGGGATTAATAAAGGCCTTCCGGAGTGAAGCAATGCGTTTGTGAAAGAAAAATATCCATATTTAAAACTTTAAAAACTAAAATAACTAGCTTCCAGCAGAAGGCCGTACGCATGTCGACTTACACCAAAAGAGTAACCCCTAACACGATATAGGAGTAGTGTAAGCTTTGATGCCTCTCGCTTTTCAAACAAATAGGGCTGGGCAACAAACTCAAGATCCTCTTCTCTTATGTAGAAATCCTCTGACATTTCTATTTAAAAATTCTAGTTTTAGACTTCTACTTCTAGTTTTGTTTTGCACTATCCTCTGCGCTTCCACATTTGTCAATACGTCATGCGTCGGGTCAGAGTTCACTCTTTCGCCATAAAACGCTGTGTACGGCTGTCTGTCTGTGTTTTTAAAGTTATAAATATGGATATTTTTCTTACAAAAACGCATTGCTTCGCTTCAGAAGGCCTTTATTATCCCCGGATGCACTTTTTTGGGCTTCAAAATCTCATCCTCTATTTACTGCCATTATAAAGTTTGGAAGAGCCAGGACATTATTTAATATAACTCAGATTGTATTCATCTGAAAGAAGAAAGTCATATACACCTAGATGGCTTGATGGTGTGTAAATCATGGGGTAATTTTCATTTTTTGGGTGAACTATCCCTTTAAGAATCGATATTGGTTCATCAAAATTAATGTAGATTAAAATTGATTAATTGATACTGTCAATGTCAACCCAGCCCTAAACAGGAAATGTTGCAAGCTGGATTCAAACTTGAATTGCCCAAATGAGCACCATGGTGTAAAATTTCAGAGAACATTTGTTCATATTTCTTTTTTTTTTTTTTAAAGATTTATTTTTGGCGTTTTTGCCTTTATTATGATAGGACAGTGATTAGACAGGAAGCGAAGTGGGAGAGAGAGAAGGGGACGGGATCGGGAAAGGACCACGAGCCGGGACTCGAACTCGGGTCGCCTGAAGCGCTTTGGTGCTACATGTCGGCGCGCTGCCCATGAGGCCATCGGCGCTGACTTGTTCATATTTCTGCATTAATGCTGCTGTTTTTTCCTCATTGAATGGCTTATATTGCCAGACCGGACAGATTCCAAAATATATGTGTGATGTAGTCCTAGTTTTAGACTCGCTAATGTGAGATGTAAAAAAAAAGTCAGAGACTTCAAAGCAAAAATGTTGACATTCAACACCTTGAAATTATATTTTAGTATATCATCAACTGGGCTATTTGTGGGACTGTGGCCTACACCTTTTTTTTTTTTTTTTTTTTACTCAATCCACACATCTCTGCTTTTCTGAAAGAGAACTGGAAGGAAGGAAGAGGTACGGACAGTGTGGATGGAGTGCACAGGCCAGACGTGTCCTCCATCCTCCACCCCTGAGCCCTGCAGTTCATACACAGGCTGAGGTCACTGGAGACCATTTAAACTGTGACACAATCAGAAAGGAAAAACCCTTAAGAAGAAATACGCAAAAAAGACACAAAAGGTGGATGTGGCAGATGTACGTGTCCACCCATTCAACACGAGTGTGTGTGAGCTGACCAGAAAGGTTTGTTCGCTTATTCACACCAAGTCCAATCCAAATAAATCACATGAAAGTAACAAAATATGCAATAATTGAAAATTAGATTTTTTTTGCAATAGAAGTATTCATAGCAAGTCGGATGCTAAATATTTCCCTAAAAATTGATTACCTAAAGGAACTGTTCATCTTAGCTAACTAACTAACTAACTAACTAATAAATAAAATATCTGCCTACAAAAAGGTAAAATATGTAAAAAAAAAAAAAAAAAAAAAAAATATATATATATTATTATTATTATTATTATTATTATTTTTGCAATAGCACATCCTTTGTGAACAATCCCTTGGACTTTATGAATCTGTACCCTGGGGAGCAGAAGTGTGACCTAATTCATTTGCTCAAGGGCTTGTTCCCATGACTTCCTCTATGACTTCACTGTCCCATTCATCATGCACCTGGCCCGAAGTGCTCACTGATTGGTCAAAAAATCATCAGTGATATATTTACTCAGCAAACAGTGCAGCACAATACCTTACATATTAACGTTTGTCCAGACCTTCAGCTGCCAATCACAACATCAGTCCATCAACCAGCCAACATTTGTCAAGGAAATGTCAGTTGCCACGGTATTAGGAGAGCGGGATATTGACTATGAACCAAAAGAGGATCTTTCTATTGACTAAAGACGTTTCATCCAGAACTATGCGCATCTTTTTGGATCACAGTGTGACTGAAGTAGCAGTCGACCGATATATCGCCAAGGCTGATATATCAGCCGATATTTGGCATTTTTTTAAATACCGGCATCGGCTGATAAGTTTTTATGTTTGGCCAATGTGTTGGAAGCAGGACTTTTATTTTGACGGCGCTGAGAACGCTGGTGTTGTACTGAAATCTGACTCCCCAGACAAAATCACACTCCCTTCACGTGCCTCACATTTTTTAATTTAGAGATTTATTTTTACACCAATACTGTAAATAATACAATAATACAGTATTTATCGGTTAGGGTTAGGTGTAGGGAGGGCTTTATTGTCCCAATAAGGCGGCATCCATTTCATAATTTTAATAAATATAACCATTTACACTGTTATTATTGCACACCGTTTGAAGTCAAGGCTGTAGCTAAAACACAGAATGGAGTTTAATTTATTAGGGCATACCTCAAGTGGAATGGATTTGACTGACGGTGCTCTGAAAAGTGAACTGACATATGCGCTGAATTAGAGATGGTAAAAGTGAGTGGGTCCAGTATCACTGGTCTTAAAAAGTGGGCGGGTTTTGTCCCACCCACGTACAATGGTTCCGACGCCCATGAATTCAAATAAAGTATATATATCGGCCATCGGCCACTCTGCTCTTTAAGATATTGGCATCGGCCATTAAAAAAAAACAAAAAACAATCGTTCAACCACTAGACTGAAGCCTTTGACAATATTTAAACATGGAAATCTCACAAGGTGAAAGGTTACGCTGACCGAGCACATGCCTCAATCTGAGAACACACACACACAAGCTTGGGATTGCTTGGCCCACAGTCCTCTGGGGTCATGACCACTCTTATCAGGCAGATGAGGAAGTTCAGCATGGGGGGGCTGGCCGGGTGTAAGGGGTGGATCAGAGGACAAGTGTGCGTGTTTCAGATGAGCCAGGGTGGTCATGTGAGGGGATTTGGAAAAGTTCATTAGCGCAGATGAGGGACGTCTCATGTTCATTAGGGAATACTGAAGAAACATGCTTAATTTCTGCCACTTTCATTAAACAAAGCTTTCTAACAGTGATTTAAAAGGGACTTAAAAGGCACAGAGATGAGCCTCCAGGGCAGGTGTGTGTGTGCTTGTCCTCCTGTTGCATTTCCCCAAGCGGCCACAGTCTCACTCATCCGAGAAAACGAGCATGTGGTGAACTTCCTCCAACTAAAAAAAAACTGACTGGTATCTACATTACATGCTCTCCTGAAACACAAAGACCACTGACAACTGAAAGACAGAGGTGGGCTAACGCTAATGTCTCTTACAGTTTTTGTGGTCACACACTGGAAAAAATAGGGCAATATCTTGAGGTTTAACTCACATGGTGCCTCTTCACATCATGTAGGGTCAAGCAGCATATCAAAACTAATCAGTTTTGTTTTAGGTCAGCACTGAAGGACATGTAAACAATACTAAACTCAACACATCAGAAAACAACAGCATTAAATTCAATGCATCACTACTAGACAGCATAAAGCAGCATTCACAATGCATTTAGATTGTGTAATGAAGTGTACTGTAATTAAGTAATTGAATAAAGCAAAACACCAAACGAAACCCATAACACCATACACTGTAAAAAAAAAATGATGGTGATTTTAAACGGTAAAAGACTGTAAACATGCTACAGCAAAAAATAGAAAGTTAATAGAAAGTTTCCATACTATATACGGTGAAAGACTGTAATAAATCTAACCATACATTTAATGTAAGTTAACAGTAAAATACCGTTAAAGTTTTTGGAAGTGAAAAAGAACAAGTTGTTGTATAATTTACAGTGAAAACCCGTAAATTGACATTCCCAGAATTCCCTGCATGACACTTCACATTTGATGTATTTTCGTTAAAATTTCTTCTTAGTTTTTCCCTTATCATTTATGCACATTAGGGTTTTATGTTACATCTAATGTTGTTAAATTAAATTTTATTGCATTTTTTTAATGTCATGTGTGTTACAATGATGGTGTTTAGTGTTTGTGTGAATGAGGCACCTTCTATATATTAATATTGTCCTTCTCAGCTTTTGGAAAAGCTGCTTGTGATGAGCTTTGATTCATCATGTGACTCTCATCACCACTGTGTTTGGTAGTTGTCAGTGTATTAAAAAGGTGCAAAACAGATATTAGTACTTCAAAAGGCTGGTAAATTAACATTATATCAGTTAATGAAATATGTTTTTTACAGTAAATATACATCTGTAAAACCTAAAATGTTCCTACTGTATCTTTTATGGTAAATTTATGGCAACAGCTGCTGTTTTTTTTTTTTTTAACCGTAAATTTAACAGAATGTTTTTTTTGTTTGTTTGTTTGTTTGTTTTTGTTTTACAGTTGGCCCTGGTTATGTCAACAGAAATTAAGGGCCCGTCCACACGGAGATGAGTTTAGTTGTATACGCAAAAATTTTGTATCGTATAGGCGTTTCGTCCAGACGGATCCGGCGTTTTCAGAAGGTGAAACTGCTATTTTTTGAAACTGGGTCCCAGAGTGGATAAATCTGAAAACGACGCCCTTGCGTTTTCGTGTGTACAGCCAATCCGTATATTTAGTGAAACGATGATGTCATCACCCCACGTGTCAGACACCGCTAACAGCACAAAACAGCAATAAAAACAGCAATAGCGGACGACATGCTTGTGTTCGTGCTGTAGAAGCTACTGAGCCTATTAGCTGTGCTAAAATAAAGCTTTATTTCTAAGCTTTACTAAAGTTTGTATACAGCGCGCAAGCTTTATGCGCATGCTCCAAGTCTTATTCTCCATTTTTAGTCTATCTCTGTGGCAGAATTACAGCACCACATACTAATCTGGCATGTATACTACATCGTTTTGAGTCGTTTTGAGTCGGTTTCAGTGGTTTCGTGTGTACGCAGATATTTCTTGAGACGAGGAAAAAAAAAAAGATCGGATAGGGAAAGCTCTGGCTTCGTGTGGATGTAGCCTAAAAGTCAGTTCAGATTTTGACAAAAGTAATTGAAATGACTTACGCAATAGGACCAGGGACATTTATTAAAACAGTAGAAAGGGTCCATTTTGAGTCTAAACTGTAAAAATAAATAAATAATTTAAAAAAAATAAATAAATAAATTGTAAATAAAATTTATTGTAAATAAAAGGTTTTTAGAGTACTTTACAACTTTACAATACAATTTCAGCCTTTCTACTTCAAAATTTCACTTTTAATTCAATGTGTTACTGCCATTTCTTTTTTTAATTATTTGTCAAATTTCTGAGTGAAAATTGTTTCAAAGAAAATTCTACACACCTTTTTTTCAGTAGCTATGTTTCCATCCAAACTTGCGAATTTAACTCATGCGCAAAATATAAAAGCACCATTTCCATCAGACAAGACAAAGAGAACAAAATCGTTAGTCCAGTTATGCCGTCCCATCGCACAAAAAGTCACATGACTTTTTTTTGATGCGCAGAGGAATTTATTTGGTAAATGCATTTCCATCATAGTTTATGCGCATGTTTTCTCGTTGGATAAAAATGTATCCACCTCAAGTGAACGTATACGGTTTTAATGCGCATCTTGGAGTTTCAATCCAGCGTTTTTATGCAATATGCGCATAAAAATAGGTGGATGGAAACATAGCTATGTCAACACACTCTTGAATTTTGTAACTATTTTATGTTTTGGCAAATTGATGGCGAATTAGTAGAATCTCATTTGAACATTTTCATACAATCTGCTTAACGCTGCACTGACGGTTAGGTTTAGGGGTGGACCTTCACGCTTTTTTCTTAAGATTGCATATTTACAAATCTAATCAAATTCATTATCGCAAATCAATCATAAAATAGCTACGTTTTCTCTCTATACCAGGCCAACATGTGTCTGTTTTGAAGACGCCAGTTTCAGCAGACTCTAACTGAGTGTAAAGAAAACCCCACCTTGCTAGAGGGAGAGCAGGGTTAGATTTTGAGTGCTGCCTGGCTCAGTTTCCTATCATCTCAGTGGGGGTTGTGAGATATTTTCAGACAGCCGCAGACATGCCCTACTGTGCTCTTAATGACTGCCACTCCAGGCTAAACGCTTTTACTTCAACGCTATTGGGTTAATATTCAGCAGACACCCACCTACTCTGGGAATGCTGCTTTAAAACGTGACTCAGAGAACATATGCAAGTTTAATGTGACAATGAAGCCATCTACACACACAGAGATTGTAGAAGTGATATGTGTTAGTGTTGTTTGTGAAGTGATACTCAGCAGAGATCTTCATTAATTTACGATGGGTATTAAAAGGAGTCTTTTATGACTAATGTGTTCGACAGCACGCTGTAAAAGAAAAACACTGAATGGTTTGCAGACACTCAGAACAGAGCAGAGATCTGTGCTGGATGTTGTTATCTAGTAAAATGCATGTAAATCCAAAACTGCTGTCAGTACACATATTGTCTATACAGTATATACTAAATACTACAGTACTATATACTAGGGCTGCCCCCTAATAGTCGACTAACCATTAGTCGACAAGAAGAGGCTTAGTCGACCAAAAATGGTATTAGTCGGTTAGTTGTAGAAAAAAAAACCTCCGCAGGAAGTGGCGAAATCACGCAGTCTGTGACGGCAAGATCGTTAACGGCAGGAAATCCAAACATTTGCCTATCACTCATCATTCATCAACCTCAAATATGGCTCATCACTTGAAACATGCAAGTACATGTACTTTACAAGTCCGCTCGCTCTAATGTTAACCGGCACGGCATGATTACAAATCGTTCTTGGCCCAGGATTGTGCTGGTAGAATCTGTGAAGTGACGTCGCGACTCAGGATTGGTCACTTGTTTGTTGCCTGGCTACCAGTTTTGGTCATTATATACATCTCATATCATCAGTAAACCGTTGCGTTACCAAGGCAATGACTGACACCTTTATATTACATTCCAAAGAGCGGCCGTTACCAGCCCCACAGTGGGAAATGAAACCGTAACCGTACCAGCTGGCCCGGATTGGCACAGAATGGAACGGTTATGCAATGAGAACCGTTCGGCCCGACGGTGGAAAAGCGGCTCAAGTGTTTGTGTGGAGAGCACTCTTACTGCATGACATGGAGGCACCGGTGCGATCACTTGCATTTAACTTAAAATACTCTGTAATTTTTGGTCATACAGATAAGAACAACATTTGAAACTGTAAATAGTTTGCTTTTATTTCTGTAAACTCACAATAACAACAAAACGTTGTTCTTTTGTAAAATAATGAAAACAAACAGGATGCGCTTTCTGCCGTCTTGGTCTCAAGTGAACTTGAGCGTGCCACAAAAATGAACCGAAACTCAGCGTATACTTGCCTCACAGACAAAAGAAATATATCTATAGAAAGCTTGAAATGTCTACTTTTAAATGAACCAATTCAAATGTAAAATAAATATTCTCAGATTATGTAATCCATATGAAACGTGCATATAGGCGCGTCCACTACTGCGGAGATGACGATTCAGCATCGTCAACTTCATCTCTGCAGATGAAAACACACAAAACACTAGTTTATCAATAAATTATTAAAATGTTCAGAAGTTCATTAAAATGTTCACGCCACATTCATAATCATTACATTTGCCTGTGCTCTGCTGCAAGTTTTATGCATGCTCTTGAGCGCTGATTAGGCTATGTATTATATATAGGCGATTAAAGACAATTATTATGATTTATATTGTTTATTAATATAAACACATGATCAGTCGACTAATCGCTTAAATGAACGACTACTAGTCGACTAGAAAAATCCTTATTTGAGGGCAGCCCTACTATATACTATCAGTGTTGTTATTATTCACTAAAACTATTAAACACCATTTTAGTTATTTTGAAATAAAGCTGAAATAAAATATAATATTAATCTTAAATTAAATGAAAAACTTAAAAAAAAAAACAATTAAAAATGGTGCTTTGGCAATATAGGAAGTTTAAGTACTAAAATTACAAAAACTAGAAGTGACATACAAATAAATAAAAGCTAATCAAAAACTAATAAAAATGACAAAAGCACATAACAAAATTGATAAGCTAAAATGAAAAAAATGAAAATATAAAAAAAAAATAAATCTATAAAAATAAACACTATAATAGAACGTAAATAATACTAAAATAAAAATGTATACTACATATATACAGTGTATTTTACTGATAACTGGGGTAGTTGGGTTGGTAAAAAAAAGTTTTAGCTACCATTTTCAAAACCAGCTACAGAGCTTCCTTAAGACTGATATATATATATAAATATAAATTTGCCTGGACTCTAACAGGAGCAAGCGGTTGCTCAGAGATTCAAACAAACATCATGTTTCTTATTTAAACAGCAAGCCAAATCAATCACAGTAAAAGAAATCAATCAATCAATCATAATCATAATCATCATTACACAACAGTATTTGCCTGATCTGGTCATGCAGGTCAGAGATGTGCTCCTGACATTGAGAAACACACATTGCCAGTTCTCTGGTAAAACTCACAAAGGTCCCATGTTTAAAGTCTTCTAAAGCAGGACACAGTGGGAAGAGTTTCCCAAATGGGCCAACAGGAAGACTCCACCGGGAGAGGCAGCTTTGTGTTTTGTTTGAGCCTCTCTCCAGCAATACTACAAGTGAATGGAGGAGCAGGCCAAGATATATCATTTCACACACAAACCCTACAGTTACAGCTGAGCCGAGTTTGGATTGAACACACCCACAAACTCATTTTCCATCTGATCTGGCCCACATCTATCACAAATGGCCATTTAATATTCAACAATCTTTCTGCCATTCCATATTAAGTCTTAAAAACAGCAAACACAACTAACATCTGCCCAAAAGATTTACTCCTAAACTTCAACTTCATATAATATGTGCGTATTAATAAATATAGACTGGAGAAGAAAAAGCCAAACCCTCTTAATATTGGTCAGAACCAGGGAAACATCTTGATGTTTCCATCAGGGACGAGGAATTTGGTTTGGGTTCCTCAGATGTTTTCTAGTCATGCCAAGCCAATTTGTAATTTCATCTGAGAAGATCCAAAAAGCAACTAGTAATTAAGGCTTTCCCGCAAACCAATAAGAGCTCCAACATTTCTTTCAAGCAACTACAAAGTTATTTAAATGCTGCTATAGCAACATAGAGACAATTGGTTAAGACTGTTGACTGTTTTAGTGATGGGAAACATCCATCTGCTGGCAGTGTAAACAGCAGAAAGCAAGATGTGTTAAAGTGGCACATAACGCAAACGAATGCATTTTTTTTTACAAGTGATACTATCAATTTTAACACAGCAACCCCAGTCGCATCTTTGATGGACATATGGATGAGGTTACATAGTTTTAATAGTTCCAAATCCAAGTTTAAAGGGATAGTTTATCCAAAAATTAAAATTACACCATGATTTACTCACCCTCAAGCTATCCTAGGCGTATATGACTATCTTCTTTCAGACGAACACAATCGGAGATATATTTAAAAATATCCTTCCAAATATCTCCTCCAAGCTTTATAATGGTTGCGAACGGGGGGCCACATTTTGAATCAAAAATAAAATGCATCCATCCATAATAAAAGTAATCCATATGGCTTAAAACTTTATAAATTCAAATAACTAGCTTCCGGCGGACGACCGAGGCATACGGCCGACTGTCGGAAGCTAGCTATTATAGTTAATAAAGTTTTAAATATGAATATTTCTTACAAAAACCCATCGCTTCGCTTCAGAAGGCCTTTATTAACCCTCTGGAGCCGTATGGATTACTTTTATTATGATTTATTATTTTTTATTTTTTTGGGGCTTCAAAATGTGGCCCCCCGTTCACAACCATTATAAACCTCGGAGGAGCAAGGATATTTGTAAATATATCTCCGACTGTGTTCGTCTGAAAGAAGATGTTCTAAGAAATATTTCAGATTTTAGTTCTTTTTCTAAATGAAATGTTTCAAATAAATCATATTGTTATAACTGGTAAAAGGTAATGTAATATATATTTGAGTCATATACACCTAGGATGGCTTGAGGGTGAGTAAATCATGGGGTAATTTTAATTTTTGGGTGAACTATCCCTTTAAAAGTAGTAATTCACCTAAAAATGTTCATTTTCTGACATTAAACATCAAACACAACTTACACTTTAAATCAGATGTGCATTTTTTTTTTTTTTTTTTTTGCATGGAAAACAGCAATTTGGACATTCTTTAAAATATCTCTGTGTTTTACAGAAGAAAAACATTTTGGTTTACAATGAAAAAAGAGTGAGAAAATAATTTCAGAATTTTCATTTTTCATTATTCCTTATTAGTTACCTAATTCATAAATACTTGATGCATGGACAACTAAGTGTGTGAGCAATTGGGGACACATGACAAACTTTCAGTCTCCAGAGTGTAAACAGCAGAAAGCAAGATGTGTTAAAGTGGCACATTTAACACATCTTAAATGGAGTTACTATTAGACTTAGAGTCCAGTCTAATAGTAACTCCATCCATATGGCTTTGTGAATATTTCAATAGTTCAGAAAAGCTGTCAGTGTTTGTCCTGGCTTCAGAGGAGGTGTTCTGAGAATGCAAAGGGATATGGCATTGCGACATGATTAATAAAACATGTCAAAATCCATCCTATTAAATCCATTAAGGCTGACACATGGAAGACGACACTGGACCAGCCTGCAACAGCCGCATCGCATCTGTTCATCAATTGACCCTACTAATCAATCCATCATTGGTCTGCACAACTAATATGGATCACAGAGGCTTTTTTTGACGTTCATAACGTCCATCAAAATATAGTTCAGGTCTAGGGGTGGGTGATATGACAAATCATATCACGATATGGTTCTTTTTATTATGAGTTTTCTTTCTCAACTGTTTGTATTCATTTAAGACATAAATGACTGTGTTTAAGAGAATACTCACAAAGATTTTACCACATAAACGTGTGTATTTGACCATTCAAGGTAGCAAAAAGAACTCATTTCAGTACTCACATGCTCAATGAGCAGTGGCTTTATGTGCGTGCGTTTCCAGTGTGCGCTTAGAAACCATCGTGGGCAAATAGTGAAATGAGTTCACTTTCGCTGCTTATTGCACTTGAACGGTTTAAAATCACTTGTTTTTAAACCGTAAGGCTTAAAAATGCATTCAAATGATACTTTTACATGATGGCACAGTCCGCACCACGGCAACGTCACTTGAGCGTAACCACGACAGAGATGATAATCCAAAATTTCTACCGGTTGACAAATTTTTACCGGTTTATTGTGTTTACCAGTATATTTCCCACCCCTATTCAAGTGTTTACATTTTAGCCGCATTAAGTATTTAATCAAACAATGACTTTAAGTGTCAATAAATTGCATTGTGCCATCTGAAGCTAATTATAAACATAAAAAATACAACAAATAAAATTTAAACAAATAATAAATAAATAATCATGTTTTTTTTTTTTTTTAAGTAACAAGGTAGAAGGTAACAGGGTTGACAGTTTTACAGTTAATTTATCATTATTAGCATCTTATTCAAGGTACAATGTGTGTATTATGCTGATAATATACAACTGAATGTTAATACTTCACATATCCAGTTTTCAATAATTACATGTCATCATTGTAACAGTGTTGACTATTTAAAACCACCCCTGCTGATAATCAAAATATAAGATAAAATAAAAAACAGTCACAGTGACATTTTTTTTTTAATCTATGGATATGTAAATCAATTTAATAAGGGAAGGTTATGATGGTAACAGGGTTGACACTTAACATGAAGTCCTTTAAATACAATATTATGCTCACTAAAATTATTTTTTGTAAACAAAATGTCAGTTTTGCATTGGTAAAGTCATTGTTTTCATGTTCATGAGGGTTCACAAAAGTATATTTTTTATGTAATGACACCAAGAGTTCTTACGTTAGTTAATACTGTACATCAATTAAATCACTTTAAAATCGGAGAACAACATCATAATCGATTTCAAAGTAGTTTTTAGTGAACTTTGAACATATAATCACTTGTGTGGCAACATCCCGTGCATAACACCTTGTCAGTACAGCAACAGTATCGTCTGATTAAGTTACAGTACATTCTAGTAATGTGCCGCATATTACAATGAACAAACATTGTTTCAATATCAAAGTTACCCACGCGATTCTCTAACAGCAAACAGAGCTGAACTGCACTGTGCAACTGCAACATGTATTCACAACTCAGCAAAATGATCCATCTTACCTTCTGTCAGCCATGTTCCTCACATTGTTTGGACTAATGGGAGTGAAAGCAGTGAGATGTGTCCTCTGGCAGAAACTGAGCAGACTGCACTGAGTCTGTGAAAGTGGATTTCAGGCTTTCTGTCCCGCTGGAGTTTGAGACAGACAGTGGAGTGGGTTATTCCCCCGCCCTCTTCAGTTTGGGACATGCTCGAGTAATCTGATCTCTACTGCAGCCTGCTGTAGTTTCATTGAAGCGGAATGATCGCTCACACAGTCGGTGCGCATCGTTCGAGGAGTGGCGCCATCTGCTGGCAAGTCAAAGCGGTACAAGCTGCCCGCTGGTTTACTATGGCGCTAGTACAGTACAGTAAATGCAAATAGTTGGTGAGGTTCATTTTAGTCCACTGTAGAGGATAATACTCTTAATTTATTATGATAATTATAATATAGTGATATAAAAATTAATATCATACGAGGAAGAGTGTTGTTTAGAATATCAGTATAATTTGCAAGCATGGCTTTGTGATAGTCTTTTCTGAATCTTCTCTGTTGTGACTAATGGTGCGTTCAAGTCCTCCTGGAGAGTTCGTATTTCCGAGTTGGGAAGTCGTGTTTACGACGTCAGGCGCGTTTATTGCTGCCTTCCCACTTCTTAAGTCATGAGTACAGCTTATCGCATTCAGGTTTTGACATAAGAGGGCGTTCATGTGCAATTTTTACCTAAGAAACTCGTATTTACGATAATTCCGAGAGTGAAGGCAGCATGCATGCCTTGTATTTACGATAATTCCGAGAGCACGTGAAGGCAGCACTTTCATCGGAGAAAGATGGCGGTGTATCTTCTCTAATGCTGCCTTCACGTGCTCTCGGAATTATCGTAAATACGAGTTTCCTAAGTAAAAATTGCACATGAACGCCCTCCCATTTCAAAAGCTGAATGCGATAAGCTGTACTCACGACTTAAGAAGTGGGAAATATCAAATTTCCTCTACTACAAGAAAATGACGAACAAACAATGTGCATCAGGTGTGTTTTGCTTTTTTATGTTTTTAATTAATTTAGGAAACCACTGTAAACTTTATCGTTACATTATATTGTTATATTACAATGCTATCATACTTTGTGCAGGCAATAATCTTTTTTTTTTTTTTTTTTTTTTTTTGTGTAGCTAAATAAAAAAGCCTGGCAATGTCACTGCTAAATAGCTAAATATTGTGGTATCCGGGTGAAATAGGTTCTCGAACAAGAAAAAATGTAGGGCGGGACTTGATTTTGGCCATGGGGAATTGATTGGATGGTTATGGTTTGCTATTGGTGGATCTCATTTGAGTGACAGGTTGTCCCGGCCTCGTGCCAGTAAAAACGTCATCAGAGAAGAGAGACTTTACTGCAAGAGGGAGAGGAAGTTGTTTTGATTAAAGATTAGGAGGACACGTGAATTAGATAATAATAATAATAATTGTGAACTGATAAATCATTTACTATAATTACTGCTATATTCCATTAAAAAAATAAGAATTGTCACCATTAATTTAATTTCATGGTGACTTCAAGAAGTTCAATACATACTTTTAGACACAATATTGACAATTACTTTGTCTGTTTTTGCAAATCAATGAAAATAGATCCAAACGTAGACATTACTATGCATCTCTGAGCAACACACGGTAGTGTTTCAGAATGAATCAATGTTGAACGAATCGGTAAAGTGAATGATTCATTGATTCACTAATACACAAAATGTCTGCAACTACTGGCATAACTGCAGGCAAAGACCCAAATCATTAATATTAATAATAGTAACAACAATAATAATAATAAACTTATGCAGTTATGTATTCTGATGCACTATAATGTTAAATAACTGATTTAAATATATTTATCAATCCCCTTTGTGTGTTATCATAACACAAGGCACAAACTTGTTGGGTTATGAAAAGAAAAAACAGTAAGGCAATTTGGGCATTCAACACTTTATTCACAAAGTAATGAGCACTATCAAATGTTCACTGGTAAACCAAAACAAAAATATAGGTATGATAAATCTATAGAACTGTACAAGACTTTGTTAAAACCATCTCATCTCTTTTAAATTTCAAAAACAGCCATCCCTTTGAAAGTGCCAAAGGAAAATTTCTCCTCCTCTCCAAGTTGGCTCCTATCCTCCAGTATCTACACAGTACATCTTTACAATAATTATGATGGTTCTTAAAACAACCATAAACAATCTCAGACAAAACTGCTTTTACAGCCACGATAGGTGAGGGGTGGATGTTGTACATTGATATGAAATTTATGTGAACACAATGACCTGTACTGATGAAGTATCCCAGAGACTGATCAGGGATCAGATTACCCTCTTGAACATTATAATCTCAATCACAATCATGTAAGAACCAAACTGATTTCAAAACAGGGATGAAACACTTTGGGAAGGTGGATTAATAATTTAAACAATCTCAGATACATCACCATAAAAAAAAAAAATAAAAAAAAAAGTGAATATGTGTATTAAAGAACTGTTAAAATTATGCTGCATAAATAAAATCTGAAGCTGAAGTGATGTCTGTTTATGTCTGGCGGTCAGTTTCACTTTAAATGTGTAGTAAAAATATCCTTTAACCATTTACATTGCAAACACACATTAAAATACATACATCCATTTCATATATTTGCTCTGATATTAGTAGCACTGTGTATAGCAAAAAGTTTAAGAACAAGGTATGGTTACAAATATGGCGTGGCAAAATTTCTTTCTCAGTGTGCTTGGGGGGGAAAACATACATTTTTGTCAAACACAAATAATGACCGATACATCAAATGAACCATTTTTTCTTTTTCTTTTTTGTGTTCATTGGTTCAACTCATAATGCTGCAACAAGCAGCAACTTGCAAGAAATTTAAACTTGTCAAACAAATTGTCCAATATTTAACCGTAAACAAAATAATGCTATAACATACACTGGGAGCAGCAAATGAAATCAGAAAGCTTCAATTTATCACACTCATATTCACTTTTGACTTAGGTATAGAATGTTCACACACTCATACAACACACACACATTCGCCATTGACCTATCTGAGGTGATGTTCAGTGAAGTTGTAAGGCTGTAGGACAATGTCCCACAAAGTGAGACACCTTCTGGAGACTCCAAGCAAGAGAGAAGCAGCCATCATCAAGGATTGTGGTGCAAAACCGTTTTCAAACTGAATCAAGTATGAACGGACGAAAAAACTCATTCCCATTCCCAAGTTATACTGATATGAATTTTAACCCCCAACCTTCCATAATCCCTTCAAAAAAAGATAAATGAATAAAAACAGTGAAGAATCTTTCTAAGTTAAAAGATCTGTTCAAAGCCTAGCCTATCTTATGGACAAGTTGGGAAACATTCTGTAGCTGGAAATGCCACTGGGTGTCGCCACGCTTCTGAGGCCAGTCGATAATGGAGCAAGTGAACAATAAAATAAACCGAAGGACTGTATGCTGGCATTAAACCTCCGCTTTCTTCACTTCCGTCAAGTCTTTCTGACGAGGGACGGTATGAGAGAGGAATATTACATGAGAGTCAAACCATTTCCTGCAAAATGTCATTGCAGTCGCAGTGGGTGGAGCTTAACTTTCCTGTCCGTCTTTGAACAAACTCCTCCTCTTCCTCCTCATCGCCGTCCCTCCCTTCTCTTTGTCTGTCCCCTTTCAGTTCTCCAAGAGGAGCGTCCCAGCCCGCATTGTCCATCTGCGACCCGACAGGTCGCGTGGGACGTGATGAAGACGAAGGAGAAGAAGAAGAGGGACGTTCCTGTTGGTTCAGCCCAAAAGCATCTCTCAAAACCTCAGCACCAGCCTCCTTCAATAAAAGAGCAGGTGTGGCCAGAGTGGTCAGGTAGATGGCTGAAGCGGATTGGCTGGAGGACACCAGGGCGTGGCCTCTCCCTGTTTGTTCCTCCTCAGGGCGGGGCGGAGAGTACGGCTGGTTGTCGTTGCTGAGGAGCGTGAACATGTGGTCCACGGAGCGGCTGAAATGAGCCCAGTCCTCGAGGCTGAGGGTGAAGTTGAGTTTGAGATCGTAGGCGTGCTCATCAAGTCTGTACAAAGGTTCAAGTTCGGACCAGTTCGACTCGCCGGGAAACAGGTCGGTGTCTTCCGGGATGTCCTCGTTCCATGAGTTATCCTTCCCATCCTTCCCATATCTGTCCTCTGTGGGGGAACATCACACACACAAGCACGGCCACAACAATTACACATTTGCGTTTAGCGACAAAACGATTTAAGGCACTGATTAAAAGTGGATGCATCAAAATGGAGATGGATGCTTGTGATTTCATGTTAAATGGAAAAACAGAAAATATAAACAACAACGGAAAACCCTGAAAAGGATGGTGAAGGCAGGAAGAACGTAAATGTTTCAGGCAGCGAGTGAGATGAGGTGAAGATGATGGGGGCGTGTGGAGGGAATCTTCCCTCGTACTCAGAAACAAAACTGTTTTTGTTTTTTCCCGAACAGTTTCCATGCAGATAGACACCTCTACAAACTAATCAAGCTATCATGCAGGCCAGGCAGAACTAAATGCATTCAAGAGAAAGGAAATTAAAGAGAGAGCGAGAGAACGGTGATTCAGACAAGGTAGTGGCTTGGTGGCATTGTATCCTATGGACGAGAAGCAGAATTATTGTCCAAACTCACAGCGATTTGGAGACAGGCTTCCTCACTTTAGGCCATTTCCGGCGCTGAAACTGCCTAATGCGACAAGCAACGATAAGACAAACTGTTACCCCGCCCACAAACTCAAGCATGTGATAGACAGAGCCAATCAGAGAACTCAGAGGCTTTCACATACACACATCAAAACCCAAGGCTGAATACATGCAAGGCACAGTATAGGGCAAGAGAGAGGGAGACAAAACAAGAGAGACAAAGACAGAGAGAGAGAGAGAGTACAGAATCTGAAGGAGAAGACATCTGATCTGTCAAGGAAGTAACTGTGAACTTAAATGTTTGCAGATGGTCAGTCAAGACGTTTGTAAAAACTCTAACTATTAGCTTACACACGACAGTTCAAATGTTTGGGGTTGGTATGATTTTTTAATGTTTTTGAAATGTGCACAAAGGCAGCATTTATTTGATGAAAAATACAGTAAAAATAGTAATTTTGTGAAATATTATTATAATTCAAAATAACTGTTTTCTATCTGAATATATTTTAAAATGTAATTTATCCTTGTGATGCAAAGCTGAATTTTCAGCATCATTACTCCAGTCTTCAGAGTCACCTGATCCTTCAGAAATCATTCTAATATGCTGATTTGCTGCTCAAGAAACATTTTTATTATTATTATCAATGCTGAAAACAGTTGTGCTGCTTATGTGCTGCTTTTGATAAATTTAATGTGTATTTGCTGAACAATTGTATTTAAAAAATCTTACTGACCCCAAATTTTTGAACAATAGTGTGATACAAAAGTATACTATGTGATATTACATTATCCTTAGGCTGGGGATTTGATAATCATATAATCTCTTTCAGTTTCTTGAAATCCATTTGGCATGCATAAAATGTATAGATTTCATTTATTTATTTTTAGTGGACACGTTTTTCTGTTTGAACTGGCAGACTGAAATTAAAACTTCCCATATTTATGCTGTCAGTTACTATAAAAAAATAATTTCAACTTGTTCCTCAGTTTGTAAAAACAACTTTTATTGACAGTAAAAGTTATCACATTTACTGATTAATCGGTGCCACCATTTATTGATTTTAGTTTTTTTCTCCCCATTCTTATATCTGATAAATTTATCGTTCAACCTCTAAAAATGAGCAGAAATTGTGTTTACAGTAAAGCCCTTACAATGGAAGTCTTCGGGTCAAGGACAGGATACTTGGTGCTCGGTACCTCACTTAATACACGCAAGGACACCAGAAAGAGACTTTACATGGAGAAATTGCCACCTAAAGCTTAGTCCACCTACACAGTAGTCTCTCCAGTAAAGGACATTTTAGTCAGCTTTACAGTTCAATCACAGGATGTCTTAATACCTGTTTCCACCTGGTATTAAGATGTGTTTTGGTCGATCGGATCACAAGTGGACGAAGGAGACACATTCCCGTTTACACCTGGAGTTTTAATCTGTCTCTTTTGTCCACTTTCAACCACTTCTGTCCTGATTTCTTTGAGGGGAGGGTCTATAGATGGGTAGATGTATGGTTTTATTCAGATCTTTTGATCTAATGGACAAAATAAGCTAGCGCAATTTACATATGAACGCTACCGGAGACAACGAAAAAACATAGAGAGCATCAGCTTTCGTTTCTGCTCTCACAGCCACAAGACCCCGCCGAATTTGGTGAGTGTGTGTTAGAAATCAGGAATGGTGAGAGAACATTGTGTTTGGTACATTTTTGTCTTCAAATCTGGCTAGCACGCTTTCCATAATGTTTATGCATTAAGTCAGTAGGAGGAGAGTAGATGGTCTTTAGTGGCTATTCAAACACATTCGACCACATGAGCGTGAAAGTGGTCGAAAGTGGACACGCTTTACACCCCGTTTACACCTGTATTTAGCGTCATCCACTTGTGATCCGATCAACCAAAACACATCTTAATACCAGGTGGAAACAGGACCACAGTGCTAATTTTGACAGCAAATTTTGATTTAGTTTTAGTCGTAGTCTTTTGACTAAAAAGCCATTTAGTTTTAGTCATATTTTAGTCATCTATATTGTTTTAAGTTTAGTTAAATAGTAATGCTTCAATTAAGCATTTCTCAAAAATTTCCAAACTCATTATATACTCCTGGAGAAAACACCTATTAACCTGTTGATATTAAGCTTTGAACATGCAATACAGACACAGATTTAACTGCTGTGACATTTAATATGTCTTTATTTATCTTAAGACTAAATAAAGCCACTTCTCATAAAGAAACAAGATCTTCTTTTGAATTAATGATATATGCATTCTTTATAACAACTTGCATTCAACATTCATCATTCTTTGAAGCAGACATATGTATTTGTATAAATTAAAATAGATTAATCCTTATTAAAGCTATTAAAGTTATTCAGTCAAGAACACTGAGTGATTTCTCTTTTTCTTTTGTTGTTTGGTTAACATTAATGACGGACAGCAGCAGGTTATTAGGCTGCTGTCACTTTAAGACCGAATGCACGGATCCAATACACTGCTACACATCCGATATTCTCCCAACTGTTTACATTCACTTACGTGAATACTCACCAAAACAGACATTTTGACATAATTTTGTGTGTATTCGTCCATTCAAGTGTGAAAAGACCCGAAAGAGAGCTCAATTCAGTACTCGTGTGCTGACGTCTGCGGCTTTCTGTGTGAAAAAAACTGGACTGAATTGAGCTGAATTGAACCGGACAGAAAACTGGATTGATTTGAGCTCTCTTTCACGTTGTGACGCTTTTTCAGATTTATCTATACGTCTGCTCTTTCTCCCAGACGTTTATGCCAACTTATGTCCTGCCGGGTAGATCAGCACGTTACAATTCAAATGTACGCATCATCTACCACGCAGGACATCAGTTCTGACTAGATCTCTTCCCAAATCGTCCCTCCCTAACATTCTCATCTCGTTTTTATTCGTTGTTGAAAATGTCAATAGATTTTTGTCATAGTTTTTTTCATTCATAACTGTTTTTTAGTTATAGTCTCATTTTCGTCAGTGAAAATGTCGTTGACGAAAATTATTAGTCAACAAAATTAACACTGCTCAATCAATAATTTTTTGTACAGAAGAATTAATAGCTTTAAAAGATACATGCTGCACATTTTTGTTTTAAACTCTCCAGACTTCCATTGTAAGAGCATTACTGCATACACTCGGTTTTTATTTTACAAACTGAAGAATAAGTCAAGATTGTTTTCTACAGTGGAGCTTAACCTAGAATGTTCTTTTAACAGCAAACTGACATCAAATCAGTTAAAGTTTCTACGTCTTCCTCTGTGACAGAGAGGTCTTCTCCTTGATTTCACATTGAGGAGTGAATTCCTGTGATGCCTTTAGGTGTGTGTGATGTGCATCAGACTACTTTAACATTCACGTTTAAGCTTCAAGCTGTCTACAACAGAACTGCAGAAGTGGATTAGTATCTTCATCCAAAATAATCTCACAATAGCCTTCTAGTCTAAAATGGGGTTAAATTCATTTGGCAGTGATACCTGTATTCATCATAGCTGCTTCTCTCTTTACCCCCTGAAGAAGAGACAATATCATTAGTTAGAGAGTGTAAAACAATGATTTAAGATCCTCAGGAAAGCATCACTGGAAAAACAACTCTGGGCTTCTGACCATGGGTCATGTGGAAGGTCGCAGTGCCAAGATAAGGTCATCCATTGTTATGAATGAAGTCGCAAAGTGTCGGGCAAAGCTAGCTTGAATAAATGAGCTTGATAAAAGTCATCTTTCGAAAAATAATGAATCTGCAGATGTAGAGTATTACTGTTCATCTTGAGCGGATAAGTTGCTATTCTTATCCCTTTCAGATGATTTTTATAGTATACATAATAAAACACTTTTTATATGTTCTGTAAAACAGCGGTTCTCAAACAGGTCTGTTCAAAAAAGCAGGACATCAGGAATAAACAATGCTAAATGTAAATTATAAAATTCAACTAACAATATAATTGTGCAGAGTTAGCAAGAGATAAATAGATTTATCAACTTTTAAAAGGAAGAAAAAAGCAATTCCCATGCCTGCTGATGTCAAAGGTCAAGTGTCCAAGAAAACTCTACAACATTTTTGTGCTAATGTATCATTTTACCAAATAATGCAGATACTAATGTGGACAGGTTGCATAACGCAAAAGTTTGGGGTCAATAAGATGTTGTTGTTGTTTTTAAAAAATAATAAAAAAAATATTGGCTGCTGAAAATTCAGCTTAGCATCACAGGAATAAATTACATTTTAAAATATTTTAAAATAGAAAACAGTTATTTTAAAATGCAATAATATTTCACAATGTTTTTACTGTGTGTTTGATTAAATAAATAAATGCAGCCTTGCTGAGCAAAAAAGACTTCTTTCAAAAGTGTTAAAAAAATTTACCGACCCCAAACTTGTATTTAAAAATAATCAAAAAATAAATGTTCTATTCATCCTTTCTATGCAAAGAAGTTCATGCTAATATAAATCACATTTTAAGTTTTTACTCTACTCTTGCATTTTAATGCGACCTTTCGAGATATTTAATCAGATCGCAAGCACCGGTGAATTTTAATGTGACACAAGCTGTCCTTGAGTTCATTTTGAATGAATCAATAAGTGAATCAATAAATGTGCCTCTTCTGTTTTTATCACTTCTGCTGAAAACGAATTTCAATCACATCCGTGAGAGTTTTGAGAGAAGGGACCTCATGTCAGATACAACTAAGGACATGGTAAGATCCTCAGACAGCATGCTGTGTGGCACATCATGTTTACCCTTCAGGACAGCAGCTCAGGAGGTGAAGGTACGAGTTTCTGTTTGCATATAAAAACAAGGAGAAAACAGGAAGCAAGGCAGGGCCAGGGATCAGGTGAGGATGATGATGATGAAGATGTGATATTCCATGTCACCCTTTGCCTTCGGTCCTTTCAGTGGAAAGTATGTGTGTGTGTGTGTGTGTGTGTGTGGCACATGTATCAGTCAGTGTGTCGCAACCTCTGGGCCGGATGCCTAGCAGCTGTGTGTATGCATACAGTATAAGTGTGTGTGTGTCATATGAGTGTGTGTGACTCACCGATGTCGAGGCTGCGTGTGCGAGGGTTACACTGCTTGTGTCCCTTACAGCCTCTGAGCTCCATGAGCTGAACATGCAGTTGATTGAGAACATACCGGTCCAGTGTGTTCACCGCATTCACCAACTACACATACATACAGAGAGAGATGCGCCATAACACAGCGATTAATACTGTACATTCCTTTTTGGTAACATTTTTTTAAAATATAAATTTATATTTCACAATTTAACTTCCATAACCATTTCAATATTCATTTGGGGATTTTTTTTTTAATTGTCAGAAATAATAATACAAAGTTTTACTGTCATTTTCATCACACCGAACAATTATTCTCCAATATAGTTTTTTTATTTTTAGAACTTAGACTACGTTCACACTGTCAGTTTTTGGGATTGACAACTGCAATTACTTACAGGTGTGAGTCTCGAATAATTGAGTAATCTGCAGTTGTGGATCCTGAAAATTTGCGGGTGTGAGTTTAGTTATAGAATGTGGTTGTCACTCCTGTAAATAACTGAACTGTGTGTGAACGTAACCGTAATAAGGACTCAAATACAGGACTGACAACCGTATTCTGTTGTTGTGTGAACGTGGCCTTAGTGTCTTGTTTACCAAGGAGACAACAGTGTCAGCGAAGAGCTAGAAGTGAAATATGTCATGTGATGTGTGAAGGAAATGAAGAAAAATAAGATAACTATCACTTGTGAGCAGAATAATTTTATTGTGCATTTCCAATCAAGCTGTAATTTTGAAAAATTATGCAAAATGTATTTAGTTTAGTTAGTAATTAGTTGTGTGTATTTAGGATACATGAAATACTAGCTATAAATTTAGCATTAGCTAGATAAAGCGGTCTGCCATTTTATTACAAAAATGATCAAAATGCCATTCACAAGAATGTTATGAAACACAATAATCTGAGATGTGGTGGAAATGACACTGTGATACATATATTCATGACTTTATAGAAGAAAACCAACAGAATTGACAAAAATTATTACATTTTTTATTCATTTTTTGTAAAGTTTTAAATAATAATAATAAAAAAAATAAATTAAAAAAAAGTATATATATATATCCTATTTCTATCTACATAGCCCAATTCGATTTGCTCAGGAACAAGTAATAGATTAATAAGACCAAAGATTGCCCGTTTTATGTACCCATAATGAATTATGTCTCACGTTTAACCACTATAAGAGCCAGCGGCAAATCCCCGAAGCACTGGCCGAGATGAAGCTGTTCTCGGCGGGTACACGAGCACTGAACGGCTGCTGACGGCCTGGAGCGCGCATCTCTGAGAACGTTTAAACAAATTGTAAAATAGGCGCTATGATTAAATATGAGTCACATATTTCAGGTCTAAACAACTACATTATCACTTAAAGAAACTCTTAAAACTGCAGTTCGTGGTACAACAAGTGTATTATTTGTAAAAAAAAAACAGGTGGATTTGCTCGGTCGCCATGACAGTTGCTTCAAGTGGAGTGACACAAACGGTGAAAAGGTAGGAGTACTGTTATTACTACAATATCACACAGCTCTCAGCCAATCAGATTCGAGAACCAGAAAGAACTGTTGTATAAATATATATACAGTGCATAATATTCAGTATAATGCACTGATGAATAGTGTACAATAGTAAACCCGGTCCATAGTGATTTCATGTTGTCTTTATATATGACCACTGACCTGATATGGATCCGTGTTGATGTCAAAGTACTCCAGAAATCCAGTGGCAAATTCACAGAACAGGAAGTTGTGTGTCTCATTAATGGTCCTCATGCACCAGTAGGTGTTGTTATTGGCACTAGTGCACGCACAAAACGGCCCCACTGAAAACAAAAAGACGCAATAGAGAGTGTCACATAGTACCAGTTCTGACTCAAAGAGAGTAGCTGTGTTTCCATCCACCTATTTTTATGCACATTTTGGGATATTAGATAAAAAAAAAAACACCTGATGGAAATGCCAATATGCGCATAAATTCTAAAAATGCGCATAAAAAACATATGCGTTGAATTCAGGTGGACATTTTTTATCCAATAAGAAAAAAGGGCATAAACCAAGATGGAAACAGAATAAATTTCTCTATGTGCATCAAAAAAGTCATGTGACTTTGCGCGATGGGATGACATAACTGGACTAACCAGCAGACCGATCTCGTTGCACATCATCTGAAATGTTGTTTTGGTCATTCTGAAATGCCTAGCTAGTGTGTGTGTGTGTGTGTCTTACATGTCCAGAACGGAGCGGTCTGCCAGTGCTGGTTGTCGTGTGTGAAGCAGGTAAGGCCAGGCATGCTGCAGGTGTCATTGTTACGCAGACGCTTCAGTAACTTCCTCAGCTTCTTCCTGCGCTTTTGCTCCAGTAACAACCAGGCCTTCTTATCCTTCTCCTGTCCTTTCCTACAGAGGCAGAGAGAATAATCAAAACCATAATCAACACATATGCACTCACTCACACATACATACAGTAGACACAGAAACCCACCTGAATGGATGGACACTTCCTGCTTTGTATTTCCTCAGTTTACTCTTGTACTTTGATTTGTAACTGAAAGAGAAGAAAAATATAATATAATTATAAGTTTATTAAACATAAACAAAAATTAAACATATAAACATATATTTCATTTATTTTGTTACATATCATCTATATATGAATTATTAATTATTAATATTAAGATATTAAAATGAGTTTACGTAATTCATATTTATTTCATTTTATATTTTATTATATATGTATTTTTTAATATATTTACTATATAATACATATATATATGAATTTTAATATATAATATAAGAAATGTATAATGAACATGTTATATTAAATACATTAATTATAAATGTAAGTATTAAAAATGAATCATAATGAGGTAATTATTAATAATTATATAAATTTGTATATAATTTATTTTAATTTAATAATACTTATTAAAAATAAAAATAATGATTCTGAAGGAACAGTAGATCAGAAATAATTTGACAAACACAGTCCGACAGTGATGAAGAGATGATTGACAGATGTCACTCTCACTAGTATTTGTTGCAGTCACACTCTTCAGGTCGTGCCTTTTTCAGGTGACCTCTGACCTCACGCAGGTTTTTAATCTTGGTCTGGAGTGTTTCGATCTGGGAAAGAGATGACAGTGGACATAATGATATAATGTATTCAATATAATTGTACAGAATTAAAGTTATAAGACTGGAAATATGATCCATGAGTGACTTTTATAAGCTTTTATTGATTTAAATGTAAATGTAAATGTTTTGAGCTTGCAGCTGGTCATCGTTCACTTTCATCGCATGGAAAAAAAGCAAGGTGAACATTCTGCTAAACGTCCCCTTTTATGATCCCCAGAAGAAAGTCATACAGATTTGGAACAACATGAGGATGAGCAAATGATGACAGAAGGGTGGCGGCGTGTGTCATACTTCATGGTCGATGTGGAGCTTGTGGTCCTTCCATGCTTGCAGCGATTTGTACAGACCAGTGTCACATTTCACTGTGTCATTGGCCAAAATGGAACATCTGAAACATATACACATGCATTCTTCACTACACTACACTCCCTCTGTCATGTGACTCTCTTGAAGCACACACACGCTCCTCACCTGTGAGTGACTTTAATAGACGAGGGCACAGTCAGGCTGTTGCTGGTCTGGCTGACTGCAGTGGGTCCCATACCGCTGAACTCCTCCTCGTCCGCTGTGTTCTGCCTGAGGCTGAGGTTCCTGGGGCCTGCAGGTCTGTATTCATGATCCAGGTCCACAGCATACAGGTCTCCTCCCATCTCCATGGAAACAGCACGGGCAAAGCGATTCCTGGAGTAGCTCTTCAGTGATTTGAGTTCTGTCAATCAAATGCAGGGCTTGACATTATCACTTGTCCAGGATATATATATGGGTCAATGCCGCGAAGGGGTCTTTTTTTTTTTTTTTTGTCCAAAGGCCTTAATATTAATAATAAAAAAAGATATAACATCCAAAGTATGTAAGGTAGTACACCTAGATCTCTTTTATTGAATCCAAAAGGTTTTAATTATATTTTGCTACATATAAAGGTATTTTAAAGATTTTGAAGTGTCAGAAGGTCATACGGTTTAACCATCCAAAGGCCAATACAGCCATTTCATTTGTGATTAAAATATCTTAAAATGTAATAAATGTATATATTTTTTATTCTGGCATGATTTTATAACATCATGTATATACGGTCAATATCATGTGACAGGATGTGACATCATTCAGACACCTGCAATGGACCACATGGTCATGAAGCAAAGTTACTAACTCTCTTTTAACTATTTGAAAAATTCATGTTTTCACTTGCTCATACGCATGTCCCGAAACATCAGGTCATTCGGTACAACCACTATAAAACATGGAAAATGTTGAAATATTTTAAAAACTTGTACTAAATATAAAATGTTTGATTGTCCTTTTGTTAGCTAGATAGGAAGCTAACCAGCTAGTTAGCTAGATATTAGACTGTTAGCATTGTTTGAAAATATTGTCATTCGATATAACCAAAAGTGTCATTCGGTAAAACAGAAATTTTTGTTAAACCGAATGACTTTTTTGGTGACAAATTTTGTCCATTTTGTAATAAATGACAAAAGCAGTGTTAATTGATTATAAAAACCACATAATCTCATTGTTAACACTTAATAAAACTTCAAAATTAATTATATATCCATTGTTTTTTTTTACACTTTTAAAAACCTTATTCATCAATGACCCATATATGTATATATATATATACACAGACAATTATTAGAATAATAAAACTTGTGAACGGTACCGTACAAACATAGCTATTATCCAGAATATATTACAAAATACACACACACACACACACACACACACATATATATATATATATATATATATATAATTTAATCATTATTCTAGTAATAATTTTAATATAATAATTATATATGAAAATATAATATATAATTAAATATAATTAAACTACTACTACTATTAATAATAATAATAATTTTAACAGTGATTCAAAGTTTACTATTCAAAATAAATCTTTCTGATAAATTAGACAAATATAGAACAACTATGAAGAGATGATTGACAGATGGGTCTGTCACTACACTAGTATTTGATGCAAGTTTAGAGCAAATTTTCTTAAATTTAGTGAAATTTAGTGAACAAAGTAGAGTAGTCCTAATAATTATTATATTAATAGCAATTAATAGAGCAATTTTATAATAAATATCACATATAACACATAATATAGCAGAAAAGCGTTTTCTTTTATGTTTTACCTCCACAAGAGGGCAGCAGAGGCACACAGAATAATTGAGTGAATGCATCCTGAATTACTTTTTTTTCCAGAGGACTTGTTGCTGTGTGTTTGTAGCAGTGCAGTATATCTAGTCGTACTCACTCTTTTTGGAGAACAGTTTATTCTTGGAGAATGTGCTGTAGCTTTTGGGTTCACAGTTGCAGGCTTGAGGCTCAGAGTTCATGCTGACATCAGCGCTCATGCTCTGAAGATAAATCTGTGATTTGATGCTGGATACAGATGGCTTCCGCACTGCAGACAGACCGGCCATGCCTTTGCATTTAGACAACCTCAGCTTCCCTGTGGCGTCTTCAACACACTGCCACTTCTGAAGAGAGACAGAGAAAGAGGGACATCTTCATGCATTTTTTACTCTGAAAGATGATGCATACACTAATAGAGCAATAACAGAAAGTGCCATAGTATTGAAATGGCTTGGTACCATGGTAATACCATGTTTTAGAAATGGTACATTGATAACATTGTGGTATTTTTTGATTGAAGTGTAAAAAGCAGTGTACATAAAAGTATTGCCGTCTATTAGCATACCATATTTATACACATAACACGCCAGCTCTCTTGACATGACTCAAGGGAAATTATCTTAATCTTACTTGTTCTTATAAAATATTCTTAGCTCATTCCTCTATGACTGAACTGTATTTGACAGTGTCTGCTCACGAAGATAATTTGTTTGACACCATCAACACCCATTAACTTTTCACCATGACGAGTATGTGTGCGTGGATGTGTGTGCTTATACACCGGAAGTAAAAGGTGAAAATGAACCCCCTGCCTAGTGTCGGCATTCTTACTCAGCTGTAATTATCCCAAATCCACCTTGTTAAAAGCTTTGTTAATGAGGAACACAAGTTATACTGCACACTATCAGAGAGATGAGAGAGAAATGCATCTTTTTAGTCGTTGTTCATAGTAGTAGCCCTGTAGTTAAAGGGTTAGTTCACCCAAAAATGAAAATTCTGTCATTAATTACTCATCCTCATGTCGTTCCACACCCCTAAGACCTTCATTCATCTTCAGAACACAAATTAAGATATTTTTGATGAAATCCAAGAGGTTTTTTATCTCCCATAGAAAGCAACAAAATTACCACATTCAAGGTCCAGAAAGGTAGTAAAGACATCGTTAAATAGTCGACGTGACTACAGTGGTTCAACCTTAATTTTATGAAGCGACGAGAATACTTTTTGTGCGCAAAAACAAAACAAAAATAACGATTTTATTCAACAATTTCGTCTCTACCCTGTCAGTCTCCTACGCAGATGACGCAGTGCGGAGCTTCCGTGTTTACGTCCGAATGCTGGCTCAGAGTTGGCCAGCGCTGTTCACATGAGCAGCACAATACCGCCAATACTGAGCCGGCATTCGGACGTAAACACGGAAGCACTGCACTGTATTTACTACGTGAACAGTGTAGGAGACTGACAGGGATAACAGGGCTCTACACTGCGACCATTTCGCTCTCATTTGCGACTGAAAATATCTGTGCGAGTGTGAAAAAATATTTAGGCGCACCGGTGCAAGTGACTCGATCGATTCTCATGAATAGATCTACAATTGGAATAAAAAGTACAACTCCCAAAATGCATCCATAATACATTTGGATTATCATAAGCAAGGTCGGAAATTAACGGGGGCTCGGGGCAAAAATGCCTCCAAAAATTAATTAAAAAAACACACCGCTATGAATGCCCGTGCGCACTTTTACTTTCACTTTTGAAGTAGCGGCAATTGCTTGAATGGTGGGTGGGTTCATTATTATTATTAATGAAAAACACAACAACAAAACAGTACAATGACAAACTCACTTAAATATGCACGCTTTACATTTCGCTTTGCAATCAAATCTTCATCCATCGTCTTGTCATTCAGAAGAGGCGAAATGGGCGAAGTGAGGTGAAATCTGACTCCTGCTGCTGATCTGTTCTGCAACTCTCGTTTGGCTCACTGAATTCAGCAGACGCGTTCAGTTTTTAACTGTATCTGTTCTCTAACTAAACTAAATTATTTTTTATTACTATAAAAAATCAAAACGATGGAGGGGGGCGGTGATGTAACCGGTGTTGCGACTGAACACCGGTAACACAAGCCGCGTTTCCATTACCCTTTAAATTGCGCAAATTGAAACTGCGAATTGAAAATACGCTCGATGGAAACACGTCAATTTCGCAAAAACTCCCATATATCGCAAAAAAGTTTTTACGCTCGCATGAGGTGGTTTTTCAGGCAATTCGAAAAAGCAATATTTCGCAAAACTGCAATGGAAACAGTTTTTTCGCATTTACAGGTCACCTGACGTACAGTCACATCATTCTTCAAAGATAGCGCGGTATGTTTGTACAGTAGACGAGACAAGGGGTGCTTTTCTTTTCTTATTTATGCATCTCTTTCCTCGCACCTCAGCTTCACCCCCATAGATGAAACGAGAGGATGCAAAATAAGAAAACGAGGACGGGGTAATCTAAGGAAATCTTATTTGTATAGGCTATTGGAATATTCTTGATCCCTCGAGGGTCAGTTTAAAGCGTCATCAACTGCGCTCGAGCCTCGAGCGATCTAATGTTTTTGAAGTTTGACATCGAATACTAATAGTATTCATCTATTAACAATTGAAATTAACATACTAGAAACTAATATTATTAGATGTCTCTGCACCTGTGCATCCTCGCATAGCTCCTCAGGAAGCTTTCGCGGTGAATTTACAGAATTAAAATGGCATTTATAGAATTAAAAAAAAAAAAAAAAAAACGGTTTCCAGATCACAGGCTGGAGGACGGAGGAGCGAAGAAATGAGGAAACATCAATTGGAGTACTGAAAAGCACCCAGGGAAGCATTTATGAGGGAGAAGTGCAAATATCACAACGGTGATTCCTGAATGAATCTGCGTTTTTAACGACTGAAAGAATGACTCGCACGTGAGGGTGAGTAATTAATGACAGAATTTTCATTTTTGGGTGAACTAACCCTTTAAAGTCACCATTAAACCAAAAGTGACATTTTTTTTTTAATGGAATATTGCATAATTTATTATAAATGATTTATCCGTGCACATCATTATTATTATTTTTTAAATTACGTGCCCTTGTAGTCTTGAATCAAAATAGCTTCCCCTCCCTCTTGCAGCGACATCTCTTCTTTTCTCTGATGATGTGTTTACTGGCGTGAGGGCGGGGCAACCTGTCACTCACATCATGAGATTGACCAATAACAAACCACAACCATCCACTCAATTCCCTAAGGACAAAATCAAGTCCCGCCCTAAATTTTTTCATGTTTGAGAAGACTTTTCAGTTGATTCTGGGCCAGATTTACTAACAGCTTGCGCCAGCACAAACCCTCTTTTGGCGTTAAAAAAACTATTGTCAGGATTTACTAAAGACCCGCATTCCAAAAGTAGCGCTGAAAAGGCGTGGACAGTTATTTTTGCAGCTGACCTTATTGCATATGTATTTGTAGGAGTTTCCCTTTCAGATGCAAAATTTATGGGAGGAGAGTATTTAAATTAATCATGTAAGGTGATTTACTAAGGTTTGCGCTAGTCAATTTACTGGTATTTGAACCATTATTTAATGCCCAAAAAAGCATGTCTTAAACCAGACGCTAATTTGCGCTGCTTTTGATAGATTGTGTTGGTCATTATGGAAATGATCCGGCTGCGTCTGTGTTCTTTAATTTACGCGTCGCCAGTAGATCATGCGCAGAACTTTCCACTCCCATAGGCGCTTTTTTAGAATTGCGCTATCACGCTAATTTGCCCTGTTTAGTAAATCTGGCCCTATACGTAACAATAGGGAAGAAAAGACTATTGCAATTTTTGTTTCATGCCGACTTTAAAGACTGGTAAAATGAAAGAATGTGGGTTTAAACCTATAAAGGCCAATCCAGCATACTGTACAAGGTGCTACTGTATCTGTGCTGGGAATTTGCACCTTTACCCGATTCACATAATTAAGTAAGTAAATCAGGAGCTAAAACAATGCAGACAGCATGTGCACATAAACAACACTGTCGGCAGGTGCAATTCCCCCTTTTTCTTATTTTGAAATTTCTATTTTTTCTTTCTTTGCAAAACTGTGAAAGTACTTTGAAAGTACAAACTGCTTGATCAAAGAAGAAAAAAGATGGAGGAATAATGCCCGACATAAAAAAAAAAAAGAAAGAGATGGAGAAAAGAGGAATGGAAGGAGAGGATAGATAATGCAGGAATGGGCTGCAGGTCCCTAGAGGACTACAGTGGGCCAGTCTTGTTAGAGTGAAAGTGAGAGCATGAAATTTCAGGTGTCTGATCCGACAGCTCAGACATCTCTCTGTTCTCATTTCTGTTTCAAAAGACAGATCTCGCACACACACCTACTTGTACTTGTGAGCAGTGATAGATAGATATATAGATAGATAGATAGATAGATAGTTGTGTGATTCACAGACGTGCTGATTATGATGCTATTAACTGGTCTTCACCATAGCTCATGAATATTTATTAGGTTATGCACAAACGACTGAACATGAGATTTTAGTGTTTTAAAGAGTCTATGTGACATATTGAGGTCAGCAATAGAGTTTTGGCTCATTTGCAAGGAGTACCACCTCTCCCTATACAGAGAGTGTGCAGTTTGCGTAAGACACCATCTCCGTTGCTCAAAAGACAATCAACAACAACAAAAAAACTTTTGTTCTATATTAATATTAACATAAACATAAATATAAACATAAATATACATAAAAATGCATTTTACGGTGAACTGAGTAAGCACACGCGACAGAGTAATCCCGCATCCCCCTCCCCCCCATTATGTATTTTAACACTGTTGTCTTCACTGTAAACTCTAACGCTCAAAATATTTAATTAGTTTGAGTAGGACAAACTTAATTTAAACAAATTATTTCAGTTAAATTAACTGTTATGAGTATTTATAACTTTCTTTTTTCTTTCAAGTTCACAGCACTGACATATTTCAAGTAATCTGAACGGTTTCATTGTTTTGAGTTGTATGAACTCATTTCTTTTAATTTAGACTAACTTAAGTTTAACTGAAACTGGACTGGGATTTCTATTTCCCTGCATGCTTTACCCATGGCACTTTTTTTTGTGTGTTTGTGTGTGTGCAAGATTAATGTTAAATGGGAGATTGAGTAGTGATTAATGTTTTGTTGTGCTAATTTAGAAGAGTTTCTGTTAATGTGGGTTTTTGGAGAGTTACCATCATGGTGAATCATGGCGCATGCTGCTTGGTATGAGAGCAGGTAAGTTACATGTTTTAAGTTGCTGTACTCATTCAGCAAGTGCTATATACCATGCTATTGTTAACATGTTAGCAAATTAGCAAGTTGTCATTTTCTGAATTAGTTTGTTATAGCTCGCAAAATATTTACGTTGAGATAACCTGATAATTTTAAGTTAAATGTATAAATTAATGTACTCAAATATTTCAAGTTAAGAACAATAAAATTGTATGAGTACAAAATAAAAATCTTACTTAAACTTTGAGTTTCTTAACTTAAATTCTCATTCAACTTTTTTTGAATGAGGGTTTACAGTAAAGTAAATAACTCATTTGACTTGCAAGAACTCAAAATAAAAAAGTTTATTAACTAAATAGTTTATGTTAATTGCAATCAAAGTGTATGAGTTAGCTAACTCCGTACTTCAAGTTAGGAGCAATAAACATGCATAAGTACTACAAACTCAAAACTTGATAGTTCTGCTTACTTAAAATTGGGAGCATCATAACTCAAAAAAATTTGATGTAACTGATTACCTCAATTTTTTTTGAGTTAGCCCAACTTATTTGGGTTTAGTGCAATAAAACCATAAAATTCCTTGCTTTTGATATTTTCTTTGAACTAATTATTATTGGCTCATAGTTATTATATATGTTATTTTAAAGGCTGTTGTTCACTTAGGTCTATTTTTATTACCACAAAAATATTATCTGATTACTTGATTAGCAAAATAATCGTTAGTTTTTATTTAATATGTAAAATTTTATCTTGTATTTTATGCTGTAGAGCTATAATTGTAAATAATTACAATTTATTTTCTTACAATACAATTCTGCTTAGGGCACATATTTGACTAGCAGCAGCCCTGTTTGCAAGACAAAACTGAAAGGCAAACAATAACATTACAATGTCCAAAAATTATCTACACAACAATTTTGTGGTTTTGTGGAGTAGCGGGTTGTAATCCTGCCTATATATATATATATATATATATATATATACACACACACACACACACACATATATATATATATATATATATATTTTTATTATTATTATTTTTTTTTTTCCATTTATAAATTGTGCGAGATTGACAGAAAAAAATAAAAAGGAAAGACAAAGATTCTCCTGTGTGTGTTGCTGTACCTGACCGATCTGTTCACATGGCGTCTGGTACTCTGCGCGCTGGCACAGGTCTTTGACACGCTGGTATTTGGGCAGGTAGTTTTCCTCCTGGGCCATATCCTTCCCATCATTCAGTACTTTATGTAGCAGTTTCCTGTCACCAGAGAGGAAAAGAAAAACCTCATGTTATCTGAATAAACATACGTTGACCTTTCACACCAAGAACCCAAAGCTCTCAGGCTGTTTTCACATTTCATTTGTGCTGACTCACCCCCTCTCCACCAGGAACGAGTCCCTCCACACTTTTCCTTTCTTGTTGAGCTGGAACCTGCAATTGGGAGAGACAGGTGGATATTGATTTACTGGCTTTGTTATTGATCACCTGGAACAGCAAATTGGCCAGAAATTGGCCATCTCTCAGCGTTTTCAAATGACGACTAAACTCAACAAATTGAGCCCGAGATTGAAAAAGAATGAAAAAATAGTAAAGCAGAAAAAAATGACAAACAGCTTAAAAAGAAATCCAGCCTGCAATTTAAAGTGTTTTTCTCCCCTGTACTGTTCCTGATGAAAAACAGAAGGAGGTATGGAGGTGAGGAAACAGAAGTGTTCTGTGCACCTCCTGACCTTCTCTGCAGATATGAGCTATCGATCTGTGCTCTCACGCACCCACTCTGATCTCCGCAGGAGTTTCTGCCAGATTTAAGAGAGTTCTGGCTGGCCTTTTCTCCTATTCAGACTCATCTTGTTAGTGGTACTTTCAAAGGCAGCAGTATTACACAAACCCCAAACCTAAAGTTATGCATACTTTGTCCCACGCCATTTACACTACAGATGATACTTTAAAATAATGGCGATTATTGAAAAAAGGGTCAATGATGTATTAGTGTCCACAATAAAAAAAAATAAAAAAATGTAATTTTAACACGTGTGTCAAGTTCTTAGAAATGTAGTCTTTGCATTCATGTTGGTTTCATATGGGTTTGAAAACTACTATTTTTAAAGGGATAGTTCACCCAAAAATGAAAATTCTGTCATCATTTACTTGCCCTCAAGTTGTTCCTAACCTGTAAAAAATTTCTTTGTTCTGCTGTACACAAAGGAAGATATTTGAAAGAAAGATTGTAACCAAGCAGATTGACTACCATAGTATTATTTTTTCCTACTATGGTAGTAAATGGGGGGCGAGATCTGCTTGGTTACAAACATTTTTCCAAATATCTTCCTTTGTAAATGATTACAGAATTTTCATTTTTGGGTAAACTATCCCTTTAATGAAAGTTTCAATTAATTGAAACACATACCCACACACCCCATCTTTAAATTTTTCAAATACTAAAGGTCTATTTAGCCATTCAAGTAAGAAACTGAATAATCAAAATGGAAAAATTTAATAGTTTTTACTGTATGGATTAAATATTACATTGAGTCTTAATAAAGCTACAAAAGTTCTTCAGCCAAGAGCAGTGAGTGATTTTCTCTTTTTCTTGTGATGCTGCAGGTATATTAGGCTGCTGTCACTTTAAGAGCTAAAGCATGGATCCAATATACTGACACACATCCAATTTTCCCCCAGCTGTTTACATTCACTTTGCATTCATTTACTTGTGTGTTTTTGACATAAACTTGTTTGCATTTGACAGTTTAAGCGCAATATGATGTGAAAGATACTTACCGTTCCCATTAAGTTAAGAAAATGTTAAAAACGTCAAGTTTTTAAAATGTTTTAATGGTTACACAAACATTAAGGGAACATTCCATTTTGCTAACATTATCGGAACGTTACTTTTGAATGTTCTCTAAACATTCTGAAACAAGTAGTAACATTTAAACATTAGATGAACGTCCAACTAAAACATTTAAAAAAAAAAAAAAAAAAAAAGGTTCCATGAACAACATATAGAAAATGTTTTTGTGCTAATGTTTGAGAACATCATTAAAGATCAGATAACTCTGAACAAACGTTCTATTAACACTACTAGAATATTTTTTTTAGAGAATCTTGCCAAGAACATTCCTTGAGCTGAGGAACAGAACAGCATTCGAGTAAAATTGTTTGAAAGTTTAAACTGGCAAGACTTTAAAACTGTTGTGATGATGAAGAACCTCAATGTCACGTGAGCATAACCACGATAGAAATGATAATCAGAAACAAGAATAATTAAAACAGCCATTGAACCGCAACTGATAGAATGTGCACTGTAGGACTGGGACAATATATCGATGCATCGTGATTCATGGATCGATTTTGATGTTTTCCATATGCATCGCAAATCGAGTCTGAGCTTAGTTTTTAACAACAGATGGCACTCTAGGCTATTTTTTAACCACATGCTCAAAAGCTCACGAAGAAGCGTGCTCGTGCGTTCGGCTGAGTCTGACAATGTATTTGCACCTCAGAATGCTTTTATGACGTGAGATTAATGTAAACAGCCCACTGCAAACACCATTGTAATTCGCTTCAACCTTTGCAAACTTTATAAATGATTATTTTATAGAAGGTTCAAGTGGTGTGTGTAAGAAATTGGAAGGAAGCAGAGTACGGGTGTTTCTAAAGCATGTAGTGCCATCTGCTGTTAAATACTAAGCTCAGAATCGATTCGAGAGAGAATTGCGATACATACAGAAAATATCACAATCGATCCAGAATCATTTCTCGATTCACGATGCATTGATGTATTGTCACAGCCCTAGTGCACTGTAGCATGATACTAATGATCTGACTGTAAAAGCAGAATGTGTAGACATCTTATTTTTTAGTCTAAAACCATTATATTGCACAGCCCTATTTTTGGACATATTTAGGACCAGAATATCTTGGGATTGGGTTCTTTTGACTACTTAAGTAAGCACCCAGAGACCCTAACAACTGCTTACAGATGTCTTAGAAACCAGCTAGAATATGTGGAAGCAGACAAAAGGTAAAGATCTACTTGTTTAATTTGTGTCGGAGGTGATTGAGAGCACAAGGCAGGTGTAGCCCTCCATTTCCCTGCCAGTCATTTTTCCTCTTCCCTCCGGATTTCTTATTTCCTGCCCCCCCACTCCCTGCTGAGATATGCATCTCTTCCTCTCGTCTGAAATAAAAGAGGTACGCAGGCTAGCGGAAGAGTGCAGAGATGAGATTTCAGCAGGTGTCATGGTGATGAGCGGTTCTGTGCCAGTAGGATGCCTGGCAGACTGCCATCTGCTGCCACTCAATGACAATGAAGTGAGGCAAGGTGTTGTTCCTGCAGCTCTGATAGCCTCAGGATTAGGCTAAATGCAATGTAACATTATCCTCAGGAAACTCAGCATTACAAATTGATCAAGTAATATAGCAAAGTAGTGCTGTTGATTCTGTAGGCTGCTAAAAAAGATAACATTGAGGGGCGAATTTTTGCATGTGGTAACCTTCTTTTATTCACAAACCACCCACAATCCAATTCATCCAGGTGCCAAATGTGCTGAAACAGCACTGTGCTGTGGGTATTCAAGGTAAATTCAATTACTGTCATTATTTCATCACAAACACACCTACTTTATATGTAAACTAGCTTCATTATAGATTATAGTATGTGACATCATACTGTTTTGATGTTGTGATGTTTCCGAATTGCGGAATGCATGTAAAGTGAATTTCCTATAAATGATTGGGAGAAGGGGTGGGAGAAAAAAACGATTCTCTGATGTATCGTGATTCTCTCTTCAATGATTCTGAAAACTTTGCTTTTCATTATTATGGACTATTTGCTTAGATGTTTTGAAGCTATAGTTTAGTTAGTTGCAAATTATTAAACATATAATTGTTTTATTTATTATTAAATTGTAATTGCTTTAAAAAGTACTTATAATTAAATAAGTAATTAAATTATAAAAAAAAATTATAAATGAAATATTTCAAGTAGTTCAACTATTAACAGGAAAATTAACAAGTCAAGAACCATTCTGGACTTCAAAATTTGGAATCACATCAAATTGTGAGCTGCCTAAAGATTCCCATTCCTAGTAAAAGATGTGTTTATGTAAAATTTTTATTGATCCATGCAGCAATTATTCATTATATGATCATCAAATGATGGAGAAAAGAAAGACATTCTTACAATTTGTAAGAATAAAGGGATAGTTTACCCAAAAATGAAAATTATCCCATGATTTACTCACCCTCAAGCCATCCTAGGTGTATATGACTATCTTCTTTTAGATGAACACAATCGGAGATATATTTAAAAATATCCTGGCTCTTCCAAACTTTATAATGGTATTAAATGGTGCTCACGATTTTGAAGCCCAAAAAAGTGCATCCATCCATCCATCCATCCATCATAAAAGTAATCCATATGGCTCCAGGGGGTTAATAAAGGCCTTCTGAAGAGAAGTGATGGGTTTTTGTAAGAAAAATATCCATATTTAAAACTTTATAAACTATAATAACTAGCTTCCGTCACATGGCCATACACATCGAGTTACAGCAGAAGCGTAACCCGTGACGCACCCACGATTTATGAAGCAGGATGTAAGAGTATTGTAAGCTTAGACGTTTCTCGCGGTTCAAACAAATAGGGATTTGCAACAAACACAATCTCCTCTTCTCTAATATCAAAATCCTCCGACATTTCTTTTTGAAAGTTTTCGTTTTAGACTTCTAATTTGTGACCGGTGTTTTATTTTACTCCATCTTCTGCACTTCCGCGTTCGTCAATACGTCATTCGTCGCGTCAGGGGTTACGTTTCCGCCATAACTGAAGTTATTATAATTTATAAAGTTTTAAATATGGATATTTTTCTTACAAAAACCCATCGCTTTGCTTCAGAAGGCCTTTATTAACCTCCTGGAGATGTATGGATTACTTTTATGATGGATGGATGCACTTTTTTGGGCTTCAAAATCATGAGCCCCATTCACTACCATTATAAAGCTTGGAAGCTTTATATTTAAATATATCTCCGATTATGTTCATCTGAAAGAATAAAGTCATATACACCTAGGATGGCTTGAGGGTGAGTAAATCATGGGATAATTTTCATTTTTGAGTGAATTTAATATACCAAACCTAATAAATATTTCTGGCCTTACTGTGCACAATTCATCAGCTCATGTTTTTATATACATGTATTTACTTCAAGATCAGTGTTGGGGAAAGTTACTTTTAAAAGTAATGCATTACACTACTGCTTTACTCCCTAAAAAGTAACTAATTGTGTTGTTTTTGCTTTTGCGTTATTTTTTCTCAACTGGGCTGGGCTTGCTTGTTTGTTTTTTCAATAACAAAAAAACAAAAGTTCTATTTTTGTCTAATGTGAAGGTCCTTTAACACCAAAAGTGCAAATGCAAAAGGAAATGTAAATTTACACCTACACAGCAGCTCAAACAAACCTTTCAGCTGTGCTGCCATTCTGGACTGCAATAAAGAAAAAAAAAAAGTGATGTTTAACTAAAGTCATTTTTGCTTATTCGTATAAATGGGAAATCAAAGTAACGTGCGTTACTTATTTGAAAAGGTAACTCAGATATTTTGTTGTACATTTAAAAGTAATGTGTTACTTTATTAGTTACTTGAAAAAAGTAATCTGATACCATAACTCACGTTACTTGTAATGAGTTACCCCAAACACTGTATAAAATGTACCAACTGAACTGACTTTTCTATTCTGCTGATGTAACCAAAGACACACAGGCGGGGAACAATAATGCTGACCAATAAACTCATACAATACTTCCACTTTCCACAATTCAATCAGCTGGACAAAATGAAGTATCGCTCTATATTATTGTCCACACAGTGTGGGAAATACTCAATTTTTTTTTTTTTTTTTTTTTTTTAAATGACACTTCAGGAGACAATCTCACCTGTTCATTATACGGTCTGTGTCGAGGAGCTTGAGGATGGACTTGCCATCCATGTCTGGTGGAACATCAATCCCTGCAATATCCAGGATGGTGGGGGCCAAGTCTATGTTCAACACGATGTGCGGGTTGCTATGGAAACAGAAGAGGGGGTTGCCATTTGACATGATGGTCAGAAACTAGACGAGCAGCACATGAACACTGACTGATAACAAGATAAAGACAGTAAGAGAATCCAGTAAGTAAGAGATCCAGGACTTGTTCAAAATGGAATTCAGCTGTACTACTACTGAGCACTCTATTGAATACAGTATACACTGCATTCTGTTTACTATTTTTGTTAATAGTAGTATGTGAAACAGTATGCATTATGTACTTTTCCAGGTCTATAAATCACACTTTTAAAATCCCTCATATATCCAGGTTTGGATTGTGGGAATCCTTCAAGTTCAATCCTTCAGTTCTTAAATAAAAATGACAGTTGAGGGAACTAATTAAAATAAGAAATATCACATAATCTTACATCTTGATTTTGAGCTGTTTTAGTTAATTTTAAAGCTTGTTTTGTCTTATTTTAAATAATTTAAACCATCTTCCCTGGTTGAGAACCAGTGTGAGCTAACAGATAGCTTTCTTTTATAGACCTCTTTGCCTGATATATTAAACATTCACCTTCTGACACCGAACACATCAAACCCAAACACCCTCACTATGCTTTAGGCCTACTGAGGCTTTTCATTTTGATTAAAAAATAATTCAGACTGATGAATGTCAGTTTCATTTGACCATTTCAAATTCTGTGAAGTCATTGGAATGAAACTCAGTGGCGATTAATCCAATCATATCCGCTTAAAGTTTTCAAAAAGTAAATTAGGCCTCATCTCTCTCTGATTTTATTGCCTAAAGGCTCATCTGATGTTGAACTAAGCCCAGCTGTGCCTCTCTCACCCGGAGTCTTTAGCCAAACACTTTATCCTTTTTTCTGCGTTTCTTTCACAGTAACAAGTCTTGTGGTCTTCACATGAGTGGACTTTACTGCTGTTAATCAGCTTTTCTGAGAAAGAGAGAAGCCAGATCACACAGCAGTGGTAAACAAGACTACTGACTAATGATATTAAACACTGGCAAAAGAAAGAGAGAGTGAGTTTTCTACATTTAAAAAGAGGTCTGGTCTGGTGCTCCCTTGGGGATGCAGGTTCAAACATGGCCTGCAACATGTGCTGATCTCATTCCCCCCTCTCTTTATGTGGCAGGACATTGGAAAGTCATTAAAAGCCCATAAATCAAGAAACACAGAGTTCAGACCTCATGAAAGAGTAACATTAGCCTCTGTACAAAAACATTAAACAAAGAGCAATTGCTATGGACATAAATAATATATTAAATTATATGCTACCTAATTATATATTATTTGCATAAATTAGTGCATAGTGCAATGAAAGTAAGCCAACTATGTAAATAGCATTAAGACCAAGCAAAAGTCTTTTGCAAACCTTTCAGCAAATCAGTCAGAAGACTAGAAAAATGTTATGTTGTCAAATATATATAAAACAGTTTGTTCTGGTTCTTGAATCTGATTGGCTGAGAGGTCTTTCCAGCCATGCGATATTCTACCACAATCGCCACGGGAACCGTTTCACCGTTTGAATCACTTCGCTTTCAGCATTCTCACAGCGAGTGTCATGGCGGACGAGCAAACCCACCATATTTTTTTATAGATACTGCTGTTATTTTGTAATGGAATGTAGTTTTAAGAGATTTTTAGGTGAGAATGTAGTTGTTTAGACCTCAGATATGCGATTTATATGTAAACATAGCGCCAGTTTGAATATTTGTTAAAACGCTTTCGGAGATGTGAGCTCCAGGCCGTCAGCGGCTGTTCAGCACTCATGTACCCACAGAGAACAGCTTCATCTCGGCCAGTGCTTCGGGAATTTGCTGCTGGCTCTTATGTAGATAATGTTTAAACATGAGGTATAATTCATTTTGGGTATATCAAACAGGCATTCTTTGGTTTTATTAATCTATTACTTGTTCCAGAGCTAATAGATTTGTATTAAGGGCTATATTAAGGTTCATAACTTTATATTTACATTGAAATTAAATCCTGCACTAACTAGAGCGCTGCCTTTGTCCGTTTGACCGAACTGTTTGCATGTTTATTTCCTATTTTACTTCTTATACTGTTATAATGGCTATTGTTGTTAAATTAAATATTATTGTTCAATAAATAATATTTTATATAAATAACATACCATATTTTTTGGTATTGAGAAAGAGTGGTAGTGATTTCGACTTCAGTGAAAGTTACATTAATACGCCATTAGATGGCAGCAAAGACTGTCTTTATGAGGGAGTCAGTCAGTCACAAAGACTTTTATATTGAAATGGACTGAAACAAGGACGCTGACAACATCTTATGAGATGCAACTGACAAATGCATTGACTAGCGCTGTCATGGGAATGTCTTAAATGTTAAAAGGACAAAGACAAAGATATCGCTTTCCTCAGCAGACATTCAAACTGATTTTGTGATTATGACTGACCTGAAGATATCAGCTAGATGCAGGTAATGCACTCGCTTAGTCGATCTCTAGCTGATAAAACTCTACTCTACATATTACAATGAGTTTCAATGAAGCAACTCAACGTTCCTTCATTACTAGTTCTAAAGTGATGTTTTAGAATGAGTAACAGAGGCTTGGACTCAACTGTTAAACTGTCAACTTGAGATTTGAATCCGTGGCGGAAGGAAGTAGTTCCTCACAAAAGAGGGTTTTTTAAAGACAATCCATTATTGTTTCTTATTTATTTACACACTCGTGCTGTCGAACTGTTGTATAAACGCAATATCACACGAGCAGCCGTGCGACATTGCTGTATATCAGCACGCTGTGATTACCTACAGCACTCGTGCCTATGGCCGAATCACAGCTGTGCTGATATACAGCCATATCGCATGACTACTCGTGTGATATTGCTCATATATATATTAATTTATCACCTTTATGTCTTTAGCATGTCTCTTGGATGCACGTCCTGATTTTGCAGAGTTAAGCACCTAACCCTGGTTGTAAGCCTAAACTTGACATAAGTTGTAAACTTGTCCCTCAAATCTGATTAGTTGATTGAAATGTTGTTCCAGGATCAACAAAGATGTTGATCCAGGAACATGTTGCACTTGGTGGAATCAGGTTCTGCTTTCTTGGATGGCATCATCAGATACACAAACTCAAGCACTCACATGCCTCCTGCTTCCACATTTGGGCCGCGGATGTAAAAGGGAACTCTGATGTCAAACTCGTAGGGCATGGATTTCCCCTTGACCAGTCCGAACTGACCGATGTGGTATCCGTGATCAGCCGTGTAGATTACATACGTGTTGTCCAGCTCCCCAGTGTCCACCAACATGTTATATATCTATATTCAAACAGAAGAAACATGACAATGGTAGAAAAATATTATAGATTATTTTGTGGTTGTGGTCATGCTAAAACATTGGAGAAATGCAAAACAAATCCTACAAAATTTGAATGTAATATTATGTACATGACTCAATGAAAATGTATTTTCCTGTGAAAACTGTAAATTTACTAAACCTTTTTTTTATATTGTTTTGTTTTGCGAAATGCACCATTTTAATCTGTGTTCTTATTGTTAACTAAAAATAAAACAATTTAAAAAAAATTGCTGAATAAATTAAAGCTTAATAAAATAAAATAAAATAAAATAAAATAAAATACAAAATATTATATGAAAAAAACATTGAAATATTGCCTTGGCAACTAATTGAAATAAAATGAGTTTAAGTTGAAGTACTAAAATTACAAAAACTAAAACTAAAATAAAAATAAATTAAAGCTACATTAAAAAAAAAAAAAATATGAAAAATAAAAAAACATAAAAAATACTAAAACTTAAAGTAAAATTAAACATAAAAAGCGAAAATATTTGACCCTCTTTGAAGTAACTTAATTTACAATGGAAACAAGATTAGAATTATTTTAGAATATTAGAATTATTCAGTACCATGGTATATATAGTAATGCAATCTGATACCATAAATGTACAGTGTACTAAGGAATGACGTTTGTGCAGGAGTGAAAACTGACAAAACCTCCTTCTGTGGAAATCTGGAGATGTTCTCAATTGGGAAAATATTTCATGCAGTAAGTAAAAAAAAAATCTATTAAAGGGTAAGGGTAGTTCATAAATAAAATATTATATTATAATACAATCTATATCATGTACCTTCTCCACACTATCATCCACGGACAGCAGCGTTTGCAGTCTCTTGCGCTGCAGCATGTTGGTGAACTCCATATGAATGGGCTTCATGGGGCCGGTGTAACGCATAATCCAGTGTTTGTCTGGATTAGGGGCGTAGTTATAACTGGGCGTTCTGAATGGAGAAGAAAAGAGTCACAGTCAGTGGACCTGCTGAAGCATGACTGAGAGAAATCGAGAGGGTTTTCAGAGCTTCTCCAGACATTGTTTGTCGACTCTGTTCTGCTGATGTTTGAGGAAAGCACGCAGACAGATTTTGACAGCTGGGATGTGTCTGTGTGAATCTGTGAAGGTGCGTCTGAAGTGTGTGTGTGTTTGTATGGTCAGAATTACAAATGACAGCAATCGACTGTGCGCTCTCTCTCCTGTCTCCTCGAAAATGACACATTGCAATTTTACAGTCTCATGGTTTCATAGGCACTGACTGACAGACTGACACTCTGTAAATGTAATGGTTGTTCAACCATTATAGAGGGATAAAAAGAGCGAGAAGTGTTTGTAGCTCCTCCTTCCTGCTCCTGTGACAGGCGTGAGAGGCCTATTAGAAACAAACAGCACTTACACTCGACGCCTTTACAGTTGTGATTAAAAGCCCCCAGCTCTATTGTTTATAGCCATTACTTAAAGCCCTTCTACAGACAAATCAATGTGAGCATCATCGCACCGATCTGCTTGCTGCCTGGCCTTGTTTTGTGGGTGTCGTATATTTAAACTGAGAACAACTAAGTGACAACAAGGGGTGCAAGGGATGTAACTGATGGTGCATCTATTTCTGTCTGTACTGGGACCTGAAAGTAGCTCTGTTTCAAAACTAAATGTGCTTTCTACCTAGACATTTTAAGGTAACAAAACATGACATTTTAATTAATATTCCCCTACTGATGGAGTAGTGTTGGGGATTTTAATTAATCTCAGTGATTTCAATCAATTTACTAAAAATATTCATAGAGATTCGTTCACTGATTCGCTCATTACCCCTTGTTATATCTGCATGTTATATTGATATATAGTTTTTCCTCCATTTTATCACCTCCCAGTTCATTCATTTCATTCACGAACATGATGCTTCATTCAGCGTCACTCTGGCCCTTTAGTATTAAGCAGTGTTGCCAAGTCTGCGGTTTTCCCGTGGAATTGGGCTACTTTAACACTGTTGCCGCGGGTTGTTTTTCATGTCTGTGGGTTGAAGCAACCCCAAATAACATGATATTTAGCCCCTGGAATGCGAATTTTACCAGGGAAACCCCACCAAAAATGCGGATTTCACCCCCAGGAATGCAATTAATTTTTTTCCAGGGGACCCCCGGTATATGAAAAGCCAAAAAAAAAAAAAACAAAACAAAAAAAAAAAAAAAAAAACCCCAACATATTGACCTAATACATAATCATTGTGGGGCTTGTTGTGAGAAAGTGGTTTATATAAAAATACATGGGTTACGGTCATAATCGCAGCTGCTTTCTTTTTCATTTGCTTCCTTTCCCTCTCGTAATCCACATAACATGCATTTGTTCAGTCAGTAGCATTCATACACTGCACTGCATGGTTCAACATGGCAGACAGAATAGTTGATTATATTTTATTCAATGGAAAAACATTTTGAGTAAAAATAGTTCTAATCTGATTCACAACACACAATTTCACTTAGTATATTGAGGAACTGGCTTAGCAACATGCTAACATCAAACTCAAGTGGAATTACCTGTAAACAGTGTAAAAGTTGATTATAAATATTTTAATACAGAAATGTTCTAAGTAAAAATAGTTCAGATTCACAACACACTATTTCACTCAATATTTGTGTGTGCTCTACATTTAGTCTAATAAACCTATCGAGGAATTGGCTTAGCAACATGCTAACATCAAACTCAAGTGGAATTACCTGTAAACGGTGTAAAAGTTGATTATAAATATTTTAATACTGAAATGTTCTAAGTAAAAATAGTTCAGATTCACAACACACTATTTCACTCAATATTTGTGTGTGCTCTATATTTAGTCTAATAAACTTATCAAGGAATTGGCTTAGCAACATGCTACGTTCAAACTCAAGTGGAATTACCTGTAAACAGCATAAAAGTTAATAAATATTTTAATACAGAAATGTTCTGAGTACAAATAGTTCTAATCTGATTCACAACACACTATTTCATCCAATATTATTTGTGTGTGTGCTATGTATTTCTTAGGCTTATTAGACTATCAAAGCATTAGCAACATGCTAATGTCAAACTCAAGCTGAATTAATTGCAAATTGAGTCTCTGGTGTGCTTGAAGTGAGGAATCATACTTGCGTGGTGTGCAGAGCTGCTGCCTATATAGAGTGTTCCAAATAAGTCACATGAGATTCCATCACGGTTACATTACTGCCTCATAAGGCAGCTGCCTATGTAGACAGTGAACGGCATATTCGCTTTCTCTCTGGTTTCATCCTCTTTATTGGTCTACATATAATCCGTTTAATCCTCTCAAAACGCTCTTTCTCTCCCTCTCTTGTTCTTTTCCGATCATATTTTCATCATTCTCTCCATCACAGGAGTGTTAGAGATGAAACAGGTGCAGCAAGCTCACGCGGCGATGAGAACAGAGGGATTTTCCCACCGAATAATACACGCTCTCTGACTATCTGTGAGGATTTAGACAATATCTCTACAGTGGCCTTGTGCCAGTCCGAGGGGCAACGAGGGGTTAATCACATACAGCACTGTATGAGGGCAAGGAGCAGAGAAGTACAGGACTAGCGAGAGACCATTGTGGATGGTGGCGGGTGGTTTGCAGCGGACTGAATGGAGAGAATGAGGGCGGTCCCTGGAATTCTTCATGGAAAATTAAAAGAGGATAGAAGAATTTTGGGGCATTTTCCCCTGACAGTAGGCGAATGATACATGCATATGAATGCGTGTGTGGAGCGCGGCCATTTTTTATGACTATGGGGTGAAAGAAGTGACATAACTCATTGCAATATAGGTACAATCAGACAGGTTGTGAATCATAAAACATGCTTTTATGAAGAGTTTGTGGGCGAAAGAGACTGGACAAGCAAAACAGGAGCAAGGCTGTTTGCTTTTATTGGTGAAAGTGAGATGACATCAGAAAAATAATAAAAACACGTTGAATTCCAGACACTTGCTGCCTTGAGCAGTAACTTTGAAAGGATGATGGATGTTTTATTTGAGTCATAAAGGGGGCAGGTTTGCATCTTTGGTTTTTATCTACTCCAGTGGTGAATCAAACGCCTGTTAAACTATAACAGCCCTCAAAATCTTATCTCTAACTCACACACACACGTTTTTATGTTTTATGGGGACTTTCCATAGACATAATGATTTCTAGACCGTACAAACTGTATATTCTATCACCTAACCCTAACCCTAACCCTACCCATCACAGAAAACTTTCTGCATTTTTACACTTTCAAAACACAACACTTAGTATGATTTTTAAGCTGTTTTCCTCACTGGGACCAAAAAATGTCCCATCAAGGACAAGGATTTCAGATATTGCCTTCTTTGTGGGGACATTTTTTCCCCATAACGTAGGGTAGGTATACCTGAACCACACACACACACTATGGAAGTAAAATAATGCCATATGTTTTTGAAACAAAAAGCATCTTGAATTGTACTACTTGAAAAAAATATGCATTGCATTAACCGTGCTTGTATTTTAATGCATTGTATTTGTAGTGCTTGCATTTTTATGGGCTGAAATTCAACATGGTTGTATATTTAAGCTGTGAATATTTCAATTCAGAACATTTCAAACACATTTTCATTGTTAAAAATCCAATAATCCATATTCATCTTTCAGATTTCACTTAAATATTCATTCTGTTTAAAAATACAATCTATATTATTCAGCAGGCAATTTTCTGTCCATTTTATTTTGTGTCCTCAAATTCACGTCCACAAATTCAGTGGTTCAAATTTCAACATTTCACATCCGGGAACTACAGGAATAGCAGTAGAGTACCGAGTATAAGCTCCATCTGCTGTTAGTCAACCTCACCAGCAGGTGGTGCAAGCGAGTGTTGACGAAGAGCAGAGCAACAGTTAGAGCAAGTCATTCATTTCATTCATTAAAACGGATTTACATTAACGGAGCAAGCGGTAAGTGTATGTGTGATGATTATCAGGGACAGTATATATGCTGAAAAGCTGATAAAGACACAAAAGTCCCTGTGTAGCCTACAGGTCTTTTATATCACTGTATTTAGTCTATAAAGATAAGTTAAGCGTTCTATACGTCCCGACGGCAGGGGAATCCTGGAGTATGACGTATTGAGGGAAACCTCAGTACTGCAGCACAGCCGCGATATAAAGTTAAGGAAAGTTATATGTCTACCTCAGATTTAACGTTTGAACTGTACATCAGCATCGGGGAATAATGTTATAATCTCGTTCTATGTAGAGAAAGCTGCTTACATGTAGGCTACACAGGGAAAGTAACAGTGAAAACATTGAATTAAATGTCTATAATTATTATTATTTCGTACTTTTGATATTTCGAGGCATTATGATTATTTGCGATTATCTGAGTGACAAGTCTCCCTGGTGATAGTGGCCGCTGCTGTTATGAGAAATGAGATGTAGAAGGCGGCAGGGAACATCGTCATCCGTGCTTACCTGAATTAAGTGTTTTAGTTTCATCATCATTAAAAGGTCAAAGCCATCAGGGGCTCAGTATCGTAAAAAGAAAAAAGATGATGAGAAAAAGAAAGCAAAATATACAGGTATGTTACTAATTGGTTAATTGTTCTGTTCTACTACAAGCTAGTCGCTCCATCATCACGAGCAAAACATGACACTGCATATTAGCACGGGACAGATTTACCACATGTCATGCTCATTTCATTTGCCCTGCAACCATGTTGAATTTCAGCCCATAAAAATGCAAGCCCTAAAAATACAATGCATTAAAATACAAGCACGGTTAATGCAATGCATATTTTTTTCAAGTAGTGCAATTCAAGATGCTTTTTGTTTCAAAAACATATGGCATTATTTTACTTCCATAACACACACACACACACACACACACACACACACACACAGAATTAGTCTATTTGAAGAGCTTCCCATGTACTAATGAAAAAATGGATATCTATTCATCTGTTTTGGTTTTCTCCCTCATCAGGATATATGAGAAAGCGAAAAATGCACATTTGTAAACATTCTGTCCCTTTAACGTCTGATTTCATTCCTGACGCCTCAATATTTCAGAAAAGACAGTAATATTCATTGACAGTATCTCTTTGCACTCTCTCCCTGTGTTTTTTTTTTTGCTTGAATGCGAGAGAAATGGGAGCTCATGGTTGTGTGGTTTTGTGCTTAGAGACACAATGTCCTGAAAGCAAATTGAATCTGAGAGAGAGACAGAGAGAGAGAGAGAGAGAGAGAGAGAGAGAGAATTTAGTACATTACAGGCTTTTTGTTTGCTCATTTGTGGTGTGTTAACTAGATAATATATCTATGTGTGTGCTGCCGGGTGTGTCTAGGGTACGCAATAGATTGTATACAAGTATAAACGTAAACCTTTAAACTTGTTTTATGTGTATGAAATGTGTCAGTGTGCAGTCTATAAGGCAATGCAAGTTTGTGTTGTATTCTTGGAGTTGCCATAAGAGGAGCTATAGCAGACATTAGCATAAACTGTCTTCTTCTATGGTCAGTTTTCTCTTTCTGTTCACCTAGTTTAGTTAACTGTTAACATGCTTATTGTGAGTTATGTAAATGGTAACATCTGGTTTATTGGCACTAAAATTTTAAATTAACCTTTTGTCCATGAGGGATTTGCCACAGTTTGGGACTTTGTTACCGCCACAGAAATGCAAAAACGCACTTTAAAGGAGAAGTGTGTATTCATTATTATTTTTGCAATTTTGCTGTTTTTTGAGGCTATAGTGGCACAGAAATTACACTTAAACCATTCACTCTAGCAGTGCAAAAAAAAAAAAAAAAAAAAAAAGACTATTTCAATTTAACTTAACATTTAATATTTAACTTCTATCTTAAGAAGATTTTTCATGAAATCAGCCCCTGGCGAGAGATTTCTTGTGTACAGAGGCTGAATTTATGAGATTACCGGGTAAATAGTAGACACTGAGAACTATAAAATAAGATTTTGAGATTACTTGGTGTACACACAGGGTGAGAGTGGGGTTATAGAGGGTTAGCAAATTCAGTTACCTAAAGACAACATCACGTGTAGAAAGGATTTAACTGAGACTATGTGAGTGTGTACAAATATTCTTTTCATCATCATGTATGTATTCAGCATGTGTGTGAGTGTGTGAGGAATGGCAGTTTGTCTCTGGCAGGGGGATTACGGACCTTGCGAAAAGCATAGACAGAGGCAGGAGGATTTATCTGCTGGAGGGACAGAAGTGGAGAGATGAGATGAATGAAGGGAGAGAAAGAGACATTGAAAAAAGGTCTGATAGCAGCTGGTGGGGAATTAGCAAGAGAGCAGGAGAAACGGCAGGAAAAAAAAAAAAAAACAAGTATGTGTCTGTGGATACATTACTGTGAACCAAAAAGGACCGTTTCCATTATAACAACTCTATTCAGTAGAACTTGAGTGACAGAAATAGAGAAATGTGGGATGAGATTTCTATTGTCCATAAGTTTTTAATTGGTTCTCTTCTTGTTTATCTCCACTACTACTGACTTTACATGTCTTTGTCCCAAAGTCTGAGAGCCCAACCACACGGAGGCGCGTTTAGCTGTATATGCAAAAATTTGGAATCGTATAGGCGTTTCGTCCAGATGGATCCGGGGTTTTGGAGCCTGAAACCGCTATTTTTTGAAACTGGGTCCCAGAGTGGATAAATCGTTTTCGTGTGTACAGCCAATCCGTATATTTTGTGAAACAATGATCAATGATGTCATCACCCCACGTCTTGACCCTAGTCAGACACCTCTACCTCATCTAACAGCAACAATAGCGGACTACATGCTTGTGTTCGAGCTGCAGAAGCTACTCAGCCTTTTAGCTTTACTAAAATAAAGCTTTATTTCTAAGCTTTACTAAAGTTTGTATACAGCGCGCATCTCTGTGGCAGAATTACAGCGCCACATACTGGTCTGGCATGTATACTACATTGTTTTGAGTCGGTTTCAGTGGTTTCATGTATACGCAGATATTTCTTGAGATGAGGGGAAAAAGAAGATCGGATTGGGATAGCTCTGGCTTCGTGTGGATGTGGCCTGAGACCTCAATGATTTTTTTTTCTTTCTACCTAACCTCAAAATAAATAACATTTTAGGATTTTGAAAAATGTAAAACAAAGAAACAAAAATAATAAATATTTCAGATTCTACAATGATGTCTAGGTTAATAATTAAATAAGTAAAAAATCAGTGACATTGATGATGTGACTCTTTGTAGAGTCAGTCAGATGTTCCCAAATCATTCTGGAGAACATGATCGTCAAGTTTTAGTGGTAAAGTTCATGCAGCTCTAAAGCTTCTGCCATTAAAGGGTTAGTTCACCCAAAAATAAAATGTCTGTCATTAATTACTCACCTTCATGTCGTTCCAAACCCGTAAGACCTTCGTTCATCTTTGGAGCACAAATTAAGATATTTTTGATTAAATAAAAATAGTCACATGGATTATTTTAACAATGTCTTTACTACTTTTCTGGACCTTGAATGCAGTAATTATGTTGCTTTCTATGGGGGATAAAAAAACCTCACGGATTTCATCAAAAATATCTTGTGTTCAGAAGATGAATGAAGGTCTTATAGGTTTAGAACGACATGAGTGTGAGTAATTAATGACAGAAATTTCATTTTTGGGTGAACTAACCTTTTAAAGCAAATGGAGACCAAGCAAATACTAATACCAAGCCATTCTAAAATTCAGCAATTTTTCTGATCCACCTTTTTAAAATAAATGAATAATAGAGCAGGGGTGTCTAATCCTGGTCCTGGAGGGCCACTGTCCTGCAAAGTTTAGCTCCAACCCCAATTAAACACACCTAAACCAGCTACTCAAGGTCTTACTAGGCATAATAGAAACTTCCAGGCAGGTGTGTTGAGATAAGCTGGAGCTAAACTCTGCAGGACAGTGGCCCTCCAGGAGCAGGTTTGGACACTCCTGCAATAGAGGTTTGGACTCACATGTGCTGTGAAGCATTAGGGAAAGCAGTGGTGTACTGAGGGGCCGCGTCCTCAGGGCCATGAGGGGCGGCGTGACTGATCACCATCATGATGGGTCTGTGTGGGTAGATCTTCTTTGACATGCGGAAGTAACTGATGCTGTCATTGGTTATGAGATCTGTCAGGTAGTCCTACAGGAGATACAGAGATTTGATCATTAATCTACTGATTTAAAATATTTTAGTATCAGTTAATCAAAAGCTTAACATACACCCACACATATACACCACTCATAAGCAAACGTTTCTGTTGCCAGAGAGCTTGAATGTCAGCCACTGCAATGAATGGTATAAAACAACAGAAAAAAGGAGCTTAGATAAAGCAAAAGAGAGACTGATGAACCCTGACAAAAGACACTGACCTTTCAGGGAGAACGATGAGAGAAAGAGTTGGAGAGACAGACAGGGAAGGGTCTGACTTTGTTATAAATCAGACTAACAAGACTATTAATCAAACTGGTCAAGAATGGATGCAGACATGGAAAGAAATTAATACAGGAGATGCAATAAGAAAAGACAGGGTTCCACATCATTGAACACCTTGCACACAGACCTTTGAGTATTCAAATCCGTGTTTCTCTCGGACACCATTCCTGCACAGGGTGTAGTTGTAGAAGCGGGAATTCTTCACCATTGCGACCCACTCCCTCCAGCCCGGCGGAATGTACGTACCGTTATACTCGTTCAGATACTTCCCAAAAAACGCTGGGAAAATACAAACACAAGAGAGCATAGTTATCATTTCAGGACACATTTCAGTATTTCAGATAGAAGAGTAGAGTACAGTCGAAGAAAATAGAGCAGAGCAGAGCAGAGCAGAACAGAGTACAGTAGAGTAGGTCAAAGCAAAGTATAGACAAGAAACAAAGGGGAGAGCAGAATAGAACAGTGCTGAGTAAAGTAGAACAGAATAAAGTAAAATATTATGGTACAGTAAAACAGAAGAGTAGAAAAGCATATAGTACAGTTGAGTCAGTTGAGTAGAGAACAGTGGAGTAGAAAAGAGTACAGTAAAGTAGTGATGAGTATAGTAGAACAGAATAGAGTAGAATGATTCAATAAAGTATAACAGAACAGAATAGAGTAAAACAGAAGAGCAGAGAATGGTAGAGTAGAATAGTGTAGAACACGACAGACTAGAGCAAAACAGAGTTGAGTAGAGTAGAACAGAAAAGAGTAAAATATTATGGTACAGTAAAACAAGAGTAGAATAGCGTATAGTACAGTTGAGTAGAACAGAACAGAATAGAGCACAGTAGAGTAGAATTAAGTAGAGCAGAACAGAGTAAAACAGAGTATGACAGAGTAAAGAAGAATAGAATAGAGTAAAAACAGAGTGAAATAGCATATGGTACAGTTCAGTAGAGTAGAAGTATGGTATAGTAGAATATGGTAGAGTAGAATGAAGTATTGTAGAACAGGATAGATTCGAACAGAGTTGAGTAGAATATAGTAAAACAAATTAAGTAGAGCAAAGCATAGTAGAGTATGGTAGAGAAGAAGTTAGAAGAGTAGAACAGAGTAGAGTAGAATAGTGTATGGTATAGTTGAGTAGAGAAGAACAGAATAGAGTACAGTATGGCTGAGCAGAGATAGGAACAACAGAGTAGAATTAAGCAGAATAGAATAGAATAGAATAGAATAAACTTTTCATACTAAAAATACATTGCACATTTAAAATACAATGAGCATGTAGGCAGAATGCAGACATGTATATAAACAGAGGACAGGGAGCTGCGTGAAGATGGATGAATATTTGTGTTGGAAATGTTACATTAGAGGGGATGTTGGTCAGAGCTGGTCTCTCTCCTAGAGGAAGTGTGCTCTAATGGATCACGGTTACCACTAAAAGCCTGACTCGCTGCCAGGTGTGTGTGTGTGTGTGTGTGTGTGTGTGTGTGTGTGTGTGTGTGTGTGTGTGTGTGTGTGTGTGTGTGCAGGCATAACATTCACAGCTGGTCATGCTGTTTACATGCACATAGTAGTTGTGGATAATGTTTGTGTCACAAACAGTTAACATCTTACACAGTTAACAGTTAACACACACACACACACACACACACACACACACACACACACACACACACACACAAAAACATCTATTACAGCCCAAAGAATTTGTTTAATGAAAATCATCTGTTGGATATAGATTATGTCAATGTTCGTGCAAGAGCCTGTGAGAGTGTGTTTGACTGTGTGTGTGTGTGTGTGTGTGTGTGTGTGTGTGTGTGTGTGAGTGTTTGTGTCCTGGGGGCCTGTCACACTGAATCTCTGGTGAAAGTGTGTGGAAAAACCCAATAGACACAGCTCTGATGTATGAAACAGCTCACAAATGAATGAGAGCTCAATCTATCAAATTAATTCTACATTCATGTCAGGTTGTTATTGTTAGGAAGAATTTATGCACCATATTGCTTTGGTGTATATTTTAGAGGTTTTCAGATGGAAATCATCAAAGGGTATAAGAATAGGAAAGAGTGATCTTAAAGCCACTGCTGCTACACTCTGAGTCCAACAATGAAGTTACACTATAAAGATGTAAGATGTTAAGTCTACTCCACTTTAGTCAATGCTACTCTAATTAGTTAACTTTTTTCTACTCTAGTTTACTCTAGGCTACTCTATTCTACTCTGTTACATTATTAAACTCTAGTCTACTCTGCTTTAGTCTGTTATGTTATACTCTAGTTCAGGGGTTCCCAAACTTTTCAGCCCAAGACCCCCAAAATAACGATGCCAGTGACTCGCGACCCCCACTCTTCGGAGGTGGTTAAAGTATACAAACGTTGTGCGCAATGGCGCACACGCACTAACGCCTGTTTCACACATAGGCCTACTCTGTCTGCGGTGCTTTTTTTTTTTTTCGTGCCCATATTAAGGGATTAGAGCGTTCACACTGCACACCGCAGCACACGGATGCAGTCCGGCAGTGCGTTCCACAAGCGCACCGTGCAGCGATCATTTACGCACAGTCTATTTTTGCTGCGCTGCACCGCGCTGAATTAAAATGATAGCGCACTGTTCGCATTAAAATAAACGTATTGATGTGAAAAACTAGTAATTTCACCATAGATGCATATAATTTACAGTCTCTGTTACACAGTCAACATAGCTTTTTTGCCTCGGGTAAAGCAAGGAAACGGGCACATTACCTGGCATTTAGGTGAACAAGGAGACATAAAGATAGCACTTGTCTCTTCGTGAAGGTGGAAAAACAAAGTTCTTTATGACCTGAGGGATTTCTTGTAAAAAGATTTAAAAGGAAAGACAAGACGAGAGTCGCCTGTTTTTGTCTATTTTAAGTTTTACTTTAAAATGTTTGTGATTTTAACATAAAGCTTATGTTTAAATGTTTTGCCACTTGCGTGAGCAACATAATATATAAATCAAAAGTATTACTTTATATAAAGTAATGAATTAAATAAAACGTTTAAATGTAGACATCTATGAAATACAGTGTATACAAAGAGAATCGCAATGCTGACAAGCCATGCTCAGTAACAACTTTTGGATTTGAAATAAAAATAAGTAAATGTTGTGTTTGTGATAAACAGCCACGGATCAGTTGCGCACTGCAAACGCGGCATATGTGAAAGCACAATAGCGCGTGCTGCATATGTAGGCCTAGGCATGATGGTGGTGCTTCTCCGCTCTCCTCCGCTGGCCTCCCTGCGTTGTCTTTGGTCGATATTAACCAACGTTTCATTTCGACATTGATAAAATCTGCTATTTCTAATCATTTAAAAAAATTTTTTTTTGATTTCTGGAAATCATCTTGCGACCCCCCGGGGGGTCCCGACCCCCACTTTGGGAACCACTGCTCTAGTTTACTCTGCTTTTATCAACTTTTTCTCAAGGATGCTATACTCTTTTTTTGTATACACAATTAAAATTTACTGTACTCTACTCTACATTATTCTACGCCAGTCTATGCTACCTGAATCTACTCTGTGTTGTTCTACTCTGGTCTACTCATCTCTAGGCCATTCTCCTCTACTTTAGTCTAGTCTACTTGACTCTACTTTATTGTACTTTATTTTAGTTCAGCCTACTCTGCATCAACTTTTCTCAAATATGTTAATCTATTCTACTGTATTTTAGTTTAAGATACTCTCTAATTTATTTGTCTCTATATTACTATACTGTACTCATGACTAGTTTATTATCCTTTACTTTAGTCTACTCAACTCTACTTTATCATTGTTTGCTAATCTACTTTAATCTACTCTACATTATTCTACTCATATCTAGGCTATTCTCCTTTACTTTAGTCTAGTCTACCTAACTCTATTCTACTCTACTTCAGTCGATGCTACTCTACTTTAATCTAGTCTACATTATTCTACCTGTAGGCTATTCTCCTTTACTTTAGTCTAATCTACTTAACTCCGTTTTACTCTACTTCAGCCTAAGATACTCTACTTTAATCTAGTCTACATTATTCTACTCATCTCAAGGCCAATCTCCTCTACTTTACTTTACTCTACCTAACTCTATTCTACTTTATTTTAGTCTATGCTACTCTACTTTAATCTAGTCTACATTATTCTTCTCATCTCAAGGCCAATCTCCTCTACTTTACTTTACTCTACCTAACTCTATTTTACTCTACTTCAGTCTATGCTACTCTACTTTAATCTAGTCTATATTATTCTACTCATCTCAAGGCCAATCTCCTCTACTTTACTCTACCTAACTCTATTCTACTCTACTTTAGTCTATGCTAATCTACTTTAATCTAGTCTACATTATTCTACTCATCTCTAGGCCAATCTCCTCTACTTTACTTTACTCTACCCAACTCTATTCTACTCTATTTCAGTCTATGCTACTCTACTTTAATCTAATCTACATTATTCTACTCATCTCTAGGCTATTCTCCTTTCCTTTAGTCTAATCTACTTAACTCTGTTCTACTTTACTTCCAACTATGCCACCATATTTTAATCTACTCTACATTATTCTATTCATCTCTAGGCCAATCTCCTCTACTTTAGTCTACCAACATTTTTCTACTCTACTTCAGTAAACTACTACGCATTATTCCACTCTAGTCTACTCTGTTTTAGTCTATTCACCTCTGTGCTATTCCAGTCCACTTCATTCTACTCTACTGTTTTAGTCTACACTACTCTATGCTATACTTTGTCATGTGAAAATAACATTTAAACACTACTCTACTGTATGCTACCTGGCTTCATGTGACAGTACTTCTACATTCATACCCTACTCTATATGCTTTTCTCTATATTACTGTATTGTATATTACTCTGCATAGCTATACTGCACTCTACACTTCTGTATTTTACTTATATCATTATATCATGTGATAATAACATGACAATTTAACCAAGTAATTCTTTTCATTGTGTGTGTTTTTGTATGGCCTTTACCTGTCCTGTAGCCAGTGTTGTTGAGGTACACTCCAAAAGTGCGCGGCTCATGTTGGGCCTGCCAGGAGGGTGAAGAGCAGTTCTCATTGTTGGTGTAGGTGTTGTGGTTGTGGGCGTACTTCCCCGTCAGCATGGAGGAGCGTGACGGACAGCACATGGGCGTGGTGACAAACGCATTGGAGAAGTGCGTTCCACCCTGTTCCATGATCCGCCGGGTCTTATTCATGACCTGCATGGAGCCTGGATGAGAGAGAGAGTGAGAGAGGATCTATCATATATTACCAAAGGTGACATAAAGTCTGCTCTACTAACTGCCCTGCTTCAAAGAGAACAGGCTTCTTCTCTTTCCCTTCCTCTACAAAACACTAGACATCGGCAGGATAACGATATCAGTTCTTTCATTAATTCTCTGTTTGTGACATTCCAGCCTTTAAGAGGAAATGTATTGATTGTTTGCAACATGGGAATTCATATGACACCAGTGGTGTGTGTATGTGAATGTGTATGTTTAGAGATATATGATACAAGCTTTATATTCACAAGTCACACACTATTTATTAAAAGTTTCAATTACAGAATATACCTTTTAAAACCCCTTTGTTTTTGCTCCTTCTCAGCATTTATTTGACCTTCTCTTGTTCAAATAGATACATTTTATATTACATATTACTGTTTTTACTATATTTTTCATCAAATAAATTGATGAGTATAACTGATTAGCCTCGGTAAAGAGACTTCTTTCAAAAACATAAAAAAAAAAAACTGTGGTATAAACACAATTGGTATAAAGTGGTATAAACAGTACAGACAATTTGAATATTTACAATAAAAAATGCACATTAATTCATTTTTATTAATGAATTAGATTTAAAAATGACAACATTTATAAATAACGTCTGGGAACGAACTATAGCTAAGTAAACCCACACAACCTACACCCTGATTGGCTCAATTGATATAATCGGAGACAGGAAGTCTAGTTCAATTTGGCCTTTTCAGACAGGATCTCCACACCTCTACAGATTCATGCAGAAAGGTCAGCACATACAAACATACACGTGGCAAAAATCCTCGGTGAACTTTACATGCAAAGGTCAGTATGGACGGACAACACAAATCAGACTTCACACAGACAAGTGTGCAAGAGGAGACGAGATGAGACATGGACAATCATTTTTCTGCCACATTCATAATTACAGATTACACAAGTGTGTGTTTGTTTCAGGTATACCCTATATTATAGGGGACAAAATGTCCCCACAAAGATGGAAATACTTGTTCTTGAGGGGACTTTTTTTTTTTTTTTTTTTGGTCCCCATGAAGAAAATAGCTTATAAGTCATTCTGCAATATTTTTTGAAAATGTAAAAATGCAGAAAGTTTTCTGTGATGGGTAGGGTTAGGGGATAGAATATACAATTTGTACAGTATAAAAATCATTGTCTATGGAAAGTCCACATAAAACATAGAAACCCAACATGTGTGTGTGTGTGTGTGTGTGTGTGTGTGTGTGTGTATGTGTGTTCTTGCATACATAGTTTATGAGGACACAAATGTCTATGATGACATGGGTATTACAACGTAAACATGGTTTATGAGGACACTTCCTGTGTCCTCGTAAACCGAATGGCTTAAAAAAACATACTAAACTGTATTTTTTTGAAATTCAAAAAATGCAGACAGTTTCCTGTGATGGGTAGGTTTAGGGGTAGGGTTAGTGTAGGGGGATAGAATATACAGTTTGTACAGTATAAAAACCATTACGTCTATGGAGAGTCCCCGTAAACCAAATATACAAGTGTGTGTGTGTGTGTGTGTGTGTGTGTGTGTGTGTGTGTATAAACTCGACACTGTCCACTGCTGAGAGGTGTGGGGACTTTCCTTCCTAATTAAATCAGTGTCTTCAGCTTTGACAAAGCCAAAGATGTCTCTTTTTCACCACATAGAGACAGTTGCTTGTAAAAAACAAAAAAAACAAAACAAATGAGCTCTCACATACACAAACACATTCAACGGAAACAAATGCTCTTTCAGCATTAGTTCCATCTCATACCTGAAACCTGTTTGGACTGAGAGATCTCATTTGTTAAAATCATTAGAGATGTTAAAGACATGCTCAATTTTTGGAGCACAATTATGTGTGACTGTGAATTTTTTTATTTATGTCTTTATTTATTTTTACAAGCAGTTAGGTCAGGTTATACTTGTTAAAATGCATTGAATTAAAAACCTAAAGGAGTAGAAATACACTACCATTCCGAGGTTTGTTTTTTAATGTTTTTAAAAGAAGTCTCTTATGCTTACCAAGGCTGTATTAATTTAATGAAAAATACAGTAAAACTAGAAATATTATTTCAAATTTAAAATAACAGTTTTCTATTGTAATATATTTTAAAAAGCAATTTATTCCTGTGATCAAAGCTGAATTTTCAGCATCATTACTCCAGTCTTCAGTGTCACATGATCCTTCAGAAATCATTCTAATATGCTGATTTGATGCTCAAGAAACATTTATTATTATGAATAAAAATTTCAAAATGACATTTATTTGTAACATTATAATGTCTTTACTGTCACTTTTGATCAGATGATTTTGATTTAACAGGGCTCCAGACAAAAAAAATCATTAAGGAGCCATTGGCTCCTATAGGGGGAAAAAACAGGCGCCAAATCATTTTTTTAAGAGCCACATAACAATGAACTTAAATTTTTAAATCACTTACTTCTAATCATCCTGCTGTGTTTATATATCTCACCTTTACAGTTTCAGCATTTTCATCTTGTGATTTTTCTGGGAAATGAATGTCACTATTTTCACTTAGTACTATTATAGTTTTTGTTAATATTTTGAATCCGATTAGATTTTTATATTTTCTGCTTTCATTTTTCGTTGTTTTAATCATTTTTTATTGTATTTTTATTCTTTGTTGTTTTTAAACATGTCTGTTTAGTTTGTATACATTTTTATTTCAGTATTAACATTTATTTCAAGCAACGAAAAAATGTGTTTTTAATGGTTTTAGTTAACCCTGATGCTTAGTAAAATCTTTATATTGAATAATATGTGTCAAATATTGTTCTTAGACCTTCCTTCCTGAAGCTACAGTTTATTTTGTATCAAATGAAAATAAATATAAATATATGGAAATAAATTTATAAATATATTACATTTGGTTTGTGTAACCAAATAGCAGGGGAAATTGATATACATGCTACTTGACTTTGATTAATGAACAGGCCGAAATACAGCGGGACTCTTATTTTGAAATGTCTGCACTTTACTTTTGCTGCTCATTCAAGTTCAAAAAATCGTTGTTACAACCGTTTACAGCACATTACAATTTAAATAATATAAAGTAAACTTTGTCATAATTGATCAGCATTAGTTCATAAGCAATCAGTTGACAAATGTGCGCTAATCATTGAATCATTAAATAAATGCGAGCTGCTCTGAAGCACTTTTGCGAGAGCCTGAAGAATGCGCAACAGCGTCATCTTTTTAATTTAAAAAGTGCAGCGCTCACATTTATTTAATGAAATTAATGTTAATAATCACATTAGGGAGTATCGTGATTTGTTTTTCCACAAAATATAAGATGCCTTAAAATGATCATTAATACTCTTGTTATACCATTTAAAGTATTGGAGACTTTTTATTACCTTAAAATTATCTGATGAGCATGAGCGGAGTGGAATAATGAAAGTGAACAGCTTGACTGATATTCAAAACGGTAAGCACGCGCTGTATTGTGTATCTGCAGTCTACAGAGCCGGTTTCCCCTTTTGAATGACGAATATAGACGAATTTATATGAAGAAATAGGCAGTTGTCTCCTTTACACAGGAGCAGAACGGTGTGTTCAAATGCAGCTTTTTTGCACCAACGCAGGCGACAACACAGTCAGCTTTCATCAGCGCTAGTTCTTTGGCGTCTGTTTGGTGTGTGATATTTTTCCCTACCGTTTTGGCGCTCTAACTCAGTGAAACTTTCACACGCAGCATCTCATTCAATTAAATAAACACAGCAAATGATGTGATAGGCTACTGGTCACAGAACACGCAAATAACATTCAAATTTCACAATGGCGACCTCAGCAAAAATATCACTTGCAAATTAATATTTTTAGTCACAAATGCGACTGTTTTAGGTGCAGTCTGGAGCTCTGTTTAATGCATCCTTGCTGAATAAAATTAGTAATTTCTTTCAAGAAAAAAAAAAAATCTTACCAAACTTTTTAACAGAAGTGTATATTTAAATTATTCTGGCTTTAGAATCTGATTGGGTGAGCTCTGTTTAAAGCCATTAAAAAGCTGATGTACACACTTAAACATGTCAGTTGAATTCCACTATAATACTTTAAGCTGCATAGCAAAGTTAAGCTGTAACTGTATTACTTGGATGAGAAATAGTTTAATATAATTCTTATTAAATAAAATTAATCTTGAACATTGGTGTATTTTATTGTATTGCGATTAGCATATAAATTGTTTAATCATGGTTAAGGGAGTTTTAGGAAGAAAAAAAAAAAATGTGGAGGCTTGTCATAAATTATCCTAAAGGTATCTGAATATTCTTTTTCCACTCACCCAATTCAATGTCCTGGTCATCGGTGAGGATGAGGATGATGTTGGGGCGGATGTTGCGCCGGTCTCGCTGGAACCGAGGTTTCAGTCTCTGATTAGACAGGAAGACGGAAGCATGAGCCACCGCCAACACAGCCAGCAGCACCAAGAGCCGGGCCGCCGGCCCCTGCGTCGCCATGGCCACAAACTATGAGCGCAACCGCTGACCCTCTCAGGGCTCCCGCTCACACTATGCTGATTTCACCTTGTGACACCTGTAGGGAAAATAAAACACAGAAATGAAGCAGGGAAGTTCAGTTCCAACAAATTTTAGCATGAATTTTGTTTCAGGTTCTCAACCTTGGGGTTGTGACCGCATGTGGTTTCGCCGGAGAGATTGTATTTATGCTAAGTTTTAATGACCTTGATTGATATAGCCATAAATTAGGTCTACTGTATATATAAAACGTGCAGCCTCTCTTGTGCTTAAAATATTACATGAAATGTAGGCTACAACATGACCTGGACGCAAAGGTACACTCAACATAAAGAGCCAGCTAACAAAGTGCCAAAAATGGTGAATATGCAGAAGTGCCACTGACCAAACCTCCTGCTACTGTTTGCTAGTACCTATTTGTTACACTGTTTGTGACAGAGATGAGATGCACACTTTAACTAAAATGCCACACTTTGGCAGATATGATGCAAAACCCTGGACTAACTTAATAATAACTAACAAAATAATCTGACATTTATCACACTGTAACATCCATTACACCACGTTCTTCCCAGCACTCAAGCTTACAGAGGCAAATGAAAAACTTTCACACTGTAAAATGAAGAACAAAAGTTTATGTACAAGTTCATTGAATGTTATGACAAGAAAGTAACTAAGTAAGTAATTTTCACACTCTTTCCCCTGGTTTAACGGACAAGGCTTAAAGGGATAGTTCACTCAAAAATGAAAATTCCCCCTCAAGTTGTTCCAAACCTGTATAGATTTCTTTGTTCTGCTGAACACAAAAGAAGATATTTGGAAGAATGTTTGTAACCAAGCAGATCTCGCCCCCCATTGACTACCATAGTAGGAAAAAAAATACTATGGCAGTCAATGGGGGGGGGGGGGGGTGCTTTAAGTCTAGTCCCAGACTAAAAGGCATGTTTGAGCTGTTTTAACTGAAAGAAACTTGCACTGACATATCTTAAAATAAGTCAGAGCCATTGTTTTGTCTCAAGATGCACAACAGTAATTTTTTTTTTTTTTTTTTCTAAGCATGTTTATAAAAGCTACTTAGATGTCCTAATTGAACTAAGGTTTAATCCTGGCTTTGTTTAAGCCCTGTCTGTGAAACCAGGCCTTTATGTCATAATTTTGACATTTTATGTTGTAATTTTGACATTTTATATCATAATTTGACTTTTTTTCCTTATAATTATGACTTTTTATGTTATAATTATGATTTAAGCAAGAACCATTTTTGGTTCCTCGAAGAACATTTCAGTGAAGAGTTGTCAAAAAATAAATAAATAAATAAATTAAAAAAAAAAAAATATAGTGTAAAGAACTTTTTCATAATCGGAAGAAACTTTTTCCACTATAAAGAACCTTTTGTGGAATGGAAAGGTTCCATGGATGTTAAAAGTTCTTCATGAAACCATAGATGCCAATAAAGAACCTTTATTTTTAAGAGTGTATATGGCAGAAATAGGCTTCCGTAGATAACAGTGCAAAATGGCCACAAAATCTGACATTTGCACAGCACACTTTCCCATCTTTCAGTTCGTCTGAGTGGTAGGTTGTTGACAATGAGACTAATCTGAGACACTATACTGGAAAAAATTTCATTAGAAGATGCCATTATCTACAACAAGCATATGGATATATGCCCAGTTATAATGCTCTACTTTTATAATCAACAGAAATTGGACACAAGCATCTTTTTTAATAAAAATCAATTTTAGCATTTTTTTATGTTTCCGTGGGTGGTACCCAGCTAACAGAGAATGTTCTCAGAACTTCCGTAATGTTCTGGCAAGGTTCTTTCAAGTTAGCTGGTCTTTAATAATGTTCTCAAAATGTTAGCATAAGAACAAGAAAGAATTTTTTTTTTTTTTTTTTTTCTGAAACATTCATTTAAAAATGTTCATCTAACATTTTTAAATGATACTACTTACAGAATGTCCATAGAACATTCAAAAGTAACAATCCCATAATGTTTGCAAAATGGAATGTTTCTTTAACGTTCGCATAACCAAGAAAAAAAGGTTTTTAAAATGTTTAAAAACTGGACGTTTTGAACATTCAAAGAACATTCATTTTCAAAACTTTCATATATAAATCCATTGTCTTTCCACCATGAGAAATGATGAACAGTATTTGGAATAAGCCATCTCTCTCACTAAGTTCATATTATGGTCGACATCTAATTTGAACCCAGTGAATTAGGAACACACACACACGCACACACACCCACAGTCTAGGGTAAGGCTTTTATTGATGCACAATGCTGTTTCATGCACTGTAATCATTTCTTGAGCATGAATAATTTAATAGGATGGAATCCCCTTCTCAGCTGCTAATCTGTGTTGGAAAATAAAACCCCACCCACTGCTACCCACCATGAGCTAAATACACACACCACGCACACAGCAGGGACTAATCTGAAGCGAGGGGGGTAAAACTGGAAAGCATAAACAAGCGGAGGAGAGCCAGAGTGCGATAACCAGAGGACTCAGGCTGAGCTGAAGAGGTGTAGTGAGAGGTGGAGAACGTGAAGATGTCACATCTCTGAGTCAAAGCGCAAATCCATGCTGAGAACATCACTTTCACAGAATTATCACACACAGCGACTCTTTAATATTGTAATACTCTTCTTAGTGAAATTCAAAGCAGCTCATGTTGCTTGATTCACATTCTGCTACACTGTGGTTGTTGCTGTGTAGGTGAACAAAAGAGCTGACAGTCACAATATTACAATATAAGGATAATATTTAATCATTTTTTTATGTCAATCCAAATATGCAATCATCTGAAGTCTTCGCAGTTGTCGGCATCACATGAAATCATCGCAAAGGCTGGATCATTTAACAGAGTGATTAAATTATTGTTTTTAATGATTGAGCAATGTAAGGCTGAACACCGTTACTGACAATCTTCATTTTGGCTGCATGAGATTCTCCAGCTTTGTTGTTGTTGAGCAACCGAAGCGTGAGCTGTTAAAGCTCCGCCTTCTCCTGGAAAGGGGGTCGGGAGCAGAAGCTCATTTGCATTTAAAGGGACACACACAAAAACGCTGTGTTTTTGCTCACACCCAAATAGGGGCAAATTTGACAAGCTATAATAAATGATCTGTGGGGTATTTTGAGCTGAAACTTCACAGACACATTCTGGGGACACCAGAGACTTATATTACATCTTAAGAAAAGGGGCATTATAGGTCCCCTTTAATTGAATGAAAAATAATGCATTAAAAATGAATCACCAAGCAGTGCAGATAACATCTGGTTAAACTAGACTGTGGGTGGTTTGTGAACAAGACGGAGACTTTTGCAGTGAAACACTGCCTAATTAAGTGGCATGATTTTCAGTGAATTCGCTCCAGACTGTCTGTACATGTACCAGTTCTTATCCTGAACACAAAATACATGTCAGTCTGCACTTATTCAAACTGCCTAATTCAAACAAAATCATGCAACAGACTAAAATAACAGCTTTGTTGCTTTGACACACAGATGGCAAAACTGAATTTATTCCCTTAATTATCCTTCAACACAGAACTGTATATTAGACTTTACTTTCAAAAGATAGTCAACTCACATTTACACTGAATGAGAACAACAAATTATCACCTTTAATTTGATCATGCCAAAGGGTAAATAACTTATTAACCATATACTGTATGTCAACCTGCAAAATTAACCATCAAAACACTGAGCTCCAAACATCTGAAATTCAAAATCTAATTCAAAGCTGGAAATAAAACAAAGAAACATTATGATGTCAAATGAATAGAAATATTTAAGCTTCTTTTCCAAGGTTACTAATCCTATTAGTAAACTTGTGACATTAATCATGTGGTCAGATGTTTTTCCATTGAAGCAAAAGATGCTTTGGATCATCTCAAATCATTCCGGAGAATACACTTGTTTGTAATCGGATGACTTCTTCATTTTGAGGAGTATTTTCATGCCAAGACAGCTGAGTGCATCAAGGAAAGCATTTAAAAAGAAGGAAAGGAAAGGAAAGGAAAGAAAAAGAAGCGAGGGAAGAAAACAGACACCAGTCTCTGAGGAGACAAATTACAAACCCCTTTAACCCTCCGAGACAATACAGCCACACAAACACCTCCTCCATCTCTATTCAAACACTCTGAATTCATGAGTTTGCGATCAAATACACATTTCCTGTCAAACGCAATCATGCAGAAATTAACATAAAATAATGTTATTCTTCATGTAACCAATAGTGTATTGATGGAAAGCTTTCTCTTTGAAGAAACATTTACTCTTTGGTACTCTGCACGCTAGCGCACCGATTGTAAAGACCCTTTAACACCGTGAGAATGTCTGACAGAGAAAGAGAATTGATTTCTGTTACATTACTGTTATATTTATGGAAAGTCACACTGGCATTTGGCAGGTTGGACCAGGGTCGTCAAGGTCCACAGAATATAGTTATACTCAGAATGACAGCATATAATGATTTTTAAAGGATTCCGGGAAATTATAAAGCACATGATTGAGTCTAATAGGTAGCTTGCGTTTAGTCATTACGGTTTTTCTATTTTCGTTCTATGTTTCTCTTATTTTATGGCACAGATAAAATTAGCCTGAGGAACATCCAGCTGATATGACTGACCCTTGCATGTGTATTTGGAGTCTAACATAAGATGAATCAGAAAAGATCCTCAAGACTTTAATTTGATGCTATTGCAAAACACATTTCACATTCAAACACTCTCATTCCCTTGGATATTTCTTGCTCTTCCCTTGGCTTTCTTACACTGTACTATACACTGTATCTGCGTTCCTAGAGATTTCACACTACAGCTGCTTTTGTCCAAAACACAATATACGGATACCCAGCTCATAGCCACTAGAGAGAAAAAAGACTGAGACAGTCTCTTTTACTGCCAGTTCTCACAGGAACAGTAAAGACAGGGGTTTCACTCAAAGATTATATACAAAAGAACAGGATATATCGAACATTGCTATTACTGCTTGAGCAGAGACTTTTGAAGCATTTACTCTGCCATTTACAAAGCTGGCGGAAAATGTCAAAATAAGCTATGAGAAGATTGCGTTAAAGTAAGGCGTGTTTTCAGGCAAAACAAAGCGGCTATATGCTATAAACACCAATGTTCAGTAAAGAGTTAAATTTATTATTGACATAATCTGAATAAACTATTCTTCAGCCAAATAATATATATTGTGGTTGCCAAGCAGCATAGAAAATTGCTGAATTTATATAAAATGTGCATTTATAGGAGTGCGTTTGTTATAGTGCTTTTGAACAAAGGCTTATCCAATCAGATTTTATTCAGTCGGAGGTATGCGTTTTTATAATCTGCTCTGAATTTGAAAATATTTGACATTATATCCTCATACAAATCGAATTCAGAAATTGAATTCAGATTCAAATTTAATGTAGTATTGAGAGATATGTTTCAAGGAATTAAACAAAAACTGTTCATATTTGAATTGGATCTAGATTTAAATGTGAATTTGAATTTTATCTGGAATATGGATTTAAGTGTGAATTTGAATTGTATCTGGATTTAAATGTGAACTGTGAACTTGTATCTGAATTTGGATTTAAATATACATCTGAATTGTATCCTGATTTTTATTTAAACATAATTCTGAATTGTAACTGGATTTAATTTTATGTAAATTTGACATCTGGATATAAATGTGAACTGTGAATTTGTATCTGAATTTGGATTTAAATATACATTTGAATTGTAATTTAATTTAATGTAAATTTGACATCTGGATTTAAATGTGAACTGTGAACTTGTATCTGAATTTGGATTTAAATATATATATTTGAATTGTGTCCTGATTTTGATTTAAATATAAATGTGAAATATATCTGGATTTGCATTTAATGTACATTTGACATCTGGATTTAAATGTGAACTGTGAACTCAAATTGTATCTGAATTTGGATTTAAATACACATTTGAATTGTGTCCTGATTTTGATTTTTGAATCTGAATTTGCATTTAATGCACATTTGAAATCTGGATTTAAATGTGAACTGAGAACTCAAATTGTATCTGAATTTGTTTTTAAATACATATATTTTCATTTAAATATAAATCAGAACTGTATTCAGAATTTGATTTAAATGTAAATCTGAACTGCATCTATATTTCCATTTTAATACAAACCTAAATAGTATCTGAATTTCCATTTAAATGTAAATTTGAAATAGTTTCGGATTTAAACAAATTTAAGGGTTTAAAAGGAACAAAATACTGCAAAATAAAAAAAGGAACAGAATTTAGACAACTTACTAGCCTGAAGTAAGCATAATCTGGGTTAATGTAGAGTCCGTCCCTCAACAGAGGCACAAACCCCCAACTTCACTTTTCAGGAAAACACTTCTCCTCCACTCGTCCCTCACTGCTTTCATCATTCTAAATCTCCTTTCCACTTCTCTCACCACCTTGCACAGCATCTCCCGCTTGTTATCACTGTCATCCCTCTCTCTTTCTGCTCTCAAACACCTCTCTCACGTCTCGTTCCCTCCGTTCCGTGAGTACCTCATGGTGTTGATGTCAGATGCCTCGGTCTCGCTCAGCACAGCTGCTCATCCCACATGGAAGTAGAAATATCCAGATATGGAGCGCGAGGGCTACGGGACCATCTTAATGGGATCCTCGATAACAAGATACCGTGGTAACACTCCACACACAGCACTTACTCATCTGTCTCTGTAGGTCACTGCGCTGTAGCTATATCCCTCTCTCTCTCGCTCTCACGGTTGGAGTCGCTCATGTGCGCTCTCTTCTCTCTGCACTTCCCTTCTCCCCCCACCCAGGCTCTCTCATTCTAGCTTTATCGCACCCTCTTTCTCTCTCTCTCTCCTGCTATAATTCCATTCCCACTCGTCTCATCTCCACTCTCTCAGGATTGATGTGTTGTAACCTTGAGCTCCGCTGCTTTCAATTTATTGTCCTTCTCACCCCTGTCCCATCTCCCATCTTTGGTAAGGGTTAACAGAGCATCGCGGCGTAACAAAACTGAGGACGAGGGTCCCATCTGCGTCCCGTTTATGCTCCGCCGACCACGCTGCTCTGCATACAAGAACATTCATTTACATTACATTATATTAACAAGCACCTCAAACGAAAGCCCTCGCTATTTATATTTACATGAGTTCTAAATGAAAGCCTGCCACATTTAAATTTAGATGAATTACTGCAATAGCCCAGTTTCATTTGAGGAAAAACAGTGCTTATATTTACATACCAATGATTTGTGTGCGCAAACTGCATGCAAATGGATGCGATTGGCGTTTAAATTCACTGTGAAAATTCACTGCTGAAAATGCATTTGAAGCAAAAGTAATAAATAAAATTTATATATATATATATATATATATATAAAAAAAATCTAAGTATATAAAAATAAATATATATAAATATATATAAAAATAAATTATATTTGTTTATGATTATAATATTAAATTATATTTGTTTGATTTTTTAAAAAAAAGGATTTATCTCTTTAGTCCACTATATGGTCGCTATTTCTTTTTCACTATTTTTAAGCACGTTTTTTTTTCTTTCCATAATTCATTTTAGATGGATTTGTGATTTGAAAAAAGAATTTTTAAAGAGTACATATATTCCATCTGGTCTCTAAATTAATATGAGCTCAGAAAAGAATTAGCAAAATGTTGCTTAAAATAGTTTCAGATGAAGTATACCTTGTCACATCGCAGGACATGTTAAAATCCCAAAAGCATTTCATGTCTTTGACTACCCATTTACTACTAGCTAAATACTGCCTTTCATGAACAGGAGATTAATGTGTGTTGTAAAGTGGTCTGAGTAAAAGACAACCACACAAGATAAAGCCCTGATAACAGAAGAGGGTTTGTGTGTAAAGACCCTGATGGACTACGGCCGTCTGGGGCAGAGAGGTATTGATTCAACAAGCGTACTTGAACACACACACACACACACACACACACACACACACACACACACACACAAATGACGACAGGCCAGACACACTTCAGACATCTGTCTATGACCGCAAAGCCAACAGGAATTTTGCTATTCACAGCTAATTCCACAACTATTTTGCTATGAATTTTCAGAAAAATTGCTACAGTTCCCAACTTCCCACTGTGAGGAGCTCAACAGACTGTGTCTTTGTTATTGTCAGAGAGACAGAAAGAGAGAAAGAAAAAAAAGAACTGTCAAATTGTCTGGCCTTTCTTTTTAATTAACTTTATCCATTTGCTCCTCTTATCATGCTACATTAAAAAAAAAAAAAAAAAAAGCCACCCAGAGTGACTGTATATGTGTGTGTGTGCGTGCGTGCGTGTCTGTGTGTGCAGTTAAACACAAAAGGTTCTTATGAATAACATGCGCTTAATAATAAACGAAACAAGAAGATACAACAAATCCGTTCGCTCACTGTGGCAGATGCACATCTAGCAACTAGTAAACTCAAACTAGTCAACAAGGTAAATCCAAAAACATTGGACAAGATATTTTTAATATAGCAAAACAAACACATTTCAGCACACAGGCCAAAAGAAAACTATAAATATGATATATCGGTACAATATTGATTATTAGCCCATATTAGAGATTTAATTAATTTATTTTATTTATTTTTTTAAATTAGTATTTAATTTTGCAGCTCATTCCCCTATTTTTACATTTAGGTAACCTTTGCTGTAATTTTGTACGCACTTAAAGTTGATCTTTAATTAATAACAATTTAGTAACTGTTATAAATTTTTAGTAAAAGTGTATATTCACTTTTTCATACTTTTCATCACTTTTCATAGATAACAATGTTGTGTTGCCTACATTCACACGACTTTAGTTTTAAATGTTTTACTTTTGTATTTATTTAGACGTCAAATTGTAAAGGCTTTGCAAATCTCATCATCTACAGTGCATAACATCATCAAAAGATTCAGAGAAACTGGAGAAATCTCGTGCGTAAGGGACAAGGCCGAAGACCTTTATTGGATGCCCGTGGTCTTCGGGCCCTCAGACGACACTACATCACTCATTGGCATGATTGTGTCAATGACATTACTAAATGGGCCCAGGAATGCTTCCAGAAACCACTGTCGGTAAACACAATCCGCCGTGCCTTCTGCAGATGCCAACTAAAGGAAACCTATATCAGGCAAGAATGGGACCAAATTCCAACATCAAAACTCCAGAAACTCATAACCTCGATGCCCAGACGTCTTCAAACTGTTTTGAAAAGAAGAGGAGATGCTACACCATGGTAAACATGCCCCCGTCCCAACTATTTTGAGACCTGTAGCAGGCATCAAATTTGAAATGTGTATTTCTTAAGCAAATACACATCTTATAAAACACAAAGCTCTAAAACAGGTAGATAAATATTTTCCCGGCCCCAGATATCCAATAAAACACAGTGGAACAATAAAGCAGAAATAAATAATGAAAAATTAAACTAAATGAACGCCCTCAAATTACAAACCTGCATTAACAGAGTGATACTAATTAGCAGCAGTGACTTGACAAAACACCTGATGCACATATCAATACAACAGCACAGGCTCGATCTCACGATCAGCTGAGTCAAGACTTGAGCCAAACAACACGCTGAGACTTGAGCTATTTCAGGCCTGCAGTTCAGTGCCGTGACGAACATGTGGACAACTTGTATTAAATAAGGGCATTAATAGAGAGTCCTTGAAGATAACAGCAATTAATCCTTCTTCATTAGTGTCTGCTAGCCTCTAATTACACCTGCTAATTATAATTCATCTCTCGCTTTCTCTCCGCACTGCTCTGCATTAGAGCACTGGCATATCTTTTTCTCCTACACCACTTTAAAAATATGACGAAAATTTCTTTAAACTCATTTCAGAATTGCATCGCATTGGAATTTTGCTTTGCCATCATGTAGACTTGATATATTCAGACCAATGTGTCATCAAGGGAAAGGTTTGTCATTTAAAATAAATTGTGTTTACAAATGCCCTAAATGATGTGAATTATGAGGCAGGAAGCGTTGAAATAGGGTGTAAAACTGTTTAATGGAGAGACGCAGTGTGGGCTAAATGGTTTGTGTAAACAATCACATAACAGTCTTCTGTTTTTGCTGGAGTTTGTGTAAGGTAATTACAATCCACCGAAGAGATGTATGAATACACTTTGATGAAAGAATAGCATCAAGGGACTGTGTTTCAAAAAATCGTTCAAACGTTTGGGGTTAGAAAGAATTTTTAAAAGAAATTCATACTTTTATTCAGCAAGGATGCATTAAATTGATCAAAAGTGACAGTAAAAACATTTATAATGTCTTAATTATGTTACGAAAGATTTCTATATCAAACATATGCTGTTGTTTTCAATTTTCTCAGTTTCCACAAAAATATTAAGCTGTTTTAACATTGATAATTAAAAAAAGTATCTTGAGCAGCAAATCAGCATATTAGAATGATTTCTGAAGGATCATGTGACACTGAAGACTGGAGTATGAAGGTGTTCTGAGTGGATTTCACATTATGGGCCGTTCACACAGAACGCGTTTTTCTATTCCAATGTGCTACTTTCCCATTGTTTTTCTATGTAAACACGCGCTTGACAGACGTGCATGACCGTTACGCTCGCGTCTCTTGCAGCGCCTCGCACGTGAGCGCCACGTTTTTAAGACGCCGTGTCAAGTTAAAAGAATTTCAACTTTTACACGCAGCGCCGCTCATCAATGTCAGTTCCAAAACAGACCAATGACCAATCAGAAGAACTCGGAGGTGGGGCAAGCGTTGCGAGCTTCTGTTTACAGTAGCAAGTTGGCATGACAACTGTTTTATTTGACGGCAAGATGGCAGAGGCGGCGCTCATTATTATCTTATTTTCTGTTTTTTTCCATGTCAAAACTCTGCTGTTTGCCTATTTCTATTTTTTCCGTTATTGTCGTTATTGCATCACGTCTCAAAAGCGCGTCTCGAGACACTCACGTTCTATGCTGCGCTTTTTTAAAAACCATTCCTGAGTCGCATTTTTAGACGCAAAGACGCGTTCTGTGTGAACGGCCCCTTACAGTGTGGTTGCTAGGGTGTTATGAATGGTTGCTAGGTAGTTGATTACTAGGCCAAGTCTTTACTCGCATACTTTAATTATTTTTTGCCAAAAAAAAAAAAAAAAGTTGGGGTACTTGGAACTCGAGACACACTTGGGTGGACATACTCGAACTTGACACGGACTTGGACATTTTGGACTTTTTTTTTTTTAACCGATTACAGTAGAATCCACATCATGTGTAACATGAAAGATACTTTTATGTTGTTACTTATTTTTTTTTTAAGATGACAAGACATTAATAAACATCTCCCAGTCAAACTCAATAGGTTAAAGGGTTAGTTCACCCAAAAATGAAAGTTCTGTCATTAATTACTTACCCTCATGTCGTTCCACACCCGTAAGACCTTCGTTCATCTTCAGAACACAAATTAAGATATTTTTTGATGAAATCCGAGAGGTATACTGTATGACTCGTCCATAGACAGCAATATAATCAACACTTTCAAGGTCCAGAAAGGTACTAAAGACATCGGTAAAACAGTCGACGTGACTGCAGTGGTTCAACCTTAATATTATTAATATTATTATAATATCTCTTCTGTGTCATTCTTATACGTTGTTTACGTCCAGTGCTTCCAGGTTCTACGTCAGAACGCCGTCATTATTGGCCGGCTCCTGCATCAGCATCACACGCATGTTTTGTGCTGCTCACGTGATCAGCTTTGGCCAATACTGAGCTGGCATTCGAGCGTAAACACTGAAGCCTTCACTGTGCTTACTGCGTCACCTGCGTAAGGATAATGATAGGGAAGAGAAGATATTGTTGAATAGAGTCATTATTTTTGTTTTGTTTTTGCGCACAAAAAGTATTCTCGTCGCTTCATAACATTAAGGTTGAACCACTGTAGTCACATGAACTGTTTTAACAATGTCTTTACTACCTTTCTGGACCTTGAAAGTGTTGATAATATTGCTGTCTATGGATGAGTCATATTCCTCTTGGATTTCATCAAAAATATCTTAATTTGTGTTCCGAAGATGAACGAAGGTCTTACGGATGTGGAACAACATGAGGGTGAGTAATTAATGACAGAAATTTTCATTTTTGGGTGAACTAACCTTTTAAAGACTTTGACTCGACACTACAAAAGACCCTAAACACTAAGTATGATCAATAATCGTAGAAATGATCCTTGCTTTAGAAAGAAGCGGTAATGATAAAACAGCTCTGCATATATTCTTCTATTCATCAGTCATATTCAACATACAGTATGGACATAAATTTCAATATTTTAAACATTTGGCTTGTGAATTCATGTTTGTTGTGTAATTAAGACACACATGTTGCTTGTTTAAAGCCCCTTGTGTTTTCCTCTTGTGTATCTGAGTGATTTACAACTTTTTTAAGATTTGGCTGAAGAAGTGTGTGTGTGTGTGTGTGTGTGTGTGTGTAGGCTTGATTGACAGGCTTAATGATTGCATACAGAATGTAGTTCATGTAGTTTTAGAGAGGCTGTACAGACAATAAGAACAAGAAAGAACTAGTCAGTAATGGGTTTTAATTACTGATGCAGTTCAAAGAAATGAAATAAACACACATGCATAACTTGTAACCTTCTGACAGCACTCGCTCAAGATGTTACTCTGCAAGCAAAATGAATAACATTATAAATAACATAATACATTCTTAAAGACAATGACAGAGAGAACAGAAAGTGAGAGAGAAATAAAACAGAAGAACATGTTTTATTCACTCATGCAATGAAATGCTAAAGCACTTTGGAAAACAACAATGTGCTCAAGAACTCCCGCCAACGTATTTTTGCAACTTATCACTGCTCCATTTGCCTGTGTGTGTGTGTGTGTGAGCTTGACATGCTCTCACTGAGTATGTGCCAAGGCTGCTAATTAATTTGCACATTAACCAAATGTGTGCAATTGCTTGTGAGAGTGTGTGCATGAATACACCAAAAATAATAAAAGACTTGCCTTATCCACTCTGGCTTCTTGGAAAATAAAATGCACCATACCAAGAGTTCCCTGTAAACTGTCTAAAGGTTTCAGTGTGATTTCTCTTTAACACGTGTCATGCTCTATTATACATTATTCAGTGTTTCTAATCATTCCCAGGGTCTTATTGGGCAACGTGCAAAAAGATGAAAGCGACTTAAATAAAGTGTGACCTTTTCCCTTCTGTTTCCAGTGCTTCTTTTCTGCTGCTGCTTTGCTAATTAGTCATTTAGCTGACACCTTCTAATCCAAAACGATTTATGGTACACTAAATAAAATTACAATCCCTTTGGAGCAACCTGAGGTCAGGTGTCAAGCTCAAGGTGATGTTGTTGACAGTTGGAGGACCACTCAAACCTGCATACTTCTGGAACCACTAAGCTACACCACCATCCTTTTCACCTCTCATTACGAAAATGTAACACTGATCTCAAATATACATATACATTAATAATCCAATAATATTGCTCAACCTGGTAATAATGAGTGAATTGAGAAAATGTATCAGACAAAACTATTTCTCACAAGCCATGAAACTGTATTTTTATACTATATTTTTAATTAAATAAAAACTTAAAATAACACCTAAATAATTTAGCTTTTTATCTGTACAATAATAATTGTACTTATTTATTATTAAAAAAAAAATATATTACAGTAATAATGTTATTTATTTATTTAATGCCAATAAGGTTGTGTAATTCCCCTTTGTCATTTGTGATTTTGTTCCTAGTTATTTTGCTTTTGTGGCGTAATATAAAGAATATTCCAAATATGCATTGTCACATGGAGTTGTGAAGAAAAAAAAAAAAAAAAACATGACAGAGCCTGTCAATGATCAGTTTATCATTCTTACAGTTCTGATCATGTTGTAGTTCTGTGGAAGTGCCACTTCCTGTTCTTCTGAGAGCAAATAGGGTCATGTTGGCTTTATTTGGTATCACTTTAAAATTTTAGGACAGTCTTTTTACGGGCATGTGCAGTTTATCGACTAAGATAATAGTGTTGAATCTAGCCCGAGGCATGTAGTTAACAGAATAACTATAGAATCTATATACCATCCTGGCTTAAAATTGTACTTACATTAATGAGTCTCCTTCTCGCTACTTTGCATTTTTTTTTTATCTAATCAAAAGCTTTGGCATGTCATCAGTTGGCAAGCGAACTGGCAAATAAACTGAAACATGACAATAAAAATACATGCCTACAAAAGAAGGACGCAATTGAACGTACAAAAACATTTTGTGGACAAAATGCATTTGGTGCTTCAGACAACTTTCAAGAGCAAAATACATATCTCATTCAGAGACTGAGCATTTGGCGGAAGAAATGTATTTCATGACAGGTTGGGTACATTTTAATCAGAAAAGGATTTTGTTATACATAAAATGAAATGTGCATTCACCCTTGTGTCCACAAAATGGAAGAAAGTTGTGTGAATTTCATAAAATCTAGTTTTTAGAATTTTGTGTATGAAATAAAGTGCTGACTTTACAATTCCATTTAAAGGGGACCTATAATGCCCCTTTTCACAAAATGTATATAAGTCTCTGGTGCCCCTAGAATGTGTCTGTGAAGTTTCAGCTCAAAATACCCCGCAGATCATTTATAATAGCTTGTCAAATTTGCCCCTATTTGGGTGTGAGCAAAAACACGCCGTTTTTGTTTGTGTCCCTTTAAATGTAAATGAGCTGCTGCTCCCGGCCCGCTTTCCAGAAGAGGGTGGAGCTTTAACAGCTCATGCTTCGGTTGCTCAACAACAACAAAGCTGGAGAATCTCACGCAGCCAAAATGAGGATTGTCAGTAACGGTGTTCAACCTTACATTGTTCAAACCAGAGTCGGACACTGATGGAGAGACTCAGGAAGAAGTATAGAATGAAACTGGACATTTCTGAATGGTTAGTGGATAAATTTATGTAGTTGCTGTGGAGTTGATTCAACTCATCAACTAGCATGTGCCGTCATCTTAATCTTTTGTGCAAATCCAGTGTTGAATTGACCCTTGTTTGTGAAGCAGTCTGGCGTAAAATGACAACACTCTACTACAACAACTCCTCCTCTTCTCTAAAGCAGCCCAACATGGCCTCGCCCCCTTTGTTGCGTGTTTTCGGGGGCAGGGTTTATGTAAATTTTAGGGTTAGTGATGTCACCAACCCAAGAAGAAGCTCGTTGTAGTCCCTACCAGCCATTTGTAGTCCTTAAACAGAGAATTCTTTAAAAGAAATTATCTCCCTTTGCATTGAACTTTGAGCATTGTAATTTTGCAGACATTATGCTCAAACAGCAACATTACACTCTAACTAAAGTTAAAAAAGTGAAATCATAATCTTATAATTTTTGTCTTTGTATGAAATGCAAAAAAGTATAATTGAACAATGGTGTTCCTGTAGCTAGCAAAACAAAGGTCATGGGTTTGATTCCTAGGTGACTGCTAAAGGCACAAATGTCAAATTTTGTCATGAAATACTGCATTTTCAGTCCAAGTCAGGTTACACTTAGGGTACGTTCTCACTTGTAGTTCGGTTCGTTTGGTTCATTTGGTCCGGACCAAAAAAGAAAAAAAAACATTTAGTCCTGGTCTGATTAGCGTTCAGATTGGCAATTTTATCACCGAACCAAAAGATACTGAACCTAAAGGCATAGGGATACATTCACAACTTGATTGGTCGGATTTTATGACGTATTGCTTTTTTTGAGACAGAACTTACCGAACATCCAAAACAATGCTGTGTGCTGAGATAAATGCGCTTGTTGTGTGTGTGTAGCCTGCATATGATGGTATTTTGGCCAGCTGGGAACTTGTGAAGAGCTTATAAAATGTGTAAAGGAGTCAAAACAGAGGCGGGAATCAATCCGTCACACACACAAACGATCTGCTGTGAGGAGACGCGCGTCTGATGCCTGTGATGGGCAAACTTGCGACTATGACGAGAAAAACTAATATGCGTGAGGATTCTGTACTTTTTAGGGTCTCTTCTTTCTGTTTTTGGTTCGTTTACATGTCTTTGGTCCGTGTTGTGTTCATATATCATTCAAACCGCGCCAGACTTCGTTTGGAAGCGGACCGAGACCCATCTTTTCAGCGATATCGGTCCGCTTGTTTGGTGCACACCAGGGTTCGGATGGTAGCGTTCACATATGTTCAAATGAACCGCACTAACAGAGCAATCGCACCAGGGTTCGTTTTAATCGAACCAAACATGACAAGTGTGAACGCATTCTTAGTGCCCCATATATCTATAGGCATTTTCACACCTATAGATCATTTGTTTTGTTCCAAAACAGGGACTTAATTTGTTACAATGTTGCATTTTCTCCTTGGTTCAGTTCGCTTTCACAAGGCAACATTTTAAAGCATACCAAAATGTGTTTATGCACATGCACACGCAAACACTATATTAATGTTATAACAATTGAACAATGCTGATTATATATATTGCAGCTACAGCAGGAATCAAGGCTTTGTCGGGACAGCATTCTCGCACGGAGAAGCGCAATTTCACAATGTTTTAAGATGAAGAAGCATCTTTGGTTTTCAACTGCAGTAACTTATGTGCTCACTCACAGAATCAAACACTGCTGCATTTTATATAACACATTTCCTATTATGAATTATGATTTCGTGGGTCGGATTACTCTCACACCACAAGCGAACCGCCCCAGAGTTCGTTTGCAATCGAACCAAGACCACCTCGTTCAGGCGGTCTCAGAGCGATTGTTTTTGGTGTGGATCCGAGCGTGATTGCAGTGTTCACATGTGCCTAAACGAACCAAACCAAGGGAGAAAACGCACCAGGTTCTGAAAAAAGCACCCTTAAAAATAAAGGTTCTTTAGTGGCATCAATGGTTCTTCAGATTGAAAAAGATTATTAAAAACATCTTCACACTAAGAGAAAAAGGTTCTTTTAAGAACTGTTCCATTAAATTGTTCTGTAATGGCATCTATGCAAAACGATATTATTGGAATCATTTTCAGAACAATTTTTTTTTCAGTTAATGACAAAAACATTGACAGCCAATCAGAATCCATCTTGCTTTAAAGACCTTGAGCATCTAAAGTGGCAGACGACAAAACTGCAGTATATAATTTTAATAAACGATATTGTGCGTTGGTGTGGATGATAAAAAAGTTATCGTTATAGTTATCTTTAAAGTCATAGTTCTTGGTGTGAACGGGAATGTAGTTTGTATAGTTTGTCTGCACTGTGATTGGTAGTTTACACACTGCATTCTGTGGATGTGCATCAGTTGTGTCCTCAACAGCCTTTCAACATCTGTCATTAAAAATGAATGCATTCCGCTCACTTTGTCATTGGAAATTTCAGTCAAATTGCATGAACACCCCTTTAGTTAGTCCCTTACCTGAGTCAATGAATCAATAGACCTTGTTAATTAAAATGCTTGGAAAGTGGATATTCCACAGTGAAGAGGGTTATTATTTAGCCAAATTTACCTTCCATTTGCAAAGTTTACAGAGAGTGGCCTTGCATGGGTCCAGTGCTTCAGCTTTAGACATATTGAGATTCTGCTCACTATTAGCTGCTAGTAGGGAATTTTACTGTGCCTGCGAGGCTCTAAGCACTGCAGTTTCTTCTAGACTGATTTACCTCTTTTTCCCTAAAGAATCTCCTTATCTTTAAGCAGAGCAGTTGGGTAGCACAGTTCAACCCCTTTTGCCTCTGAAAAGTTGAGGCTAAAACCACCCTAATCGATTCCACCGGTGTGTTAAAGTTCTTTCTGCTCTCAGGGTAAGATAGGAGAAACTCTTGTGGTTGAGCGCCATAATAAAAAGCTTGCGGTAACCCTGGCAGGGGCCAAATTCGTACCGACTCCCACGAACTCTTGAGCTAACATTTGTCTTTAGCTTTCCGTTGCGGCCACGGTACTTTCATGTTCTCTTTTTACATTGCCTCCTCACCCGCCTCGTCTCAGCTCGAAGAATATTAATAGAGAAAGGTTCCTTAGGGCTTCTGCAAGGAAGGAGGAAAGAAGGACCCCAACAGAATATAGATGCTCTAATTTGACCCCTGGATTCAGTGTGCATGTAAAATTAAAAAGACATTATGCGGCAGGAAAGAGTGGAAGAAGACACCCAGTGTATGTGTGCTATACTTCAACTTAAGTCCCACATGGGAGGAGAAAGCACTTGTATTTTGTGTTAGAATGGATATGACAGTGATGTACATACTCTTTTTGCGATACCCTTACAAATATTCCCACATATGCCTCTGCTTGTCGCAACATGCAAAGGGAGCCTGAAGCCTTCTGGGTATATCAGACCACTGAGACGCCACACACTACAGCTCTGCTTCCATTCCTTCCTGAATTCCTTTCAGTTTACCAACAAAAAATGCTTTCAGATTCAAATCGCTCCATGACAAGCCATTTACCCTGACAATAACCATTCCCCCCTCTTTTCTCCTGCAGATGTATCATTAAAAATCGAGAAAGGCAGATGGGGAGAGAAAAAAAGAGAGGAGAGGGGCTGGCGGACGTTGTACTGTATCCGTGTCTCATGTTAGGATCCCATTAAATAATCTCAGTCGTGTGTTTGTGTGCACACTTAGCATTGGATTACACACACTGCTAGCTGATATCACTGAGAGCTTATAAAAATAACACAGACTAGGGTATCAATAGGTTTCCCTGGTAAAATAACAGTCATAAAGAAAAAAAAACATGTTTGGATAGTAATAATAATCAATAATAACAACCAGTTACTGTACCTGAGCTTAAATTTGATATGTAGAATATTACTCTATGACATAACACTCCATTTGCTCCTCCTTTACGTAATATATACTTAAGTTTGTTTAACTCGCACATGTATACACTACCATGCAAAATTTTGGGGTCATTAAGAAATTAAGAAATTGACAGTAAAGACATTTATAAAGATTTAAAATATTTATATTTCAAATTTTAAACTTTTTATTAATCAAAGAATTCTGAAAAAAAGTATCATGGTTTCCACAAAAATATGAAGCAGCACAACTGATTTCAACATTGATAGTGATAAGAAATGTTTCTTGAGCATCAAATCAGCATATGATTTCTGAAGGATCATGTGACACTGAAGACTGGAGTAATGATGCTGAAAATTCAGCTTTACCATCACAGGAATAAATGGCATTTCAAATTATATTAAAATAGAAAACAGTTGTTTTGAATTGCAATAATATTTCACAATATTAATGTTTTCACTGTAATTTTGATCAAATAAATTCAGCCTTGGTGAGAGACTCCTTTCAAAAACATTAAAAATCGTACCAACCCCAAACATTTGAACGGTAGGGTATAGTTCATCCCAAAATAATATTGTCATAATTTTTTAACCCTCATGTAGTTTCAAACACAAAGAAAAAAAATTGTAGGATGTTCACACTGCTCTTTTCCATACGATGAAAGTGGAGACTGAAGCTGTAAAAACCCCCCAAATTACATTAAAGTGCCTGTGTATATTCAAAAATAATGTTGCATCACTCCTGGTTTAACATAAATGATGCTCATCTGGTATTCACTTGAACTTGAGGACATGTGAATGATAAACTGCATGAGGTTGAGCAATTTATCTCAATTTATTTTAATTTTATGGTGAACTATCCCTTTAAAAACTCACAAATTGATCTGCAGATGTCATGTTGACTCCTTTATGTACACTTCTGATAAATAATCAGCAATGCAATCTTTAAGGCAATATTTTTCTGTATTTTGCACTGATATTTGGACAATTTGCAGAAAAGCTATATGTGGATTGGATTCTATTTACAAATACGCAAAGAGGTCAATATGCAGATCTTAACAGGCGTTGTGATTCTGAATACATAGAAGATACACAGAAGAAATAAACACACAAAACATAAACCCTGACCTCTTTGCTTACCCCCTGAAGTGAAACACACTCATTATCATGTGCACAGTAACAGTTCAGACGGACCTCTGCTACTTCCAGAACCATTGCTATGGCAACATTGCATGTCTGCTCGTACAACT